>JADLZK010006755.1:0-100694 GCA_015847255.1 Hyparrhenia diplandra
TATGAATATGGACACGTGTTTGTCCATATGCTCGTGGACCACTCAAATATAGGGCCCATCTTACAAATGCCACAGGTCTCCCCAAATGCATACCAACTATATGCATGCATGCAGTGATGCAACAATTAATCTTACCAATTACCTGCTCCATCCATATCAAAATTATTGCATAGGAGTCAAACTTTGACTAATTTCATAGAAAACTGGTATCAATATTTATGTCCACAAATAAATTTAATATAGAAATATATGTCATGATTAATCTACTGATATTTGTTATGTATTATGAATATTAGTATTTTTGTTATATATTTGATTATAAACTTAAAACCTCTTGAGATCTACCAAAATGAGATATGAAATTATGTTTGGATGAAAGGATTAGGAACCAAGGTCCTTAGAAATGACACTGCAGTTAACAAATAGGGGTATTCATGGCCATTTGTCTCTTACCTATTGTATGTGATCTTTTCTAAATTGTAGATATTTAGTTACGAGTGTGTGTGTGTGTGTGTGTGGGGAAGAGTTCCTTTTGTTAAGCGATCTATAAAATGGTAGGTTGAGAAAAAACAAAAGGCACTACTTATTTGTCATTAGTGAATCTTTTGCTCTCCTTACATATGTTAGCTTGTCTTTTAAACATTTTATTTTTCTCTCCATATTTGTTTGTATAGGTTATCATGGCATCTTTAATCCTTATTAAATATCCTCCTCGTTCATGGATACATAGATTTCTAGGAAGTTTAAGAGGATTAGTATGATAGAGAAGTGACAATACTATCCTTCATTAAGTTGCGAAGGTAACACTAATTGCTAGAAGTAATTTGCTTGAAGTTTTGCTCGATTACATATGTTAGCTTTGTCTTTCTTTTGTTTCTTTTATCTCCGTATACATTTGCTTAGGTTACTATGACATCTCTTATCCTTGCTTAAAATACTCTTATCCCATCCTAAATAAATACTCCCTCCATACTCATAAAACTTGATGTTTTGGAAAAGGTTTGAGTGAAACATTGAGAATATAAAATCATCATCTTTTAAGTTGTTGAGTTTGCAAAATGTGAAAACTATATGAATGGATTTGCCTTAAAAAATACTTTCATTAAAGGTATACATATATTCCATTTTTTCATAAATATTTTAGAATGATGTCAAAGTTATGTTTTGGAGACCGTGATCGTTGTCCTAAACATCAAGCTTTATGAGTAATGGAGGGAGTAGTAGAATTATAGCAAGTGGACATATTAGTACGATAAAAGGGCACTCATAAGGCGGACTCTACCATAGTAGTCTAAGCTTTATTTATTAGCTTCATATTTGTGTGTGCATTTTCATTACGATGTGTATGTATATTCATGGAAGAGAAAGAGAAAAACCAAGACTCAAGTCTTATTTGGACTCAAGTCCGTGATATCCAAGGTAATAAATAATTTTAGACTTTATGGTAGAGTGTGATTGTGAGCCCCTAAAGAAAATACCATATTGTCATTCATTAAATGGAGAAGTTGAACACTGATCGGTGATTGTTTCAGTAGCACACTAGTTATAGCATTTACAACACATACCTAGTACCCAACTATAGAAACTCAACACTGAATTGGGAGACGGGTGAGGGTGTAGTAAATACTAGCTAGGAGACTCCGAGAAAAATAAATGGCTCGATGGACCATTTAGCCTTAAATATCGATTTGTTCGTAGACAAATTCTTGAGCTAGAAATTTATTTATTCAGGGAAAAGAAAGTACTCTCTACTTCGTTATGTTTGTCTATATTGTTGAGGATATCAAGATTGAAGAGTGTATATTAGTTGCTGCAATACCATGTTATCGGGCACAAATAGTCATTTCTGCATTTATTCTCTAAAGAACTCACGTTTTTTTTTTTTTTTTCTTTGACAAGAGAACTCACGTTTCTTTGATACACGCACAACCACAAACGAAGTATAGGAGTAACAACCTTTGATGAAACTCTCAACCAGATGGAGTGCGAACAACCACATATGAAACTCCTTGTCATCTATAGTAAACTCATATGACGTGTTTTTGTTGGGACTCGTCTCTTCTCAACACACAAATCATTAACCATGCGAGGACGCGGTTTGCCGTGTAGTAGTTGAACTTCTCTTTTTTCGCTACACCTTGACACGTTGTAAAAAAAAAAGGCCTTGTACTACTATGTGCTATATGAATTTTCAGACGTCGCGTATACTATCGGAGAGTATTGTTCACGGGAGGTTACGATATATCTACCGTGTATAAATAGCTTTTTAATTTGTGTACTCATTTACTCACTGAATCTATAATTTTTTCTATAATTAAACCACGTAATTAATATCTGATGTGGCAATTTACACCTCACTTTAAAGGATAATCACATCCTTCTGAAAGGTCTGACAGCACATAGCATGCTGCAATTCAAACAACTGTGTGCTCTGAATTTTCCTAGCTAGTAGTGCTCCACGTCTTGATAGCCATTAAAAACTGCTCATCTTGAGGTTGCTCGAATAATTTGGTCACATGTTTCATTCATATTTGCAAAAAAATGAACGGAAATGCCTATTCTTGGTCACGCAGGAATCAGGATTTAGTGGGCTGGCGCACACACGTCGCGACCATCAATTCGCGCTTAGCCGTCCACTTGCCCATTGAATTTGCGTCCAAGCGTCAGCTCCCGACCACGCCGGAAAAGAAGTCCGCCACTAGAAGAAGACGGTGCCCAGTCACGTCAGAGTACAAGGCGCCGCCGGAGAAAAAGACGGCGTCCGACCCGCCCCACTCGCCAGTGCAGTGCCCGCACCGACGGTGGACTGCCTAGCCGCCGCTGCTCACTCATCTGGTTCCCACCCGCACGCTCCCGCGACGCAGCTCCTCCCAACGCCGCACGTGGTCGCAGCACGCCCACTAGGCAGCGCCGGCCTCCGAACCCCGCACCCGCTACCCTGCCGCTCCAGTCTCCACGCCGCACGTCCGCCTCCACACCCGCCCCAGTAAAAATAACTAAATTGTCCAGTTTAGTGGAAAAGTACGAGACAAATCTTTTTAAATCATGTTAATCAATAATGAGACAATAATTACCAAATACAAACGTAAAAAATACATAAGAAATTTAACCCAAAATATTTCAACCAACTATACACCCCGTAGGGTTTCAACCCTGAATTGACCCAAAGTGTTAGTGAGAAGGGCCCAAAAAATCGCGGCTTAATGGAAATGTTGTTTAACAACGGACCATCCACCCTATTAAGCACCTATAACGACGGACGGTCCAACGCCAAAAGCAAAAATTTACATCCATGGACCATTGTGTATTTGATATTAGTAACGGAAGGTCTATGACAAACTTTTAAAGAACCCACCGTGGCCTAGAAGGAAGGGGTTCGAGATGGAGATAGTCACCACGCCGTAGGGATGCCGCTGGCGGTTTAAGGGGCCCTAGCAATGTGGAGGCGGCCGGGCCAAGTCGTTGTATGAAACCGTAAATTCATAGCGGTGGTATTCCATGTACAAAAGTTTCAAATGCAAATATGCAATAGTAATAAGGAAAGTACAAAATGCAAAAGAAAATACATGCAATAGTAATAAAAAGAAAGTACGCAATATAGCACTAAGCAAAGTGCAAATATGCTAGCACCCTTCTTCATCTACAATGCAAAAAAATGTTTCCTTCTAAACTTCGACTAAATGGGTGTAGTTGAGAGGAGCTAGGATGGGCCACCCTATTAAGCACCTATAACGACGGACGGTCCAACGCACAAGCAAAAATTTACAGCCATGGACCATTGTGTATTTGATATTAGTAACGGAAGGTCTATGACAAACTTTTTAGCAACCCACCGTGGCCTAGAAGGAAGGGGTTCGAGAGATGGGAGATAGTCACCACGCCAGGGGATGCCACTGGGCGGTTTAAGGGCCCTAGCATGTGGAGGCGGCCGGGCCAAGTCGTTGTGGCGGAACCAGAAATTCATAGCAGGTATTCCATGTACAAAGTTTCAAATGCAAATATGCAATAGTAATAAGGAAAGTACAAAATGCAAAAGAAAATACATGCAATAGTAATAAAAGAAAGTACGCAATATAGCACTAAGCAAAGTGCAAATATGCTAGCACCCTTCTTCATCTACAATGCAAAAAAAAATGTTTCCTTCTAAACTTCGACTAATGGGTGTAGTTGAGAGGAGCTAGGATGAGCGAGTATGCCAAGTGGGAGAGGGGAGAGGTGCTATCGTGCTTCGGCCTCAGGCTTGCTTTTCAATGTCGCCGCCTCTAGTCAATGGCTCGATTGTTGCAATAGACAGGATCACAGGAGCATGGAGCCTCATGAGATGTCCATGGGTGTTTTTGCCTTTTCTAGAGTATGTGACTTTATGGGCAACATCTGCTAGTTATTCTATTGGGCTTATGGGTTTATAAGTCATATTTGCAACATCCGATATACCAACATGCAATACCATTGACCAAGTAGCTCCTTCTCCCCTTTCCCCGCTACAGTACATCGAGTGCGTAAAAGGAGGCGAGGCGACGTTTCGGGCGGCGATTCTGGCTGCCTTCTCCCTCTCGGTCACCGTTTGACCGGACGGGGGGATGGCCGGGAATCGCCAGGCGGTTGTGTATAGATTAGGTTTGAGTCCTAGATCTAGGTTGTGCTGGTCGTGTGTCCACGACGGAGCTAGGTTTAGGGGGTGTTTGGGCGTCGTTGACGAGGGCGAAGGCGTCGGGCGGCGTCATGGAATAAAGCGACCTCTCGCCGTCCGGGGCGGTGCTTTCCTCCGGCACCAACAAATGAGGCCGCGAGGTCTTTCCAGAGTTCGAGGTCTGGTGTTTCACCGTCTTTACCGGTGATGGTGTCACTAGCCTTTTTTCCTTTTGGTTGTGGAGATGGAGTTGGCTGCGCGGTTTTGGTGGATTGCGGGGACGGACGGATCGGCCTCGATCTTCCTTACGCATGCGCCAAGGCGAGTGTCGATTCGTGATCCGCGAGCTTGGGGTGCGCCCCCTACCGATGCTTCTTCAACGGCGGAATCGCCCCGACTCGATGTCGGGCGCGATCGCTATGCTCGTCCAACGCCTTTGTGCTATGGAGTTTCCCGCATCGAGGCGGCGTGATTTTTCTCCGACGCGGAGTTGGAAGCGGAAGGGGCCTAGGGACCGTTGTATTTTCTATTTTCTTTGAGGGGCCTTTCGCAATTTTGGTTGGTACAAGCGTACTCAGATCCATAGCGGTGTATCGTATTCCTACTTCTATCATTATGTTTTCCTTAATGCATAATACAGGTACCTTTGATAAAAAAAAACATGCAATACCATTGTACATATGTATTATGTATATATATTTTTTTACTCCCAAAACATAGGTATTTCATGGCATACAAGGACATACCCTTGGCACTACCCATGCAAGTCAAGGCGGGCGCTATGGCTAGAGTTCGTGGAGGCCGCCATGGCCGCATGCGGGAGGGGGCGAGGGGATAGGGGAAAGAGGAGTCGCCCAATGGGGTGGTGGGCGGCGAGGGGAGGTGCATGGAGGAGGCGGTGGTGGCGTCGCCACATATATATGGAAGGAGTCATGGGGGCGTGGTGGGCAATGGGAGGTAATGCGATGAAGGAGGCGGTTGTGGGCGTTGCCACATATGGAGGAGTCGATGGCAATGTCGCTAGAGCTGGGCGTTGTGAGGGTCGCGGCCGGGCGGAAGCAAGCGGGGAGGAAGACAACGGGGTGAGTAGGCTAGAGACGTGCAACCACATATATGCAGATAGCTAATAGGAGCATATGCTAAGCCCACCCGCCCCTAGGTCTACATGTTTTTTTTTTCTCTTTGATGAAAAATCTGCAATTTTTGGGTAATATATTGGTACTATGATGTCTAAAAAAAACACTTGGGGATGACTCTCATCAAAGACGTGACCGGAACAAGATGTGTAAAAGCACGTCCCTGTGTGTTGAAACCAGAGGCAAAATTCTTTCTTACGTGTCTCACTTTCATAAAGGTTGAGCCATGTCTCTAATAAGAGAAATGAGACCTGGTAGGCTGAGCTACATTTGGTGTTTTGTGTTACTCTTACATGTATTTTTAGAGAAAACACATAAAGCCAATTGGCTAGTTTTTTTTTTTTTTTTTTTTTTTGGTAACAATTCAATCTTGCCAATCAATTTTAGTGACCACAAAAAATTATCTTGAATAGCCTCATGACATCTGTTTATCGAGAGTCCGTATCTAGTGTGACTCATCATTTTGGTACGAACTTATCATCACATGCATGTTTCGATCATCTCACGTGGCCGTTAAAAATCTTGAAACCACATAGTACCATTTATCCACAAAATGGGTTCATATCTAACGCGGCACGTAGTTTGGTTGTAAACGTGAAACCACCAGTGTGTGAACACCAAATCGACAGATACGCAAACTTCCAAATGCTTAGTTTCATAAACAAGCTAATAGAAAAATGATAATTCATTACAAATAGCGCAATAGCTTCCATGTTTATCTCTTCGATCGATCCCATTCTAACTTAACTTGTGGTCGTGTGGCTCGTTGGAGCACTCATTCAGTCACTCTTGTATGTTTGTGCGCGCAACCTTCTGATCAATGGGCGCGCAACAGGTCACCATAGAGGACGTCTGGCACTTTGGCTGGTGGGGGATCAGAAATCACCAAAAACCCTGCGATGCGAGGCCGTAACGCACAACCACCTACCCCTAAATCGCCGCTCGGAACTGAGGATATTTTAGGCAATGCGCTGCCCTATTCCACAGGCCAGGCCACACGTGTTGCGGCTCGTATCGTAGTCGTCCCTGACCTTGCGGGCCCGCAATTAGCGGACGCTGACGGGCCGTCACGGGCCCCGCCCGTCGCAGACGATCCAGCAGCCATGCGGCGCGCGGGGGATCTCGCCACGCCACCGCATGTGTGTGGCCCCGTGAGGGGGAGGCGGGCGGAAGAGGGGAAGGGGCGACGCGACGCGGCTCTATAAAACGGCAGAGCCGGATCCCACCAGTATTCCTCCCCTGGCACCGTAGCGATTCCGTGTTCGCACCAGCGCCGGCACAGGCAAAGGCATCACAGCACCCCAGGCGAGCCGCCACTCAGCGAGGCAGCTGCCTCCACCTCCACGGCGAGGAGAGAATGGGGAGAGGAGGGATCGGAGGCGCGGCGGCCATGGGCATGGAGAACGCCGATTCCGCCCGCACATTCGTTAGGGACGTCAAGCGGATCGTTGTCAAGGTTGTTGCTTCTATCTGTCTCTGTTGTTCTATAGTTTTTCGTTGTTTCGTCTTGCGAGAATGCAGTGGATGTTTTTCCAGTCAGTCCGGTTGCTCTTGTCGTGCGGCCCTGAGATCTCTGCATGCGAGGTGGATTGCTGAGAATTCGATTTCGATCTGATTTGGCATTGTTTGGCGGCGTGCTTGCAACTGTGTGTTTTTTTAAAAAAAGTATATATATTTTTAAAAACAATCGGTACTGAATATCTTTCCGTCCCAACTCAGAGCGTTGTTCGCTTGGGGATCTGCGACCTGAAAGTGTTTTCGTTGGGAAGGGAGAACGTTTTTTGTTTTCTCGTCAGGTGCTGATTGTCATCTGATTGCTGAACTCGGGGTGGGGAAAACAACTCCGGATGTTCCGGATTTTTTTAGTGGCAGGACCATCGCTGGAATAGGATATGTATTCAGTTTCAGTTGAATATTGGCATGATGTACATTTTAGGATTCCTCACTAAACAAACAGGAAGGGACAAAAAAATAAGCTGCAGGTTTTGTTCACAACAAAATAAAAATAGTTATCGGATTTTGTCGTCATGTATGCTGGCTTCACATTTACTATTTACTTTGTCCTGTTACAGGTGGGCACAGCTGTTGTCACTGGGCAGAATGGCCGATTGGCAATGGGCAGGCTCGGTTCTCTCTGTGAACAGGTAAAATAATAAATACATAATGGAGGAAGTTTCAAAAAACCTAAAACTATTGTGGCATATTTGTATATACAAAAAACATCTTTGTGACCACATAACAATGTGGGCCACATGTCAGCTTTATGGCATGCAACATGGTTCCATGAGGCTACCATGGGGGGCCAACATTGTCATGTTGTTACAAGGGCTTGAGATTTTTGAAACCTATCAAAGTAGCTGTAGCCTTTATATACATGTATATACAAATGCCAAAACAGTTATAGGTTTCAAAATCTAATTTTAATACCATGCTTTCACCCATGTAGCTTTTGGTTTCAGTATCATTAAATAGTTAACTTGCTTCCATATGCAGTTGAAGCAACTGAATTTTCAAGGGTATGAAGTGATTCTGGTAACCTCAGGAGCTGTTGGCGTTGGGAGGCAGAGGCTCCAATACCGTAAGCTTATCCATAGCAGGTAAACAAAGTTTGTCTTACACTCTCATGACAGTTTGTAAGTGTTTTCTGTATATCTTGCTGATCATTCTCCTTGCTTGCAGCTTCGCGGATCTGCAAAATCCTCAGATGAACTTTGATGGAAAGGCCTGCGCTGCTGTTGGTCAAAGTGGTCTGATGGCTATCTATGACACATTATTTAGCCAAGTGAGTCATGCCCGACAAATCTGTATCCTAGTGGTAAAAAAGAGTTGGGCGTTACCTATTTCTAACAGGATGCTTATATGATTGCAGCTTGATGTAACGTCATCTCAACTTCTTGTAACGGATCGTGATTTCAAGGATCCAAGTTTTGGGGACCAGCTCCGTGAGACTGTTTTTCACTATTAGATCTTAAAGTGATACCGGTATTTAATGAGAATGATGCCATCAGTACCCGTAGAAAACATGAGGTATGTTTATTAATTGTTTCTGTACGGCCGTACATTAACCTTCCAATCTAATCGCTAGGCCCCTTAGTCATGCATGTTCCTACTTTACTACTGATTGTAATAATGAATTTAATTTACAGGATCCATCTGGTATATTCTGGGATAATGACAGTTTAGCAGCTCTGTTGGCAGCAGAACTTAATGCTGATCTTCTTATCATGCTTAGCGATGTGGAGGGACTCTATAGTGGTCCACCAAGCGATCCTCAGTCAAAGATTATCCACACATATGTAAATGAAAAGCATGGGAAGCTAATTAGTTTTGGAGAGAAGTCTAATGTTGGAAGAGGTGGCATGCAAGCTAAAGTGGCCGCTGCTGCTAATGCTGCATCAAAAGGTGTACCTGTTGTCATCGCAAGGTGAGGCGAACATTTTTTTGTCATTTTATAAATATTCATTGCAGCTAAATATGCCTCGTTACTTCCTATAGACCCATTTTGTAGTAAGAATCCTATTTGTACCTGATTGTAATTATGGTCTGCCAACTGTAGATACTGTGTTCATCTCTTTATAATCTGATATAAGCTCACTAATCATTTAATTAGTAGCATATTTTAAACGTACTTTATTACAAAAGTTGGTAACTATCATGATGTAGCCTGCAGATTTGCATTACATAATCCAATAGCTGATGGCTCCCCAACTTTGGTGGGCTTGTATTGCTCACAACATGATGATTGCTTTGTTGAAGAAATCTACCAAATCCCTATTCATTATATAGGATACCTTGTTGTCTTTTCTTATCCTTAATTGGTGCCTCAACTCCCTACATAGCCTCCTGATTTATACTACTGTGATTCTGATACCACATAATATAGTAATGTTTACTTCTATATAGAACACTTAAAACCACTTGTAACTTTGTTACTCTCTATGAAGTGGATTTGCAACGGATAGCATCATTAAAGTTCTCAAAGGAGAAAAGATCGGTACACTTTTTCACAATGAAGCAAATTTGTGGGAATGTTCCAAGGAAGCTACAGCCCGAGAGATGGCAGTTGCGGCACGAGACTGTTCAAGACGTCTACAGGTTTTCTTTTCTTTCAAACATGCAATTATCTAAACTACCCAATTACTGTAACTAATTTATTGTGTTGCATGTTGCACCTAAACAGAAGTTGTCGTCAGAGGAACGCAAAAAGATTTTGCTAGATATTGCTGATGCTCTGGAAGCTAAATGAGGATGCAATTAGGTTTGAAAATGAAGCGGATATTGAGGCAGCACAAGGTGCTGGTTATGAAAAGTCGTTGGTTGCTAGGATGACACTAAAGCCGGAAAGGTAATTCTTTTTTTCTCACACCCTAATTTTTTTTCTATTCATTGTCTTATTAATTTTGCTAATGTTTGATTGATATATATTTATGTAGATAACAAACCTTGCAAGATCGATTCGTGCTATTGCTGACATGGAGGACCCTATTTCCCATACATTGAAAAGAACAGAGGTGATTGCTATGGATCACATTTTGATATCTCATAGGGGAAAGAGATACATGCTGTGATATGTGGCTAGTTTTTAACAAATCAAGGACTACTTTTGCAGGTTGCTAAAGATCCGGTTTTTGAGAAAGCATATTGCCCGTTGGGTGTTCTACTTATTATTTTTGAGTCTCGTCCCGATGCATTGGTCAGGTAAGCTTTGATTCGAAGTGAAGTACATATACAATATTTTTAAGATCAATAATTATTAGTGGTTGATATATTATTGTACAGATTGCATCTCTAGCAATCCGAAGTGGTAATGGTCTTCTTTTAAAAGGAGGAAAAGAAGCTATGAGATCAAATGCAATATTACACAAGGTAGTATGAAACTATCTTTCTTGATCTAATAATTTGTAACAATATTTTTTCCTTAAATTAGTTGTGTTTTTCTCCCTTTAGGTTATAACTGGGGCTATTCCAGATATTGTTGGTAAAAAGCTCATAGGCCATGTGACAAGCAAAGATGAAATTGCAGATTTGCTAGCGGTAAGTATGTAATGTGATTCTTTCAATAGTAATGAAGTGTATAAATATTTCTAAACTGTAAAACTTTGCAGCTTGATGATGTGATTGATCTTGTCATTCCAAGAGGTAGTAAGAATCTAGTCTCCCAAATCAAAGCAACGACTAAGATTCCAGTTTTAGGTCATGCTGGTAAGCTGTTTTTTTTAACAGTTTTAGTTAAAAATATGATTATGTTAATTTTTGAGTTAGTACCTATAATTATTTTTTGATTTTACAGTACTAATTATATTTCCCAATTTTGTTTAGATGGTATCTGCCATGTTTATATTGACAAATCAGCTGACATGGATATGGCTAAGCGGATAGTATTGGGCGCTAAGGTTGATTATCCAAAGCAGCATGTAATGCAATGGTATGTCTCTAATTTAGTAACTAATGATGTCATAATACATGTCTCATGTAATACACTTTGGTGAGCATAAAATCTTTCAAAGCCATGTTCCTTCACTAGACTAGATTAACAATTTATTATTTCCCAATAGCACTTTCCTTAGAAAGTAGTTCAGTCTCACTAATATAGTCTTTCTTGTTGAGTTGAAACCTTGCCTTTGCTATTCCATTGTTGTCTACATGCATGTTGCTATACTCATGTTTACACCCCCCCTTTGAAACATAGCTCATTTTTTGAATTTATGGCCTTTTCTTATAACATATTCACTAAATAACATTTTATTATTATTTATTGAAACATTCTTTGTAGTTACTTGTATATCTTCAAGTGCAACAAACTATGTAGCCACCTAAATGGACTCTTAAGTTATGTATTATGAAGTTGAATGAATTACCTACCCCATAACAATTAATTTAAAGAGTTATTACCATTTTATTTAGGAGAATTAGTTTTATTGAGCCTATTAGTTTATTTTAGAATTTAATACAGGTTAAGTAATTTCTTTGTGCAGGAAACACTACTTGTTCATAAAGATCTTAACAAGAGTGAGGGTCTTGATGATCTATTAGTGGAACTTGAAAAGGAAGGTTAGAACTCAAAATCTCTTAGTCTTTCATTTGTTTATTAGTAACTGGTGGACAAAAATGACTTTTACACAATAGTGAATACTTAATAGTTACAATCCCTGCATCTTTACTCTGAGTTTCACATTGCAGGAGTAGTTATTTATGGTGGGCCTGTTGCACATGATAAATTGAAAGTACCAAAGGTAGATTCATTTCGTCATGAGTACAGCTCAATGGCATGCACTCTCGAATTTGTTGATGATGTGCAGTCAGCCATCGATCACATAAATCGTTATGGAAGGTAAGTAAGTTTTCTTTTATAATCGTATTATGACTACAATAGGCTACTTTTGACCAAAATTTGGTTTCTTTTCAGTGCACACACAGACTGCATCATCACAACTGATGAAAGTGCTGCGGAAGCTTTTCTGCAGCAAGTCGATAGGTATTGAAACGTGAAACCTTCTGTCATTCTTGTGGTTGAACTTTCTTATGAAAGTAATATTTGTTACTGATATGTTTGATTATAATGACATGACATTTCCGTTGAACTGCAACAGTGCCGCTGTGTTTCATAATGCAAGCACAAGGTTTTGTGATGGGACACGCTTTGGGTTTGGAGCAGAGGTACTTCCTTTGGCCATCTGTTTTCTGTACATTTTTTTTTCTTGTTACTTTATATCATGAACAGTTTGTCTTTAGTTGTGAAGATCATTTATTTGAATTCCTTGTGCTAGCCACAATTGCTTTGCATGAACCCTGATGGATCATGGCACGAATCATTTGTTGTGTTAATATGTAATTTTGTTTAAAACCTTAACAATCAAACCAATGAATCGTTAGTAGTTTGTGATGGATGACTAGCCAGCACAGACTCACTCTATTCTTATCTCTTCAATCTTACATAAAAGTCCTCTTACGTTGTCTTATTTACACCAACAGTTTGTATGTCTATTGAATGTTCAAAATGTACCTTTTAGTAGAAATTTGGTGAGGTATAAATGAAACTGCTGAGAGAACAACAATGAGGTCAAATTGAACCATGGATTAGTGTTACTTGACTGTTTAGGAAGCTACAGCATGTAATTTACTTAGGTATACATTGTTCTAGAGGCAACAGTGCCTTCATAGTCATTTTATATTATAATAGATATATGTCAAATTGGTGTATAAGTTTAAGCTTCCCAATACTATAGAATGTTTTCAGCTATAGTATTGGTACTTAACTTCAAATACCTTCTTATCAAATCTTTTTGAATGGTTTGTGAAGGTTGGCATAAGTACAGGGCGCATACATGCTCGTGGACCTGTTGGAGTTGATGGACTTCTAACTACTCGCTGGTATATTTTTATCACTTGAAAATCTGTTTCATGTTTGGTATTTTTGTTTCCTCCGCTCTGGTTCTTTATTCGTCCGTGTGGAAGATCTCACTTTGCTCACACAATTATTAAGTTCATGTCGTACTTATGATCTTTTTCACCACATGTAGCATTTTACGCGGTAGTGGACAAGTGGTGAATGGTGACAAGGGAGTGGTTTACACCCACAAGGATCTTCCATTGCAATGAGGCAAGTAATGGTTCACACTTCACACTGTTTGAAAAGAATGCTCTACCATGGTACTGACTTCTCATGTCTTTATTGCAGGCAAAGAACCTCTGTTGTAGAACAATTGCTCGTGACGAATGGCTGAACTCCCCTTTTTTAAGTGTCATTTTCTTTATTCCATCCAACAAAGATAGGTGTCGTAACAAGCAGAAGGGACTGACACTTTCTCGGCGGTGCCTATTTATTAGACAATGGTGGTATTCAGACCATTATGGTACGAGGCTTGTAAGCTGTATTTGTCGTTGTGTTCGTGTCGTATAAGCTCTAGAACTTTAGACATCTGTATCAGAGGCGTAGTAGCTGGTTGATATGTGATGGTTTTGGATGAAACTTAAATCTGTTCCCATGCAATGGTAACGCATGTGTGATGAGATCCTAAAAATCTGTAATCGTCTGTAATTTTATCTGCTGCTTGGTGTTGGATCATGTGTGAATTGGAATTTGCTCAAGGAATCGTCTTGCAAGACGAGGTCAGTCCACAACAGAGAATATATAAAACATCAATTGCATTAAAAATTTATCAGTCAGTCCACAACAGAGAATCAGCCCATACCTCTGATTTCCATGATCCACGATGTTCAAAACGCAGGGATCAGTGGTTACGCAATATACAGTAAAAACTAATGATCTGCCCCTTTCAAATCGCTGGGATCAGTGGTTACGCAATGTACAGTATTCCCTCCATTCCAAACTATAAGGGCCCCTTTGGCTGGTGGGAGAAATACAGGTTAGGAATAGGAAATGTATAGGAATCCAAGTGCGATGCTTCTCTATTCCTGCAGAATCCAATCCAAACCCAAAGATCGAGAGAAGGCCTTTGGCAGGGGCCACAGGAGAAACACAGGAACTGCATGCTGATGGCCCACAGCAGGGTGCATGGTAGCAATTGTTTACGGTCAAAAACATGAGAAGAAATGGCAGGATGCATGCAAGAGCAATTGTTTATGTGGGCCACAAAGCATTAATATCATCTTTTCACTGCTATTTGCCTCGTTCCTAGTGAAACCAAGAAGTTCGGGTGGATGTTTATTTCCCATGAAAATCCTGTGAAATCACAGGGTACCAACAGTATTCCTCAGGATTTCCCAAGAGCTATTCCTGTGAACCAAAGGCCACCATAGGAAACAATCCATAGGAACTTGATTCCTGTATTTTTCCTACATTTCACCCATCAACCAAAGGCCCCCTAAGACTTTCTAGCTTTTCTAGATGCATTTCTTTTACTATGCATCTAGAAATACCAGAAAGTCTTATAACTTGAAATGGAGGTAGTACAAAAGAACTGTCTAAATGATATGCACCTTTATATCACAGGCATAGCAGATTAGTTGGCACATACAAACGGTGATCTGACCCTACCTCGTCAAGTCCACGGATCAATGACGGGGGCTCTCCCATTGCCACCACCATATAGTTACAACCATCACATGAACAGACACGACCATTCAATAGGAGTGCCTCCAAATTGCCATCGCTTATACTCACGTCTCTTCCCATGTATAAATAATAAATAAGTGTATGTAATATCAAACAACATCAATAAAGCAATAAATGATAATCATTTATTCTCATTCTTGTCTCGAGCTCGATCTCTTTACATTAAATAAACATGGGGCATCTTCACAAGCGTGTCAAAATTGTTTGTCAGGTATGAGTTCCACTTTCCTCCAGACTCGGTAATCAATCTGAGGCCCTTCCTGAAAAGCTATCACCACGCCTAGTCTAATGAAATATGTTAGGCTGTACATAATGATTTGAAGGAACAACAGATCCTACTTCAGTCCCATGTTTCAAAAAAAAAAAAAAAAAAAAAAAAGATCCTACTTCAGTTATCATCCAGTATAATCAGTGAAGGTAACTAAAACGAGGAGTTTGCAGCTTCACCAATAATCCCTGCACGAGCAAATTCCATCCCTGAAGTGGTGAAATCGATTCACGTCCCTCACTACAATCTCCGATTTGTGAATTTGGAGATGAACTTAGTGACTGAATGACAGTCCTCACAAAGCCTGAGGTTCTTTGTGATCCTGATAACCTCTCCACTGCCAGTGTTGATAAGCCCGAAAGCAACAGCCAACTTCTCACTGTGGCCAAGCAAAATCCTCTCTTTCTCTTTTCTTCAATATCATACAGAACTGATCCTGTGTCAGGGACATAGCCCTTATTTTTCATCTGTGTCACAAACTCACCAATCAATGCTTGCAGCTCCTCCAACTGTGGGATCTTGTTGTCAACTGAAACAAATGAGTACAGCTTCTTCTTCACCTCTATCCAGCTACAGCCTGGCACCTTCTCCAGTGCATGCTCCTCAAGTAACTCCTTTAGTACATCAACTTGGTCCTGCAACTTAGCTCGGGCATAAATATCTGCCAGGAGAACATAGTTTCCAGCATTTCGGGGCTCAAGATCAAAGAGATGAGAGCATGCCATCTCAGCATACTCAACATGGCCATGAATTCTGCAAGCTCCAAGAAGTGAGCCCCAAACTTTAGGGCTTGGCTGAATGCGCATGCTCTGTATCAGCTCCACAGCTTCATCCAGTCGCCCAGCACGACCAAGAAGGTCAACCATGCAAGCATAGTGCTCAGCACGAGGTGTGACATTGTACTCCACCATTGATTCAAATAGCTTCTTTCCCTGCTCCACAAGTCCAGCATGGCTACAAGCCCCAAGAACGCTGATAAATGTGATGATACTTGGCGAAATGCCTTCCTGAATCATCTCCTCAAACACCTGGATTGACTCACGACCAAAGCCATGCATTCCATATCCAGATATTAGTGAATTCCATGACACGACATTCCTTCTGCGCCCAATCCAATTGAAGATGTAGCGCCCAGTCTCAAGGCACCCACATTTCATGTACATTGCCATCAGTGCATTCAGCACTGAAACAAGTGAGTCAAAACCCTCCGAAGGATATATGCATGGAGTACTTTGCCCTGACCGAGTGCATTTACCCCAGCACAGGCATGCAATACGCTAACAATTGTGATTGAGTTTGGTACCAGGTCTGCATCAGAAGCCATCATCTCCTGAAAGATCTGAATCGCATCACCAGGACGCTCATTCTGGCATAGCACCCAATCATGGCACTCCATGACACAAGATTCCTATCAGGCATTGAAGTGAACACAAGCTCAGCATAGCTGACCATCCCAAGCTTGGCGTAGCAGTCAATAAGAGTGGTGGCAACATGCGTGTGTAACCCATAGCCTCGACGGATGGCATGAGCGTGCATCTCCCGTACACGAGCAGAGGCCGGCGCGTGCGACGCTGACGCTGCAATGCAGGCCTTAAGACCGTGCGCGTAGCTGTAGCTGTCGACGGGGACACCGAGCCGGCCCATGTCAGCAAGGCACGCGAGAGCCTCCTCTCCTTGGTCGGCGAGGGCGAGCGCCTTGAGCATCGCGTTCCACACGAAGATGTTCTTCGCGGGCGCCTCGTCGAACACTTGGCGCGCGGCCGGGAGCGCGCGGAGCGCAGCATATGCTTCGATGAGGCGGGTCGACAGGAAGGGGTCCGAGCGGAACACAGGGTCCCCCTCGAGCCTGCGGTGCACGGCCGCGGCGAGTGCGGCGTCCCCCGCCCGCGCGGCGGCGAGCAGAAGCGATTCGTAGGTGCGCTGCGTCGGCGCGGGGAGCCCTGCAGGAGCGCCGCGGCCCGGGCGAGGCGCCCGTGGGCGCAGAGCGTTTGTATGAGGTGGTCCTCGTTCGCCGGCGAAGCGCCCGATGATGACCCCGGCGCGAGCGACGCGAGGCACCTGAGGCGCGTCAGCCTCGGTCGCCTGGGCCCGAACGGGCGGTGGGGAGGTGGAGGAGTGAGGTGTGCGGGGAGGCAGTGGCGGACATGGGGGTGGGGGCGAGGCGAGGGCGGAGGCGGCGGAAGGCGAGGAGGAGCGTCACCGTGAGGCGGCGCGGGAGAGGGAGATATTTCGGGTGGGGTGGGGTGGGTTGGGTTGGGTCGGACGTCGGAGCTCGGACGGCAGCTGGCCTGGAAAAGTGGAAAGCAGCGGCGAGGCGAGGCGGGACGAGTGGGCAGCGCCGCGCGGAGACGGAGAAGATTGCGGATTTTTGCCGGATTTTGGTGGCTTGGAAGAGTCGTGGGCCCGTTTTCTGGAGAGGTCTGGCGTGTTGGTTGGGCTTGTGAATGGGCCGGGTAGAGTAGGTTGCCTATTTTGCAGTTGGTAGATGGCAGCCCAAAACGACACTTCTTTCCTCCAGATTGAAACTGCCAATGTCTCCATGGCGTCACAACCAACAGAAAGGAAGAGACAAACAACCGGTATAATGGAAGGAGGTTATGGCTTAAAGACTAAGGGGAGAGAAAATTGTCATGTCACTAAACATCAGTATAGAAATTAGTCTCTACAATGGAAAGATATGCTTAAATCAGCTCAACGACCTTGCTGAAATAGATTAAGTAGAGAATCAGGTGCTAAAGATGTACTGTAGTACTAAAGTACTAAAGGGATGTTTGGTTCGTTGCCAACATTTGCCACGCCGTGATGTGGCGGGCCACAGCCTGGTGTGGCGGAGGCGGGCGGAAAGCTCGCCACACTACGCCAAACTTTGCCACGGAAAACGACGCGCTACGAGGAGGAAAACGCCAGGGGGAGATGAGTTGTGGCGGCCAAAGTCTAAATGCAAAGCAAACAGCCGCCTTGGGCGGTGTGTGGCCGCCAACAGCTAGGGCGTGGCGAGCTGTGTCGTAGACCAAACACCCTTTAAGAAAATAAAAATTGCTAAGAACTTTCTCTAAGCAATCCCATTGTTGTGGCTGGGAAATTGCGTCCATGGCCCATGAGGTGAAATGTCATGGAAGACCCAGATTTCTGCGCCTTCGTTGTGTTGATTGATGAGAATCGCTCGCTCCCACCATTTGAAAACCTCATTCTTGCCGTCAATTTCCTGGTCGGACATATCAGACGACTACTCCTAGAAAGCGCCGAGTGCAGGATGGAGCTAGTAGTACTTCTACGAGGCTACCCGGCGATGTGGCGATGACAGAACCCGATTTTAGCTCATCATTGGTGGACACCTGAAAAGAGCACGAGGAGGCCACACCAACACCAAAGCCCCTACGATGTCCCCAGCGGCAGTCCGCACTAGCAGTGGCACTCCCAGTCGAAGGGCGTGCGTGATGGGAAAGCGATGGTGCCGCATCCCATGACCAATCCCGCTAACACTGCTCTCCGTGTCATTTCAAAGGAAAGCCGCCAATTATTCTATGCTGCAAAACAGTATGAGCCTGTCATTTCCGAGACAAAAGCAGGTGATGTGCCAGTGCCAGTGGCGGGTAGTGGTACGATCGGATCGAGCTGCGGCCGCGGCAGAGCGAGCATCGGCAGCTGCACCACTGGCCTGTTTGCAATTGGACCGGATTGGCCTAGGGCATTTTTTAAAGCCATTCCAAATCCAAACAGCAACCCATGCAACGGGGATCGGATCACCCATATCTTAGCGTGGAAACAGCATACTATGCTTAACGAGAATCAGCCAGGCCATTGGATTACGGAGAAGCCCACTCCATTTGGGAGATCTCTCGCTTTTTATCATGTGATTGTGTGGCTGGCCGTGCTCTCTGTCGGAGATACTACTAGTACGTGCAAAAAAAAAAAGTACTAATGCGGTTATGGGGACAGAACAAAGCCTTGCTTTCGAGAGGCATGTACCTGGACAAGGAAGCAATTGGTGAGCGCGAGAGCAGGAAGATAACCCTATCACTAATCGGCCAATCAACTCGTGCCGTAACTCCAGTTTCAAGCTTAATCTAGCTGATGCGGAGAACATTTCTTTTCTGGAATAGTATCTTTAACACAGCAATAGCACGGAGGACCCATACGAAAAAAAAGGACACGAACAGTACTCTTTATACTGACACTTTAGAATAGCACGGAGGAAAGGAGAAGGACATTCGCACCCATCCCCAACCTGACACGGTAAAAAGGACACGAACAATACTCTTTTATTTAAAATATGAACTGTACAACGGAGTAGCTTGCTACAGCAGCTCTTTTGATTTCGAGGGTCCTCTCAGCCGGCCGTCCTTTTTTTTTTTTTTGACAAGGTGCCGGCCGTCCTTGATATGGTCAAGTGGCTCACGGCGCCGCGTGACATTCCCTTTTGTAATTCACTGTCGCCGCCGATTTTCGTATAGCATAAGTTTGACTCCGATTTGGCCGCGTAAATATATGCAACATTTATATCTTTAAATAAATTTATTAAAAACTAGGTGAAAAAATCTTTTCGACAATACTTATTACTTAGTATAACTATTTATATATTTTAATACATAATTGTATAACTATTTTAGTTTTTAGGGAAGCGAGAACAACAAACATTTAGGGATGGAGGGGTATTATTCTATATTTATTTTAGAATTTTCCGTGTGTTTGGTTGGATGGACGGAGCCAACCCATCCTTCTCGCAGTGTTTGATGGAAGAGAGAGGGGGTTGGGTTGGCTCCTCAGGTGGAATATTCCCGGTGGAACATCCCGGTTGGGTTATTTGCTCAAAATGTGAGGGACGGAGCGACCCGCTCGGGTTCGCTCCCTCTCCGTCTCTCCTTCCGTCACGCCTCCCGCCGCGGCCTTCCCTCCCCGCGTGCTTCTTCCTCGTGCACATTCCTCGCCATTTGTCGATAGAGAGAGACACCGTGGTGACTTCGTGAACTTCAAGATTTGTCGGCCCAGTTCTTCGAACGTGCTTATAGAGGTAGAATTTGCATATATACTATGTTTATAGGAGTGGACTGTGCGTGCGTGTTGAGCGTGCAATAAAAAAAAAGACGCCCTTGACGTGCATGGATTCCTTCCAACCAAGAAAACATGGTGTGCATGGAGCCAACCATGCAAACCTAGCTCCGGGTACAATTCTATATTGGCCAATATCACAAGTGTCTCGTGGTTCTTGTAGAGAACTAATAATAAACCAAAGATAGAAGCTATAGGTATCAAATAGGCCAACACCAAGGTCTCATCCAAGTAAGGACAGAATCAAGCTAGAAAATCTTATTACACTAAATTTTTATACATGACAAGAATCAATAGGTTCCAAAAGATCTAATATGTTTGTGAGAGAGTAACAATTGTTCTCCAACATTGCCATCTAGTGTTTTCTATGAAATTCATCTTGGTATGGCACAAGCTAGTGTCATACTTCAAAATATTCTTTCAAAGATCCGAGGATTGCTGCAGTAGGAGTATCACATTAACAAAAACAAGAACCAAAAATAGGTCCCGTTGGAACATAGAATCTCTCTCGTGTTCAATACATTTTCTATAAAGATAAATTGCTTCAAAAAAAATCAACATTTTATATAAAATGGTTGCGTTCTAAAGAAAACTTCAATGAAAATATAATCTCTATTCCCTCCATTTCAAAGTAGATAATTTTATAGGGCTTCAATTTTGTCCGGTACTCTACTTCCTAATACACATTTCTTCTCTCAATGCATTTTTTTTCCTCCTAGTATATCTCTATTTTAATCTCTCTCTCTCTCTTTCTCTCTCTCTCTCTCTCTCTCTCCTTGTCTTGCATGCATCACACTTTTTTCACTTCTAAATTCTCATGTCCGAAAATGTCAAATATTATGGGATTGGATGAGTGCAGGATTTCTATGAGATTTACAGGGGTTGTTTTTAAAAGGAATCTTGCTATGACACATGACAGGCAGCTTGGTTGCTTTGTCCAAGACCAAGGCAAAGCAGGATCCATCAGATCTTTGCCATTTGAGTTGCTGTTAGTGGCAATAATTTAACCCATAGATCAGGAGGCAAGCCAATCATTAGCTGACAGACCCAACATAGTTTTGTTAACGTCACAAACCGGCCTACTAAACGATAACAAGTGGGCAAATCAAACTTTTGTCTAAGCTTTAGGAGTCTACCCCATACAAGGATACAAGCTGCACCCAAATGTCTCCATGCTTTTATAATATACATACACAAAAGGCTACCAACTCAAATCAGAAACACCAAAGCCAGGGGGACATGTTCTACGGCCACGTGAACAAGTTATAAAGTCTTCAGCATATAGAGTAGTACTACAGTTACAGCATCCCCATTTTTTTATCATGAACAGAAGCTACCAGTTTTTTTCTTTTTTTTTGTAAAAAAAAACCTACTACATGGGAATATCTGCATTTAGAAAAAACTGACTTCACTGTGCTTAAGACAATGTATCCATCTCAGATAAATCTCAATTCAGACCAAATAAGTGTGAACTCGCGCAGGTAACCTCCTGATCTCTATTAGCCTCGGAAGCTAAGTCAAATAGCATTTGACAGCACATCTGGGCCAACAAGGAGTCGGCGATTCAGCAATGTTTTTTCACCATTCTCCATAGAAATTGATTCAAACTGATCAAGCAAAAGCCACCAAGTGATACATTTATATACCATTCTAACATACTAGTAGTGGTACAAATACATGCTTGTGCACCATCAGCAAGCTGGGCTCAGCTCAGCTGGCCATAAGCTGGCAGCAGCAGCAGCAGAAATGTCAGCCAACAAAATCATGCACCAAATGGCCACCGATCTCCTTGCCGAAATGCCTGTCCTGATTCCCGAAAGAGCCGATCATGTAGGTGTCGCTGACCTCCTCCAGCCCAAAACGGTGAGCGAGGTTGGGAGGGAGGGACGCCGGAAGCGGCTCGGCTATGCAGACTCTGTTGTTCTGGTGGAGACCAAGGGTGAGGGAGACGCCACCATTCCCTGCACCACCAATGCCGCTCATTGGTCCTGCCTGCTGGTGGTGCTGTGATGAAGCGAGGCTGTGTGGCGTCAACAGCCCATTGTATGCAAAGGTTACCTGCCCCTGCTGAATAGAGTGGGACATCTCGAGAGCTCATCTGCAAAGCCCTGGGACGCAGGGATGTTGTGGTTCCTAGTGATGCTGCTGCTTTGGCCGAGCTGAGAGTCCGAAGGATCAGAGGGCTTTCCACTGCTCTCAGACGAGTGCTGGGTTTGGTGATGGACCTTGTGCTGGCCTTTGTCGAGAGCAGGGTGGTGCACCTGCCTCATCTCGAGGTTGTGGATTTCTTCCACCATTGGCTTCCAAAGACGAACCCTTGCATTAATAAACCAGTTCGATACCTGGAGGAATGTTACCATAGGCCATCAGAAACTTCCAAACACAAAAATACAAGAGATCGACCAAACCTAGTTGAAATTAGTACAACAATCACTGCAGCAAATAAAACATAAGCACCTTGCCTATACCAAAATAGAAGCACCATGGCTATTTACCTGGTTCCGTGTTAAACCCGTCTGTTTAGCAAGCATTTGCTTGTCGCCATCAGTAGGATATCTGAATCATTGGAAAATCAAAAATGTGACTGATACAGTATTATTGGAGCTCGTTAAAAGGTAGTCAACAAAGGTGTGCAAAAACATCACGCATTTTGACAACGTAC
Organism: Hyparrhenia diplandra; assembly: GCA_015847255.1. NCBI lineage: Eukaryota > Viridiplantae > Streptophyta > Magnoliopsida > Poales > Poaceae > Hyparrhenia > Hyparrhenia diplandra. Next base: position 22,822 of record JADLZK010006755.1, read on the forward strand.
AAGAAACTGAAATGAAACCACACAAAAATACATCAAAGACGATCGTTCTGGTCATGTGCTTCTCATTGTTACATTATTTCCACGATCCAGCAATGTGATATGTGAAGCTGACAAAAGCCAGCACTGATTGATAAGGGATCAAACAAAGGACAAAATTGACCAACGGTGGATGGGAAACCTTTTTTTCGACCATAGGCCAGGAAAGACAGGTAGCAATAATTAAACAACTGACTGAACTCCAGATACTGGCTCTAAAGTGACAGATTATCAGCAATTCAACATCCAGAGGTTGTACCAATCAATTCGATGTAACGGTTGATTCATAATTTCAACTCTTAGATCATATATCAAGTGAAACAATTGTACTATGAAAACTTGACTTAATCTACCGATCAAACTAATAATCAGTGTTTAGTGTAGGTTAGTACTCTATTAATTGTGTTGCAAGTAACCCTCACTTTCAAGTTATGGTTGATTGTGCTACCATAACCATCAGAAATAGGGTCCGTTACCAAACTAAAGAAGAAGACTCCTTACGATGCTTCGAAGTCATGAGTACTATCTAACAAAGATTGCAGCAGCGGCCTTAAATCCATTAAATGATGTGTACAGCTAAAAATGCAGCTCACATACAGGTCTAAAGTCTGACGGTTCATCATGTTACAAACTCCATCGTAATGATTTGGAAGCCATGCATTCTATCACGCAAGTTCAACACAATGATTCGGACAAACAGGAATGCTTGCAGTGGTGTCGCTAAAACATCTAATCCCATACTCTCTCCATGCATGCATCAAATCAGATATCATCGTTTTAGAATGCATCATGGCACCATGTTCAACAAACAGCAACTCATCATGAATGGGTCATGTTGACAGGTCTGCATTGCCCCATAAGGCTTCTAAAATAGATTTTGAGCTCTAATCCCAACCATCAAAGGAACTAGTAATTGGCGAGCAAATCGTCCTTTTTAGCCATCATGAACTTGAAACAAGTGCAGGATACAGTACGTAATCATGTCCTAATACCATTTGGATTAAACAAAGAGTTAACACGGGTGAGGCAACTTACGGGTGCAGGAAGTGTTCGAAGAGCCAAGCGCGGAGCACAGACACTGCGCGCTCCGGCAGCCCCCTCTGTGGCCGCCAGATGTTGTGCGGCTGACCGAAGGCAGCCACGCTGCTAGCTCTCTGGAGTGCACCCGCACTGCCGCCAGCAAGCCCGAACAGGACGATGTCCTTGCTGAGGCTCTCCTTACCGGCAGCCGCCTTTGTGGTGTTGCGCAGCTGGCTCAGTATCATGCTCTTCAGGCACTTGAAGTGCTTCGCCATGGCTCTCAGCGCCATGGCCGCGAACGGAGCAGCGTTGCTGAACCCGGCGACGGTCTCGAACGAGTTGATCACCGTCTGGACCTGCTGGTAGTACAGCCTGTACCTCTTGCAAACCTAAGTAAAAAAAAGGTAGTCTTAATCATTAGAATCACAACTTAGTCAGAGGTTGGATCATCTACATTAGACAGCTTTTAAGCAATCCAAGTTAGGAAAAGGGAGCAGGGCGCTTTTGCTTGCATGAAGACATGACATCAACAAAGCAGGCCTGCTTCCCAATTATGGAAGCGAGATGCCATTAAAGAACTCTGCAAAACCAATCGCCTATTCAGGGTTCCAAAAATAGAAGCTACACACATTTGTACGTGGAAGCTTGCTGGCCAGCCCGGTCGCAGGGGCTACGACGAGCCAAGCCACAACTAATCATCAGAACACATTAGAGGCGAGGCCAGTTTTTTATCGTCTCGTGACATTAGAACGAGAGTTTAAAGTAGTCGACCTCATTTTACACCTATAATTTCATGTTGATTACCAGTATACCTCGGAAGCAATTCCTACTGCTAGACACCTCTTTTTGTGGAACGAATGCAACTGTTCGATGAACAGTACGAACTGTAAAAAGCTCACAACCACGTCGTCGTAGTGAGGAAAAAAAAATCGGAAAAGATGTACCGCGAGTATCAACAGCAGAGGAAATCATCATCAAATCAAAAGCACATGCAACTACAGTGAACAAAAAGCAGGCCACAACTGCAGTGGCGATGTGACCTGTTTAAGCAAGATTCTTCTCCACCCAGAGCGAGCGATAATTGCAATTCCGAAACAAGCGATGAAAAAGATGGACACACCATGGAGGATACTCCTAGATAGCATGTAAGGAGCCAGCCATCAGAAGCAAGCAAGGTAGCCAGAGCTCACCTCTTCCATCATGGAGATGAGCCTAGTCTTCTTCCACTGCTGCTCGGCGCCGGAGATTGGCCCAGCGTCGAGGCGGCGCGGTCGGCGCCGTCCATGTCATGATCGATGGCTTCCATCGGATCAGCGTCGAGCAGGCCGTCGTCGGAGACGCTGCGGTCGACGTGCGAGGCGGCGCCCCGACGTCGCAGATCTCCTCGAGCAGCTTCTCCGCGGGGCCGAGGAAGCGTGAGCGCCCCAACACGGCCGCGTAGCCAGTGAATGGCCCGAAAGGCGCCGAGGGCGCGGCGTGCGCCCTCCTGGGCTGCGGGGTCGGCGCGGGCGGCGGGTTCGAGGACGAAGACGAGAGCGAGAGCGCGAAGTTCTGCGTCGGGATCTGCGACGAGAGCGGCGGGGCGAGGCCGTGCGCCACGACGAGCTGCGCCTGCGCCAGCGTGGGGCTGTGCGGCGAGTAGGACGACGTGGAGGAGGACGCGTAGGAGTAGAACCCCGGTGGAGGCGGCGGCCAGGCCACCGCGGCGTGTTGCTGCTGCTGGTGCTGGTGCGGGGGCCGAAGCGGAGGCGTGTGGTGGCGAGTCGTCCGGCGGGAACCGCAGCTTCTCGCGGCGGCTGTGCTGCGGCACGTGGTAGAGCTGCTGCGCGGCGACGTGGTGTGCATGGTGGTGCAGCATGAAGTCGCCGTAGCCGTGGCAGTGGGGCTCGGCGCCGCTCCCGGCACCGCCGCCGTACCCGCCCGCGGCGGACGACATGGCGAGCGAGCGCGATCAAGCGCGTGCGGAGCAGCGTCGACCGACGCGATCGGGGAGCACCTGGCCCCTGGAGAGAGCGCGAGGAAGCGTGGACGTGGGACGGAGGCAAGTAGAGCAGCAGCTACTAGGGGGGGGAAACGGCTCCGCACTTTCCGAGCGGCGGTCCTCTGCGCTCTGCTGCTGCCCTCCTGCCCTGGCCTGCCGCCGCTGTAGCCTTCGCCTCGCCTCCTCTCCCCCCCGCCTTTTTATTCCTCACCACTTTTCATCCTCCCAGCCATCCTTCCCAGCTTTGCCCCGGACGGACTCGACTGCTGCCGCTGCCGCTGCCGCTGTCGTTGGGTTCAGGTGCCTTTCTTTTCGGCAAAGCCGAGACCGGGGAACTTCGACCGTGAAGAGGCAGGCAGCCGCGGGCGGAGGTGAAAAAAAAGAGGAGGCTAAGCTAGCTGCGGCCTGTGCCCGCTGGAGGGGTAGGGCGATGGTGAGCAGAGCAGCCGCCGTGAAAGCGAAAGGAGAAAGGGCAGAGAGACCAGACCAGACCAGGTGAGGTGATGAAGGGCGTGCGTGCGTGAGGTGCGAGCGCGACGGCAGCAGGGGTGGAGCAGGACGGGTAAAATAGACAGCGCCCGCCCGCCGGGCCGCCTCTTGGCGTCGCGTCCAGTCCAGTCCAGGAAGTGGGCGCCCGTGCCAGCGCCAGTACGTGCCCCTCTCCGTCCTTGTGACCTGCCTGGTTAATCCGTCCGTCGCTTGGCGGGTTTACCGCGGCCTGGGCCTGCTTGGAGGAGGCCGGCGGAGGATAGTGGTAGTGCGCTGGGGATGGTACTCGGTTTGACCATTCCGGCCGGGGAGCAGGAGTAGAAGACATTCCATGTGCAGCGCGATTAAGTCGCTTAATAAATGGAACATGTAGTCCTAGAACTAAGTGGCCTCCACAGTGGCGTTCGCAACCCCAGCTACTGCTGCTGCACGACCGCTTCTGTTGCTGCGTGTTCCTAAATGCTCAAATCAATGCGCCCGCCCGTGCGCCACACATCCTCTAGTAAAAAGGACAGTAATTTTCAACAGCACTGGTATCAGTTTTCACCAAACCAAAGCGTGGATCGAGCAACAAAACTGTTCCCTTTGGCTGCTTGCGTGGGGGGAGTCCGAGTAGTACAGACGTGGTGGTGCGCTTTCCCCAGCCAGCCAGGCTGCCTGCTGCTACCCAGCTTTTCTTGTGCTTGCCTTGCCTTCCACCCTTGTTGAAAGAGTCCTTGGCGTGAGCCACAGCAGAGCGGGCACTGTAGCAGCGGTAGGAGAGGGAAGCAGCAAATCATACGCGGCCTTCAATGCGCTGCCTGCCCTCCCAACCATTGGGCAGAGGGCGCCCGGGCCCACGGGTCACTCATAATTGGGCCCGCGCGAACAAGCAATCAACCCCTCCTGGGCCCCGCCCCGGACAAGACCGAACATAGCACTGCCTCCTCCTGGCCCGCGGTCCAGTCGCCGGCCTCTTCCGCGTCCCCCCGCCCCGCTACCCCTCCCTATTCTACATGGGCCGATGGGCGAGACGCCGACAGGCGGACCCGCGCCCACCGGTCCCGGGATACGGGATCTCTGCCGTTCAGGACCAGGCCTCGATCCACAGCCACCGTAGGCAACGTCAGCGGCAAACGCGTCGCTCCGGGATAGGAATATCCGGCGCGATTAGGGCTGCCCCTGCGTAATGGCGCAGTGTTTGGTGTGACGACGGCGTGATGCGCTGCTCAGGCTCAGCTGCTGGGCAGGGCTATGCTAGACCTGGGAATATATGGTGATGACGTGGCTGCTCCTCTTGCCCATTAGTAAACTTCACATCCACTGATCCAGATTGCAGAGGGGCCGAGTGTGATGGGAGTGCAAGACCACAGTACTGACTGACTGAAGGAACCACTCCCTCCGGGCCGGGCCGCCCGGGGTTATGTATGTTTTTTGTTGATATTTATTGTAGGGGGCCTCGTAGAGCCAGCCGTAGACTGGACTGGATAGCTATAGCATCTGCGTGATAAACAGGTGAGGGCCGCCGGGGTTAGTATGCTTTGTTGAACACCGGGCGCACAGTAGAAGCACAGTGAACAGGTGAGAGTGGGAACACTTGGGCCCGGCAGTGGCTGGCCCGCACGGCAGTGTCGCTTTAGGGGGCACTGTGCAATCTTTCGTGGGAGCACATGCACAGGTAAAAGTAAAGTTGTACTGCCGCAACAGTACGTACTACTGCTAGACTCGCACGTTTTCGCTTGCCTGCGCTGCTGTCACGTGGGGAGCGAGCGCGAGCCATGCACGAGTTCACTCTTTTGGTTTTGGCACAATAATGTACTCCCTCCGTCGGCCTTTTAGAAGTCAGTATGCCGGTGCGTAAAAGGTCAGCTTACAAAGCTTTTGGTAGGATTGAGAAAAAATACGTGCTTAACATTTATATCTCCAAATAAATTTATTAAAAACTAGACTTAAAGATCTTTTCAATGATACTAATTACTTAGCATAAATATTTATATATTTTAATATATAATTGCCGGCCGGTTAAAAACGTTCTTACCTAAAAGCGAGAATGACATCCCCCATTTAGGGGACGGAGGAAGAGTATAGTACTCGTCTTCCCCACGCCAATCAAACCAGCTGTGAAACCACGAGATACGGTTTACAAAACTCAATTTTAACTTCTTGTTTCTATAAAAATTAAAAAGATACATATATTTTATGAAAGTAATTTTTCAAAAATAATTCTATTTACATAATTTTAACAATTCTAAGCTCAACGACTTTTAAAGTTATTCATGATTTATATTACAAAGTTTGTACACAACCACATCCCAAAACATCTTAACACCATACGGCCAGGTATTTATAATATATAACTTGATGTAAAAGTAGGTCCTATACTCCTATATTTATACTACAGAAGACCTATAAATTAGGAGATTAATAAAAAAAAAAAACACTTTCGATTTATAATGATGTAAACAGATTAAATCAAGCGAAAAAGTGTGTAATGAATATAACAAATTGAAATAAACAAAGTGCCCATCTTTTCTAAAAGAACAAAGTGTCCATGTAAAATACAATTAGTGGAGAAGAACTTTCACCAAAAGACTATGAAAACATTAGTAGTTTGTCCTCCAAATGAATTAGAATAATTCTGTAGAGTGGTATAGTAAGTTGTAGTCGAGAGATCCACAACTTCGTTGGTGGTAGTGATGGGTCCAAAATGTGATTTCGAATGCCCGCACCGATTGATGGTATTATGACTCAAGATGGCAGCGGGTATGTATCAGCCGGTACTAGCCACGTACCGCACCGCTAAGCCAAAACCTTACCGCACTTTCCCTTTACCCTTGACGGGTAGGAAATACATTCCATACCGCGCCCGCGCGGGTAGCGGGTTACCCCGTCGGGTAAAACCACCGCGATGGCGCTCCCTTGTCGTAGCGCCATGGCGGAGGATGCGGCGGTGAATGGCGGAGAGGCGGCGGCGGTGGCGGAGGCATCACGGTGTGGCTCCTTGGCGTCGGGATCGCGGCGGCTGCGGTGGCCCGGTGGTGGGCGTCGCGGGCGTGGCTCGCGGTGGGCGGTAGTGGGCGCGTCGCGGTGGCTGCGGTGGCGGGCGATCACTTGTGCGTGCGCGAGGGGTTAGATCTTGGAGGTTAGAGATGCGTCGTACAACACTCGCGACCTAGCGTGCTCCACCCTCGCCACGGCTCGCGTGCCAATGTGTAGCCGTCGCTCACTGTAGCGTCGGTCGCTTCGCTAGCGGCGTCGGTCGCTCACGAGGAAGAGGAATAGCCGCGGCGAACAGGGGAGGAGGGAAGGGAAGAGTGGAGTGAGGGGGTAGGGTTTCGATAGGTTTATATACTAGAGGTGAATTGGTGAAATAATGGATGGGTTCTTTGGGCCAAAAATCAGCATATTGGGCCAAAATCACCATGTTGGGCGGGTTGATGTTGCGGGTTTTACCCGCGGGTATGCGGGTATGGGTAGTATAGTTCCACACCCGCACCCGCCCGTGCAGATGGGTAAAGATTTCACCCATTAACGTACCCCGAGGTAGAAAACTTCGTTCCATACCCGCCTTCTTATCGGGTAAAACCCGTCGGGTTAGCGGGTTTTGGTTGCCGATTGACATTTTGAATTATGGGCGGCAAGCGGCAATTTGAGGCAATTGATCCACCAACCGACATCGGCAACACTACGATCAAACAACAATTTTAATTTCCTCTTTCTACCAAAAGTTTTGGCATTGTTCCATATTTTGGCAAATGCATCTAAACACGATGATAAAAGCAAAACTTTGGGTCCAAAAATTTTTGGCATTTGGGACTGTAGAGGCTCAAATCTCTCCATTTTGCGATGGATCTAGACTTACGCTATACAAAAACTTTTGGTAAAACTTTTGGGGCAATACCTTGGGTTCCAAATAGCAATTAAGCACATCCTTAGGGTTTGCGAGAGGGACAAAAGAATCAGAATTTTTGTAAGAGACTTCGATAGTGTTTTTTTATGTAGCTTATCAAGGGATTGAAAGGTTACTTGGATCTAAATTTGTTGTACATATATTTTTGCATAACCACGGGATAAGAGTGGAGCGAAAAGAAGGACGAAAGACTTTTAAGACAAAAAAATAGTCAATGATAGTTAAATAGAGTTCATGGAAATAGATATAATTAAAGAAAATTTATAGAGGACACCTATAGTTAAATAAAGTATATTTTCTTTTAAGTAAGAGAACTTAGTGTTTGTAATGAAAAACTATGGGGTGTTTGTCCCCCGAAATCTTATTTGGCGCAGCGTCTTGTGCCAAAAATATATCGGTCAAGGACTGGACGACATGGCGTCTTATTAGGCGCGGTCGATCGAAAGTATCCCGCGGTCTTTGTCTTGTTGATAACCACGAATAGGAAGCGGGCCCCATAAGTTGTCGAGATCGTCCTTTTATTTTTAAAAGCGAATTTCAAACTTTAAAATGTAATAACTTTCGTTAAACATGCATTTTCAATTCGCTTGCACCATCGCGTTTATTATAGCGAGATCTATAAAACTAGATCCATGTTGGATATGTTTTGGGATAATTTTCATAATGACAAAAATTTACATCTAAAAGTACAAAGTTTTACATCTAAGGGTACAAAGTTTTTATTGTTGGAGTACAAAGTTTCAAAATTTGGAGTGTAAAGTTTTTTGAGATTAGAGTTGATGGTGTTGGCCCGATATTAGGGTTAGCGTCGTATCTTTGAGATTAGGGTTTATGGCGTTTGTGAGATTAGGGTTCATGGCTTTTTCTTGAGATTAGATTTCATGCCGTTTCTTTGAGATTAGGGTTGATGATGTTTTCTTTGAGATTACGGTTCATGGAGTTCTTTGAGATTAGGGTTTGGGGCGTATCTTTGAGATTAGGGTTGATAGTGTTCACGAGATTAGTGTTATAAGCGTTTGTTGAGATTAGGGTTCATTGCATTCTTGAGATTAGGGTTTATGTTGTTGTTAAGATTAGGGTTAATGGCTTTTTTTGAAATTAGGGTTCATGGCTTTTTCTTTGAGATTAGTGTTCATGGCGTTGTTGAGATTAGGGTTCATGGCTTTTCCTAAGATTAGGGTTCAAGGCTTTTCTTTGAGATTAGGGTTCATTGACCTTGGCGAGATTAGGGATCATGGCGTTTCTTTGAGATTAGAGTTCATGGCGTTCTTTGAGATTATGGTTCATGGACGTTTCTTGAGATTAGGGTTCATGTCGTTTTCTTGGAGTCACTAACCTGATTATTAAATTTAGGGTTTTTAGGGCAAGTGTCCCATTAAATGCATGCCCCTACCGGGCAATGGGTTTTTGGGGCAAATGTCTTTTGAAAAGCATGCCCCCTACTAGGCAATGGGTTTTGGGGGCAAGTGTCTTACGAAAAGCATTCCCTACTTGGCAATGGGTTTGCTAAGTGTCTTTTAAAAAGCATGCCCCCTCTTTGGGCAATAGTTTTGGGGCAATTGTCTTTTCAAAAGTATGCCCTCTATTAGATTATGGGTTTTGGGCAAGTGTGTAATATAGAAATGAAAAGTTTTGAATGTTCATTTTTTAATGTAGTATAAGTATTTTTTGATGGACATACGGTTTATGGTTTTGAAAACAATGTTTTTGTACTTTCACTTCCATATGGATGTGAAACCATCCCGCCCTTTTATTTTACCCACAAATCCGATCTCCCTAAAAGAGAAAATTTTAGATTGTAGAAAAATAATTTACGGCCTATTGATGGTTGGCGAGGAGAAACAAAAAAAATTGGTCCAATGATGCTTGATAGGAGAAACAAGAAATGGATAATGGGTGAATAAAAAAAAAAAAAGAGAAATCTTGGCTCATTGATTAGAAACCACGTAGAGCGGGAGAAACAACCCAATCTTACTACTCGGCGTGCCGCCATTCATTATTGGTGCATGCGCTGCTGTTTTTTACGGCGCTTCTTGCGGCGCGGTCACCGTTCCTAGTGGCGCGGCGCCGATCCGATTGAAGCCGCGTTTGTCCCCGGCCACACCCTACAAACCTTAACTTAAGTAACGCCAACAACACAAGGTTGTAGTTTGGTTCGGTGTTTCTATATCGACTGTCATAGTCTTTTCCTATAAATAGAGTTATTTCCTCCCAAAGGTGGCGGACATAAACGCCTCCACAAAATTGCGTAGATCATTTTTTTGTGCGCTTAGTCTCTGTTTTAAGCTGATTCATCTTGTCACAACGGTTTAAGGGTGCGTACAATAGGTCTTTTTGCTCAGTAAGTAGTTGTATTTTCAACTAAACCCTCTACCAATCTTTAGAGACAATAAAGTCGTTTATTTGTGAAAGGGCGGCTGGGTTCATGCTCATGTTTAGAGACAACCTTGTCTTACGTTGTATAGGAGGAGCTGTCGACTAGAAGGGCTTTCACGACAATTGCAGTGTGTGCGCGTGTATTAAATAGCTTAAAGATAGTGTCTTATCTATGAGTTTGATGACCTAGCTTTTATATATGTTTGTATATTGATTAGTGATGGAGCCGTTTGTAGGTTGTACCCGCCCTGAATCAACCGGACCAGCCCCACTATTGAAGAAATGCATGAAAGAGTGAACAAGACGCACACTCCGCAACATCAGTATTACTGTTGTTGGGGGTTGCGTCGTATGTAGGGAGAGGAGGCAGCATCCGTATATGTGCACGCACCCGGCCTGGCTGTCTTCACTCTTCAGGTGCTGCTGCGGTAGAAATATCCGGACCACGAGCCTGCAGCCAGGTGTTGGCACCATCCTATCATTGCTGTATTTTTGCTTGGCGTCACGGCGTGCTGTGTGCATCGGAAACCGCTCACGGGCGGGCAAAGCATGCATGAGGGCACTGCTGCTCTTCTGCAGCGCCCCGCTGTTGCGCGCACCGATCGATATCAGTCACAGTGGTCATTCACGGCAGCTGACCTGATGCGCCAGGGCCGCGGGCCTCCCCTTTGCTTTTTCTTGCCCCGCACGCTGCGTTTTTTCTACGGTTTCGGTAAACCGCGGTTACCGAAAAAACCCGGTCGGTCCGGTTACGACCGGCGGTTTAAAAGCCAAATTCAAAATGTAAAATTTGAAAAAATCGTTGAAAAATTCGGACGTAAAATAGTTCGTGATTTATAGAAGCCAATGGTGTAAATTTTTTCAAATTTGAGTTCGTTTGGTATAAAAAAATTTGAATTGAAGTTTGAAAAAAGCGTCGCGTCAGGAGAACGTCCCGTCAAGGCCCATGAGGCCCATTGGCCTCCTTGGATAAAGAGCGGGCGTGGGCATGGGGGTCAAACGCGTGTCTTGACCATTTCGCCCCGCCCTTTTGTCATCAAAATGTCCAGTTTAACTGAAAAATTCCTTCAAAAATTTTTTTTTTTAAAAAAACAAAACTTTCTCGGCGGTTTGGAATTTATCTTTGGCGGTTCAATTTATACCGCCGCAGGGCGGTATAAATTCCAAACATGTTTACCAATTTATACGAAACAGCCGTAAATTTGAACTTCGGTGAATTCAAAAAAATTAACCGTCGGTTTTACCGTGCACCGGACCGATTTACCCGAATCCGGAGGCCGGCGGTTACGGAATCCGGTCGGTAATAAAAACCGTCCACAAGTCAGAGGGCGGCAGAGGATGGGCGACGACGGTAGGATGGGCGACGACGGTGGACGTCGGACGGAGGAACGAGGAAGGGAATGCCACAGCCCACAGGTCGAGCCGGCCAGGAGCCGCGTCAGGCTCCCGCTGTTCCGCCTGACACCGCTTGGCAAAGGCTCGCACGGACACATGCGTGTCTTACGCCTGCCACTGCCATGAGTCGACTGCATGCATGAGATACATCTCCATGGACGCTAGCGACCTGGGACGCGATCTTTTGCTTCGTGAGCACGAGCCGCAGGCCGAGATCACGGAGAGAAAGCGAAAAGGGCGGCCACGGCCAGTGCGTCGTGCATGGATCCCTTGCTGCTTGCAGGCAAAGCGGGCAGAGGCCGGCCACCCCACCCGGCGCCCCACCCCGGGCGGCGTTCGCGTTCCATCGAGCCAAAGCCGTCGCGAGCTTCGAGGAAAGCATTGCTGCCTGCGGCCGGAGTCTTATCCGGACGCCATCGATCAGGTGCTCCCGTCTCCTTTATGGGCGACGCTGTGCTGTGCTGGGCTCTCGTCTGCCTTGCCTGGCCTCGCCGGATGCGGGCGGCCGCGGTCCGGCGGTCCCCTACCCACTACCTGCGGCACAGTGGGGGCGGGGCGCCGCGCTTTCCTGTTCCGCTCGCATCACGTGGTAGCTGCCTACAGCGCTTCCCCGTGCGCAAGCAAGCAAGCTGCCGCGGTGCCGCCGCCCGGGCACGAGCACGCACCGCACGTTCGCCGCCCTCGGCGCCGTGCGATAGACATGAGAGGGCCGCGCTGGGCAGGCGTTTTCAGGCTTCAGAGCGGCATTGCAATCATGCAGGCACACGGCACGGCAAGGTCGCACGCACATGCGTACGATGGACCGTGGGCAGCCACGCTACAGGGCTATGCGACGAAGGGACCCTACTTGCTACTGTATGGAGCGTGCATGCACAGAGATGAAGACTACATGCATGTTCAAGCGGAAAGGCGGCTTCATTGTGGTATGGGCGCGCTAGCTGCTCCATGTTTCCACAGGACGTCCTCATTGGCCCCGCACGCTCAATGATTTGTGGTAGTATCGATTGATATAACGCCGAAACCGGATCTGTAAAAAAAAAAAAAAGGTGTGTTTAACGCCCAAAATTTCCAGTGCAAAATTTTGGGCCGGATGTCACATCGTCTATTTATAACAGCGTCCCCGTTTGTTAGTGGTAAATATTATCCTACCATGGCGTGAACTAGGCTCAAAAGAATCGCCCAACCATGTACATCTAAACCGTGTAATTAGTTTATTTTTTTTACCTACATTTAGATGCTGGGACGTATGTGCGGCGTTTTGATGTGATGGAGAACCTGCGTAGTGAAATCTGAATTTAAAAACACAGCCAACGACTACGGGATATGATATGAAGAACGGCGTTTTCTCGATAAGTGCCAATCCCCACCCCCTAAAAAAAAAAAAAAAAAAAATTGCACATCGATTGGTAGCCTAGCCATCAAACATCAAATAGTAACATCAAACCTATTCTCTGCATCATTAAATGCAATTTGTCACTATTCATTTTTCGCTCTTTGGGCAATTTGTCATTTCACGCTTAACTTAACATGTTGTCAAGTCCAACGAGTAGTTTGAGGGTCACATATAAGGAACTAAAGATAGTTTTTAAGACCAAGCAGTTTCAAAAATAGAAGGTTTAAAAAGTAAGCTGAACATTTTTCAGGACCCAATAAAAATAATTCTCCCTTAAATGTAACGTCTTAGAAAAATAAAATAATTCAATCCTGGTTCTTTGAGGGTGTCCAACATAAGCTTACGTGTGAACTCTCCTTCATCGACACCAAGTCAACAACCACGGCCCGGATGCGACGATCCACAACCTCACATTGACATATGCGGTCACGATCTCCTAGAGAAAACGCCAAGACCATCCAGCGGCGACGTCTCAAGGGCGAGGAAAGGAAACACTCAAGGGCACTTATCTGCCGTGGCGAAGTCTCGGCCACTAGAGATGGAGATTCACTAGATTGTAGATGTAGACTCTAAGTTGTAGCTCCTTTTTAGCGCAGTAAATGACTTTTGTTTTTTCAAATCCCTTGTAATGGTTTGTTGCAAAGGCGGTTGTCTATTTCGCAATATGTTGTAAACTCTATCTCTTATATTAATATTTAAGGTAACCGGAACCGTGATTTTCAGTTTACAAAATTTCCAAACCCAGGTAGCACATGCCCGCACCAGGCCCATGTTCTAGCGGCGTGCGGCGCGGCGACGGCGGCCGGCGTTCAAAGCCACAGTGGTACACCCGCCGCGACTGGAATGCGGGCGGGCGGTAGGACAGAGCCAAGCCTGCGCGACGCTCTGGGTGTGGGGGAGAATGCAATGCCTGCCGCACCAAGTCGGCGAGGCACACAACGCAGCACTCGGGTCCGGTTTAGATTGCTAAAAACTAGCAAAAGTAACCTGTTCCAACTCCACGTAGTTCTCCGGTGCCGGCTTGCTTGGCCGCCACTCGCTTACCAGCGTTACCAGAAGCCGGCGGTTTTCCGCCATGTCCATTTTCCGAGCAAAATTGATGGATTGACGGAGTACTGTACTAGTATTTGTTGTCTGTCCTTTCAGGTGGTTGGCCAATGACGGTCCCGTCTTTACTATCACTGTGTCCCTAAACGATTGTCGCGGTGGGATACCGTCTTTTACTATCCCCTGTCCTAAACGATTGTCACCGTGGGATACGTCGCCATAAGTTTGAATTTAATTTGACAAAATGATGCGACATATAAATTTTCAAATAAATTTATTAAACAACTAGACTTGAAGATCTTTTCGATGGTACTAATAACTTAGTATAAATATTTTTATATTTTAATATATAATTATCGACATTTATGCGCCGAAAAAGCTACTGACAATCTTTTAGGAACGAATGGAGAATACCATTACTCCACTAGTTGTAATTTCAAAGCCTGGAGGCGAGGACGACCTAATCCGCTGCCTGGAGGCTGCAGTATTTGATTGACAACGACACGAATCAGGTGGCAGCGCTTGCATCAGTCTGTGTGACTGTACATGCCATGCCTTTGCATGGGAGTATACGTAGGTGACGTGCAGTACAAGATGAACGACGCTTTGCTTGCTTCGTTGCTCCAGCGGCTATGTCATCAGAGTGACCCGTGATTTGATACCGGCACAGGCAAGGCCGCCATTGTTGGAGGTTTTGGAACATTGCGGTCACTTTCGGCGCGCTTGCATGAAGGACACGGAACGTCCGCATGCAGGTACTAACAGTTACAGTGTCCGTCGTCGTGTGTCAGTGCTGTGTGTTTTGGCTCTGGTCGCTGCGTGCGGTGACGTTAGCATGTGTGGTACTACGTGCTCCATCGATAGTTGACCTGATGTTCTCAGCTCATGTTCTGGGCCGGATTACGTGCTGCTGTCCGCGACCGGAATCAAGGTCGCCAGTCGCCACTGCTTCTCCCGTGCCTTTCTGTTCATCTTCAGTTCGTCACTGCACTGAACACTGAACACAGATGCATGGCCAAAACATGAACACGCCGTTCGAGAACTCAAGTCTATTTAATGCACACCCAAAAAAAAAAAAAACAGGTGCATGCATGGCCCTGTTTTTATTTCTTGTATCCTCAGTAAAACAAAAACGCGACACCGGCAACGAAGATACAACGCATGTTGCAACGAAGATACAACGCATGTTCATTATTAGAATTGCGCGTTTTTTTTTGATGGAAGGAGCAGAGTACACCAACATTTTGCGTCGTGTGTCATGGACATGGACCATGACCCCGGGCCTCGCTACGTACAACCGGGCAGGGGCTTAGCAGCCGCCAGGTGCTTTGCATTTGCAACGCATGCATGGGCACGAAACTTTCAGCTCATCTGTGCGTGGCTTGTCCCGGCAGCTACCGGCCGCTGGGCCCGGAAGCTGGCGCCGTCCGGCATGGGCACACACACCCAAGCCACACACCATCGAGTTCAAAAATTCGGAGATCAACGACTAGTGGCGAAGCTACGTAGGCTGTGGGTGCCAATGCCCCCACGGGAAAGACAAAATCAAGAGCTAATTATCTCAAATCACCACACGTGCACCCCCCAATCCAAGGTCATGCACCCCGCGGCGCAATTGAAAAGCTTTGGCTGCTCAAGCAAACCAATACGAGCCATTTGTTGCAAAAAAAAAAATACGAGCCATTTGATGGGCTACTGCCAATAAACTTTAGCATGTAAATATTTTTTGAGGTTACATAATACAACACGTGACGCAATTTCAACACGCACGCAGCATCTCACCTCTATTAACACACGCATACAAACCCTACCTCTATTAGCACGTTTAAGGTTAAGGTTGGGTTTGGTGGAGCTCCAGTCAACTTCTATATACATTAAATTTTTTAAAAAACTTTTGTATACATTATGTTACATCCCCTTGATTTTAGCTCTAGCTTAGCCACTTACGATCATATTCATATCCCAAGGCTTTTTGTACGCCTAAAAATGATGCAAGTTTAGATTTAAATTAGATCAAGTTTTATGTTTGACTAAGTTTTATAAAAAAAATTTTGTTAACACCTATAACTTTTAGATTACTATAGAAACACATTTTAGGTTAATTTGATGAAGGTATGTACTTTTAATGTTAGGGCTTTTTATATTAATATAATCAAATCTAAAATTGTTTGACTTGTCGAAAATATGTGTTTTTGAACTTACTATCTCCAAAAAGAATAAAAAACCTTGTGTCTCGAGACGTCAAACAATCTCAGATTTTAGCTAAAATTATTATTATTATTTGAGAAAATTTTTAAAAGAATGTATTTTTTTTGAGAATTTAAAAGAATGTATTTGAATATACACATATTGATATATATATTTTTATAAAACTTGCTGAACTTAGGATGTTTTGACTCTTAGACAGCGATATTTTTATATTTTTTAAGATGAGGGGAGTAACATGCTATCACCTGGCGTTAAGGATTTTTTTTGCCTGTCGCTTGACACTCTAGTTTGTAGTGCAGGATCTACTAGCTAGCAACTGATGCGGTATCCGGATAGAAAGCGGGCCAATAATGGAATGGAAGAACGTAGGGGTACATGCCACCACTTTGGTTGAAGTGGCCTAATGTGACATGACGTGAGTACATTACTCAATGCACACAAAGTTGGTCCCATACTATACAACCAACCCTCTCGTCCCCCCTTTTTTTTTAAAAAAAATCAAATAATCGTGCGAGCCTAGGGGAAGAAAAGAAGCAGTCGGTAGGTACTATGTTTTGCGCCTAAAATATGAAAAACATGCACCAAAAAGGTGCTCGATGAATTGAAGCGTGTCCAAGGATAGGGATTAGAACAGGTTTTCTGCTGTGTTCCGAGCAGGAAAGGGCAAGTTAATTATTCGTACGATAGAAATTTGAAGCGTGAGTTCAAACGATCCGAGTTGCAAAGTGTAGCATTAACATAGACCGGCCCACCTTCTTTTTGTGTCGCTGTAGGTCACTGGCGCCTGACGTCGACTTGAGCAGTATCAGGTCTACTATCAGCGATCCAGTGAGCAATCGACAAGCAATCTCAAGGTCTCACCTATAAAAGGAGGCATGGACATAATTCAGCATCAAGTACGGCAGATTTCAATAGAAAAATTAATGGCCTCAAGTGGCTCAATATCGTCAAATAAATAAACTATGCTACCGGTGCTATCTCTTTCGATGTGCTACTTTTGTTAGTACTATAAAACCGGGATGAAACCAAACAAAGCTGCAGGGAGGATGGATCCATGGAGGTCGGCAGGTGGTAGGCCATGCAACTGTTACTCATGGTCACGTCTGCACATCCAATCCAAGATGGAGGCGTGAACCACCGTGCAAGCGATCGATGGATTTCAGGCGGAGGATGTAGAGCACCGAGCAGAAGATTGTGTGCAGTGGATGCAAGTTGTTGCGGGAGGCCATCGCCCATCAGCCGCCGCGACACGGCTGGAGCACGGGCACGGGTCAAGGAACAGAGGCCGCGACGCACTGCTGCTGGTGTCGTCGTCGTTGCGGTTTTATGGTCCACAGCGATCAAAAAGCACTGGCGCAACGGGTCAGTATCATAGCGTAACACAAAGGACTGTCTACAGTAGTTTATGGAGTCCCACCTTTGCAAGTTGTGTCTAACATCACGTCAGTACCCAACAGCTTTAATAGCATCGAAGGTTTTGCAAAACTTGAGATGCATTACTCCCTCACTTGACGTGTCAAACTGTTGGATCACATCAGCCGGGTCGTCCAAATGGTACCTTATTATTGCCATCAGGAGAAGAATGTGTTACAGAGTACGTACTCCCTCCTCCATAAATATTTTTTTTTTTGACTCATATAAACTGTATTGTTTGATCTATTTCGTCTTATTCAAATTTTTACAAAATTATAAAACAAACAAAAAACATCATTACAATATCTTTAAATAATTTTAATAAGTCATAACAAAAGTGGTAATATTTATTAAAAAAAAAATCAATAAAGACGGTAGGCCAAACACAGCTTTATATGCTCAAAAATCAACACCATAAGAAGTATCAGCGAACGGAGGTGAGTACATACAGGATGTTCTTCGATCCGTCCAAGTACACAGGCAGTATAAGTTAAACAAGAAATGCAACAGGAATATGCTTGAGCTGACAGGTTACATGTAGTATACTTTATGATGCTAGAGGAGGAAGTTCCTTGTGATAAAGAATCGAATCACCAGTCAATCAATGACTTTTGTAAGGCAGGTAGATAATGCAAGGCGATGTACAACCTACACGCTGTTGATGTGCAGCTCGGCAGAAACGAACCCTTCCGAGACCAGGTCTCTTCTGCCGTTGGAAGCAGCTCTGCTCTTCTTCAGCTAGAACAGCACGAGCCCTTTTTGGCGGCGGTTGATTCACCGACGTTAATGGTGGTTCCGTGCATCGAGCGCCTGCTGCTGGATGCAGACTCCTGTGCGGCGAGCGCCTTCTTGCTTACCGTCTGATGAATCTCGCTTTAAGATGGTGTGGAACGCCTTCTCGACGTTTATTGCCTCCAGAGCAGAGGTCCTCAAGGAAGGACAGGCCTTCCTTCTCTGAAAATGCTTGCCCGTCTTCCTCCGGGACCGATCTTAGGTGGTTCAGATCAGACTTGTTACCAAGCAGCATAACAACGATGTTGGCGTCTGCGTGATCCCGGAGCTCTCGGAGCCACCTCGCAACATTGTCGAAGGCAGGTTTGCTTCTTTGTGATGTCGTAGGCGAGAAGCGCCCAACTGCGCCCCTGTAGTAAGCGCTGTGATAGCGCGGTACCTCTCCTGCCCAGCCGTGTCCCATATCTGTGCCTTGACAGTCTTCCCCTCTATCTGACTCAAATAAAAGAGAAAAGGAACTTGTGCTGAGATGATGCATAACACGAACAGCTTCAGAAGGCAACACCATCAGATAACACGAACAGCTTCAGAAAGGCAACACCATCAGTAAGGATGGAATTCCAACTCTATATGCACAATGACAGTGAACAATGGGCAACAACACCAGATTTTTCAAAAAAAACAATGGGCACAACAGTAACATTTTTGTATGTCCTGAACATCAAGAGATCTACTGATAAAGGCTAAATGGAGTGCCCTGTTAATAGCAAAGTCTGTGAGAAGTAGGCAAGACAAACTCATAGCTTATATATTCTGTGAAGTAGGCAAGGCAACCCAAACTCTGCACTACCTGAGCTTTTAAGTACCTAGCCATATATATAATCAGTGACACCGATGAAAAGGAAAATCCCTATCATTATAAAATCTCATGACACCAGTTTTCAACCAAGTAATAAAACACGTTGAAAAGCCAAATTAAACTAAAGAAAAGATATAATTCCAAAATTTCAGAGGATATCTTCACCATATATTAAAAAGAATGGTTTCAGATCTCATGTCACTCTCTAACTACACTCCGACCTTCATCATTTTGTTATCAATTTCCATATATGAACTAGATAAAGTATTTGTGACAGCAAAAACTTCCAGTGCACGCAGAAATGAAGTACAAATAATTGTACCTTGGTGTCCCATTGTACAAACTCACTATTCAATAAAACCAAGATTGCAAATAACTAGTGAAGGAGACAATTAAGGCCATCTCTATCGATAAGACTACCTTGAAGGAATTAGTACCAAAATCATATGGCTGACAATTTAGAGGATTGATTTTTGAATGCTGAAGAGGCTTGCGCCCCTACAGCGAATTTTATTAAAAAAAACTTTACAGGAAAAGAGCAAAAAAACAATAGGAAAATCAGTGACCAGAGAATTCAGAGGATTGTACATGGCTATACATGACTATCCATGACTATCTATGTCGTGCTGGCACCAACACTACTGCAGGATCTGTGCCAGCAGGTGGATGCTAACCCTGATATATACCCTATTTGGTGGGATGAAAATTTACTTCTCTGAACACTGATTTTACTTTTCTCCTAATTATACTTTTTAAGGGAGGTACCTTCCTTATCGCTTCACCTTTCAGCTTGTTGAGCAATACCGATGCAGTAATAATACAAATCTTGCTTTTCAAGGGTCATCAATCTCATTTTTATGATACATAATAAGTATTACTTAAATTAATTGTAAAATTATTTGGAGATAAAGGCAATATGTGCATTCTGTTGGGACGGAAGGAGTAGGTGTCATTTACTTTCCATGCCATGATAACACACTACGGGTATGCTTTGCAATCTTTGTCCTAGACTAAAGTTGGAGTCGGCATGGACGCAGGGTGTTGATGTCCATGCAGACAAGATGTCCGTGCTAGCTCTGGCTTAGGTGAACCAAATCGGCTCTCCTGGCCTAGCAAGGATCTCGTGCATGTGCTAGCTGAGTGAGGGCAAGCTTGCACACAACCAAGCACGCCTGACACCTTTACAGCATTTCTAATCTTCCCTAAACAGGTGCTGCTTCGCACATTGCATTGCATTGCATTGTCCTCAAAACCATAATACGAACAACCACATCGTTTCAGAGTCAAAACATAAAACAGAGACCATTCATGTATTAATCTCTCGTATTTTTAGACAATTAATCTGTCGTTCCGAAACAGAAGACTACGACGGCATCCACGAGGCACAATCAAAAATCAAAAAACGTAGCAGCCTAAACACCGGCCAATTGACATAATAAGATCTCAAATTCAAAAGATAGACTCGCCATGCATGGCTGCAAATGGCGCCGGAGGCCAGACGGACGCCACCACGCAAAAATTCCACCCCTACATTGCCACATTGGGGGCGCAATCGGATCAGGTTTGAGGTATATGGGGTACCTGCAGGGTGCGGGTGGCGAACTCGACGCCGATGGTGGACTTGACTCGAGGCAGAACTCGTTGCGCGTGAATCGCGAGAGGATGTTGGACTTGCCGACGCCGGAGTCGCCGATGAGCACGATCTTGAAGAGGTAGTCGTACTCGTTGTCCACCCGGTGCGCCATGCCTGGTCGATCGATCGAGCGAGCCCGAAGGCAGCCCAGAACCAAAGCTTAGCCGGACGGACGGACGGCGGACGGATTGATTCGCCCGCTCGGTTGGTTCCGCTCGCGTAGGGATTTGAAAACGGTGGGAGGGGCAGCAGATCCGAGCGGGGATGGGGGTGGGGGAGGAAACGGGAATGCGCGGCGACCGTGGTGGAGGCGGAGGCGAAGGCGGAGAAGGGCCGTGGGGCTGAGCTGGACGTGCTTGGCGGGCGGTTGATTTTGGCCGTATCTCGCGACGGCCAGTCAATGGAGGGGGCTGGCGCGTCGCTGGCGGTTGTTGGCTTTGCTCGCCCTTGGCTCGGCGCGTGGCGGAAGATCTGTCAGATCAGATCTGGGACCGGAGGGAATGTGCCCTGCACATGGTTGAATTTGAATCGCTACGAATGCAGTGTTTGGTTAGTGGGCCTAGGCCCAACAACTTTGGGCCTTAATGGGCCTAAGATGGTGGATGTTCTCATGTTTCTCTATGGGCCAAGCAAGAGTGGATGACTATTTGGAACAGAAATTTCACAAAAACTCCGATTAAAGGTTGTGACGATGAACCAGCAAAGATACATAATGAGACCTAATAATCAGTCGACAAATAATAGCATGGCAGGTTCATCATATAAACGTTATATGGATAAAAAAATTTATCTGAGTTTTTAGTGAGAATTGATACTTTATGAAAAAAATAATCTGAATTTAACATTGCTTATCTTTTTTATTTCAGACCCATTGCAACATACGGTTAGCAAACAACGTACTATCATCTCCATCTTGAAAAATTATTTCAACATCCTAAGGCGTGTGGAGGCTCCAGCTTCCTGGGGCACTACCATGAGCATGAGAGGGAAAAGAAGAAAAGAAAAATTATTTCATTTCCATTCTATGGTTGATCCTTAGCCATACGGGTATCTTTTCGCAATGTTGAGTCAAGCCATAGAGGCATGCGTGGACATCTTTTTGCACACATTGTGATCGCTCTCAAGAGAAACTCAAACTCGATTATATTTTAGGACAGGCCGAGTGTATGGATACAGAAGGTCAACGGAGTTATGTTTCAACACGTTTCAATTCTAAATTATGGAAAACAAAAATTGTCCCAGAACATTTGTTTAAGCCATTTTTGTTTACAGCGGGAATCTTTGTTTTATAATACCAAAGAAGCAAACAACTATACAAAACTGCATTCATTGGAATCCGATTCAGATCTGCCACGATCACGGGAGTATCTTAATAATAATCGTAAAGTAAGTAACGTTTAGGATGGTCCCAGCCTACTACCTAAATCAGTCCCAACGCCCAAAGATCCAGCAGAAATGAGTTTCCACTTTCAGTCTTCCAACAATCTACCTAGTATCTACCCAAAAACTGAAGCAGAACTAAGCATATCAATTCGAAAAAAGAAGCTACAAAACCACAAACTACATGCGAATCTACGCAAAGGGACCTAAGATACGAAAAACTGCACAAACTCAGCTCCACACCGTACATTCATGATTCAGCCATTTGAGCACTTTTGTCTGGCTGAGAGGTGCCGCGCTGACTCTGAGTTTTCTTACTCTTACTGATTCTGACGAAGCACGACAGCACCACATGGATCACAAAAATAGGCTAGCACGGCGATGACGAGGGCGGAGACATATCCAGAGGTCTTCCACGACCGGCTGGAGCCGGCCGCGTAGGCGACGAGGAGGGCCGAGGAGGTCCAGCACGATCGTCATGTTCATCACGCCGAGCCACCAGTCGTCGTTCCACCACTTCTCGGTCGCTGCTGCTGGGGTCTGCTGCGATCCCTCCTCGGACGCTGCTGCTGGGGTCTGCTGCGACCCCTCCTCGGACGCTGGTGCTGGATCCTGCAGCGGCCCCTTCTCGGACGCTGGTGCTGGATCCTGCAGCGACTCTTCCTCAGCCGCTGGTGCTGGATCCTTCAGCGACCCCTTCTTGGACGCTGATGCCATGGTCTGCAGTGACCCCGGCAGCAGAAGGACGATGACCACGACGGACGCGACGAAGGAGGCGGAATTGCTGTAGAAGAAGGCAATGTACCGGTGCCTCCTGTTGTCGTGCATCACCGGGTCGCCCGCCTCGTACCCGCCCTTGTTGTTGTTCTGCCAGACCCCGCCGGGCGGTGCCAGGCCGGCCTGGTAGGTGATGCCCGCTACCAGGATCCCCAGCAGCATCAGATACTTGCGCTTGCCATATAGCTTCTTTTCATCCTTATCATCTTTCGTCTCTGATCCGCTCCCGGCTTGGCATGCTGCTTCGGGATCAATAGCACTCCTTGAGAAGCAGGCACCGATGGAGATACAGTGGCCCTGACACCTGCCTTCCTGGGTTTCCTCCTCTGCCGACGGGCCTTTTGGGGTTGACTCAGCTGCTGTTTTGTTCTCTTTACCTTTGTCCGGATCGATCACAAAGAACAGAACAACCAGTAGGATGACTATGGAGAGGACGAACCCCGCCAATGCGAAGATGTAGATGGATGTCTTCCGATGCTGCGTGCTGCCGGCAGCATAGGCACCCATAATCCCCATCATACCCACCGCCGTGCAAACGGAGAGCGCGTTGCTCTGGGATGGCCGGCCGGTACAGGTTTGGGTTCACGAGCAGGATGATGAGCGCAATGGACAACATGAAGCTCACCGAGTTGCAGTAGAAGAATGCCGTGTAGCGGCGTGGGTAGTTGTTGAGCAGGACGGGGTTGCCAGCGTGGTCCCCGGTTACCAAGAAGCCGCTCGGCGGCGTCAGCCCAGCTTGGTAAGTGATGGTCGCCGCCAAGATGGCGAAGAGGAGCAGCCGCTTGCGCCGCTTCTTCACCGACTCGGCATCCTGTTTCTTTTTCTCGGCGGAAGCTTCGTCATTCCGCGCCGTGCTGCCGTCGTCGTTGTGGTCCATCGTGAATAAGACGACATGGATCACGACGTAGACGAGAACAGCGCCGGCCAAGGCCACGGCGTAGATGGAAGTGCTCACTTCCCGGCAGCTCCCGGCGGCGTATGCGCCGATGAGGCCAAACAGGTCCAGTATCATGGCCGTCTCTAGCGCGTTGTGGTGGTGCAAGGTCTTCATCCTGACCAAGACAATGGCCACCAGGGACGCCACAAAGGCGACCGAGTTGCAGTAGTAGAAAGCCTTGAATCGCTTGGGGCTCATGGTTAGCAGGATCGGGTCGCCGGCCTTGTAGCCGTCAGGCCCGTCACCGTCTTCCTGCCAGAGCCCGCCCGGCGGGTTCAGCCCCGCTTGGTAGGTGATGGCCGCTGCCAGAGTGGCGAGCAGCAGAACAAGAGAGCCGGCATTCTCCAGCGCTTGAGTTTGTTGCTGCTTAACACTGACAAAATACACGGGAAAACAGAAATTAATCCCAATGCTGATAATTGATAGAGAAGGGATAAGGAAGGACATGTGCTCTGTTATTATACCTGGCATCGTCATTACCAATGCTTGGATCTTGAGTGGTCTGCCCCAAACAACATTTTTGCTTTATTCGACGCAGCCATCCTGACACTTCACCATGGATGCTTCCAAGTCGATTCCACAAGCAGCTACCTTTGAAGAACCCAATAGCAGCCGCTTGAAGAAGAATGCAGGCAATAACGGCACCAATCAGAGAGTTGACATAGATGGTAGTATCAACCCGCCGGCAGCTGCCGGCGGAGTACGCCCCAACAAGGCCGATGAGCGTGGCGGCGATGAACACATAGAGCTCGATCGACCGCACATTTTGGCTGAATGACAGCTTCTTCTCCAAGAGAATGATGATGATGAGCAGAGACGCGACGAAGGCGGTGGTGTTGAAGACGAAGAAAGCCTTGAGGCGCGCGTCGTGGCGGCTGCCCTTGAGGACGGCATCGCCGGGGAGGTGGTCTCCCTCGGCGCGGTCCCGGAAGCCGCCCGGCGCGCTGAGCCCGCCCACGTACGTGACGCTGACCGCGAACGTTGCGAGCACCATGAGCACCTTGCGGAGCTTCTCGGGCGCTGCGTTGTCCACCCTGCCGGTCCGGCAGGCCAGAGCCATGTGGACCGCAAGGTAGAGGACGACGCCGGCCAGCAGGACCAGGGAGTATATGGCTGTGAGCTTGTCCCGGAACGCGCCGGCGGCGTAGGCGCCCATGAGGCTGAACAGGTCCAGCACCATGACGACGCGGAGGATGCGGAGCGGCGCCAGGCTGGCGTGGTGCCTCTCGTGCAGCACGGCGAGGATGAGGACGAGGATGATGACCACGAGCGAGAGGGCGAACGCGGTGGCGTTGGGTGAAGAAGGCCAGGTAGCGGCGGCGGTTGATTTCGCGGATGATGGGGTCGCCGGCGATGCGGTCGTGATCGGGGTCAGCGTCCTGCCAGACGCCGCCCGGCGGGTTGAACGCCGCGCCGTACGTCACCGTGGCCACCAGCATGGCCAGCAACAGGAGGTACTTGCGGAGCCTGTACTCCCACGAGTTCCCGCTGTCGCCGGCCATCGCCGGACGGCTCGTCGACCCGCATCCGCATCCCATGCCGGCCACCACGAGTGCGCTCGCTGCTTCACTCCCACAGGTGGGCTTGAGCTTAATTTAAAGTGGCCGCCGGCAGGTGACGCGCAACGCGCGTTCAGACTTCAGACGCAGGGGTTTTTTTTATGACCCTCACAAAGACTTGACCGGTCGACCTCGCGCTCATCTTCAAGCTCTCTGCCTGATGATGAAGCTGCCTGGCTGCCGGCCTCGTTGGCTCGTTTCCTGCCATGAAACTTCCTTCTCCGGCCGGTACCGAGGCCGTACCCGCTTCCCGGGCCGGGCGTGGACTTGACCCCGAATTGGCACCCCGTCAAGTCGTCGTTGTGTGCTCTCACCTGGGGATTCCCTCACCTGTCCAGCTCGGACCACCTCTGAACTGGATGTGTAGTACCGGGGCGGCCTTAAACTCCAGGTCCCCATCTTCATGAACGTGCTGTGGCGCTGTGGGGTACACTAGTTTAGGCGTGGAAAACAACATGCGCAACAAAGGCTTAGCAGAGAGACAGTAGCTACCGTCAACATATGAAGTCCACAGAGACAATACGTGTCGGGAGCTCAACTGAACCCCGAAGGTGACGGGGCATTCTTCGAATCCAACCACCACGATGTCCGTGAGGTCGATGCTGGTCACGTGCAGGCGACGACCAGACCTCAAGAGATGATACCGGCATGATCCATCAACAACACCGGCCAAGATGGCGGCCTCGATTCATCGAATGAGTGCTGCAAATGCAAGATCAAGTTTGCTGAAAAACTGTGTATATGTAACTAAATGCGCGAAGATGAAGATATCTATCCCAAGTAACCACAATCATGTAGGCAATGATGTAACAGGATCAATCTAACGAAATTGCACGAGATGGGCCTGTTAGCGCCAAAAAGGGGTCCTGCAAACATCACCATCGATAACATTTGAGCAGTATTTCATTTGTACTCTAGCTAAGTGGCTATTGATATCTGGTTTCTTCCAGGATGACAAGAAAGCGAATATGTTAACGAAAACTAGGACAGCCATGGCGCGGCAACACCCCGCCTTCGTAGGCCTTTTCCCTGGCGTACTACCAATAGATTTCACCTTTGGTTTATTGCCCTTACACTCTGCTGTAGACGATATTATTGATGATAGAGGAAGCTGTTCTATGCAACCTTTGCTAATGGAAAAATGGTCAAAGTTCCTTGTTGGAGGAAACCAGCCTAAAGATCTTTTGTCGGTTTGCAAAGGGGCCATGGGCTATTGGTATTACGGACGCATATCATTGGATCTTACTGCTAAGTACTGAAGAGATGGCTTTTAATAGATTGGACCAAGTCACCAAGATAAGCAGGGAAGTTGATACATTGCACTATACAGATAGTAGTGACAGCATGGGTCATGTAATGTAAATAAAGAACCAAGAGAAGATATTACCTTAATATATTTTGATCTGCTGTGATTGCGAGGTTGGTCAGATATAATAATGCTGAGTGGCACTGGTTAGTACTCCTGATATTCTCTCTTTCTTATCGCTTTCTGTCTTTTCTACTGTTGGTTTGTACAAACGTTCAGCGCTTGGATATCAGTCCCATGATTCTCCTTGTGTGTTAAATCTGTTTGTACTCACAAATATGCTTATACATGTACACGTCAAAGAATCCAAGAACTACTATGATTTGTTTTTCTATTAGTTCTGAATTGCTTTCGTATAAATGGCTAAGGAATTATGGACCTGTCTTGCGCTTACTGGATAATGTGAGCGAAGTTACCTTTGATAATGCTAGCAATAACAAAGGTAACTACAATGCCAAAAAAAAAATAATTTCATATAAACATCAGCAAAGCCTGATAATTGGATACATAGAAAAAAAAACATTGGACTGCACTTATAGGTATAGAAATCATTAAAGTCAGTTTTAGGCTTTTAGCAGTGCTTCATCCTCACGGAAAAAAACTCACTAGTAGTGGATCTTCCTAGTGGAACATAATATGCTATGGAAGATATAACTCTTTGCAAAATCAGGTTCACCCTAGGCAGCTAATTTTGAGATGTGAGTTGTTAGATTGAGCAAAACATCAGTGGCAAATGTGATCTCAAATTTGTAGCAGCCGGCATGTACACAGTTATAAGTTCCGTACAGGGACCTTCAGCAAGTAGAAACAACAGTCCTTTTTATGTCTTCATGGTCACATATTTCAGGTGGCAAAGCTCTCACTCCTTATCTCAAAGTTGTTGCTTTTATTTTCACTGTCTGGTGGGTTATTTTTTAGGCTGATGCAAACATCATTGTTTAGCTTCAGCATTTGCTCCATGCACTGGTAGTGGCAGTAGAGATATTATGACGAGTTTTTTGTATTCCATCAACTGAGCCCTCAAACTGGTTGATGAGGAAACTATGCATTCAAAACTAAAATAAGCATCGGGCTACAAGTAATTCTTTAACAAACATAGTCAAAGTTAAGTTACATTTCCAGGTAACAAAGGCAATTTAGTAAATACAAAATTGACAGTATTTAACTAATTAACTAACTACAGCCAATAAATTTAAAGATATGTGTTAAGTGGATCAACCGACATTCCTCTCCATTTATTGCTTTCTCAACTTCAACAAATAGCATTCCTAACACATGATTTGGTATAGAAACTATAACTTACATTTTTTTTGGTTTATCATAGTATCAGTTGAATACAGTCATTGTTGTAAATTCAATCCTTTTCTTCTTTGACCTGCCGTATTGTTTGTTTCTCCGAAATTAACTAGACAAGAGACATTGTTGTGCGACTATGCAAGCAGCCGTTATATATCAAACTGAGATTACCCAACAAAGCTAAAGCTCAGTAGGAACATTGGAAGTTATGATGCCTAAATTCTACAATACTTGTTTCCATATATTTCATAAAAGGAAATCAGGTTCCATTTTCTAAAAACTGACATTAAGATGCATGCAATGCTGTCTAGATCAAGAAAATTGGCAATGTGCTGGTACACATTTTTAATCATTCTAAGCATTCTGGGAAACCAAATCAGAGGAAGTTGAGGATGGTGTACCCTAATCTTGCTGCACATCAATGAAGAATGCTTGGCAGCCCAAAGTGCAACGACAAGGATGGTGAGGGAAACTCCAGCATGTGTGGAGATGATTCAAGTCTCCCCGCCGTGCAGCATAATGTGGCCTAAAAAGGTTCAAAATGCATGATTAGTTAAGCTTAAATCATATTAGACTCGCACTGGAGACACAGTTGACAATCCACATAGTAAGATGGTAAGATGGAATCAAATAAATAATATTCTTGCTAGCTGCTGTTAAAAGAAAAAAAAAATCTTGTACCTGAGGGACTGAAGCATTGGATAATTTGTAAGCGAGATTGATTTGTAGAAATAATGGATTGACTATGAGAGCACATGGTACATGTACACATTGGGAGGATGACAAGGATTAGAGATTATAGAGGCCAGTCGGTGCCCATCGATCTCGACCGGCTGTTCCAGGATAGTTACAGGCCGTCGGCGAGCTTGTATGCACCGTTCACCACCGACGAGGCAGCTGCTGCAATCAGACTGATGAACACATGTAGCGCGCCCGGCCCCAACGGTTTTGGGCCGGCGTTCTACAAGGCAGCTTGGAACACCGTCAAGGACACAGTGATGCAGTTCCTGCACTTCTTCCATCAGGGTCAAGCCAGCCTCGACGCCATCAACAGATCACACATGGTTCTGATCCCCAAGAAGGTTGGGGCTGTGGACGTCAACGCGTTCCGGCCCATCTGCCTCCAGAACTGCACTGTCAAGATCCTGTCCAAAATCCTAACTGCGAGGCTACAAAGAGAAATACCGAGGCTCATCGACATCTCACAGACCGGCTTCATCAGAGGTCGTTCCATATCAGACACTTTTGTGTATGCAGCAGAGTTGGTCCAGGTTTGCCACAAGAGAAGAATGCCGGCCATCGCTCTTAAACTGGACTTTGCAAAAGCCTTCGATACTGTCTGCTGGGAGGGGCTGTTTGCAGTACTACGGGCCAGGGGTTTTGCTGAGGTCTGGATCGACTGGATGTTCGAGATGCTCAGCTCGTCTAGATCAGCAGTGTTGGTAAATGGATCACGGGGCCTTGGATCTCCTGCAAACGGGGACTTAGGCAGGGAGACCCCATATCTCCCTACCTATTCCTCATCGTTGCTGAAACTCTACAGGCTATGATCAGAGCAGATGGGGGTATTGAGCACCCAACTGAGCGGGGACTGCCTTGTGCTGTCCTGCAATATGCCGACGACACGCTGATCGTCCTGCGTGGAGACCCGGCTCATGCCGCCGCTCTGAAAGGGATCCTGGATCAGTTTGCAGCCTTCTCTGGCCTACACATCAACTACGACAAAAGCACTTTGGTGCCTATTCATATGGATCAACAGCAAGCTAACTCTTGTGTTCAGATCCTTGGGTGCAGATTGGATACATTCCCACAGCCGTATTTGGGGCTGCCACTGTCAGTGCACAAGCTCCCGGTATCAGCTTTCAACGCCTACATCCACAAAACAGATCGCTACCTAGCATCCTGGCAGGCTCAACTGCTGAACCCAATGGGAAGGGTGGTCCTGGTGAACTATGTGCTAGACTCTCAGTTGATATACCTGATGAGCTCCATTCAGCTACCTGCTTCAATAATCCAGTTCATGGACAAGATTAGAAGAGCCTTTGTCTGGTCTGGGGACATCTCTGGGAAAGCGTCACCGGCAAGTTGTCTGGTGGCTTGGGTTAATGTTTGTGCACCTAAGGAGTTTGGGGGGCTCGGCATCAAGGATCTGGGACTGCACAACATCTGTCTACTATTGAAGCTTGTACATCGACTTCGCTCAAACATGCCGTCCGCCTGGGCTATATGGGTCAGAGAGCGCGCCGCTATTTCGTCCTTCAGGGGGGACATCCATGGCCAACACTGGGAGGTGCTCCGGACCTTACTGCCGCTGTATCGTTTATCACCTCGGTGGTCGCCGGTGACGGGTCGTCCTGCTCCTTCTGGAACGATGTCTGGTCTGGCAATGAAGCGCTGGCAGACACCTTCCCTGCGTTATACTCCCACTGCAAGCAGAAGGACACCTCGCTCAAAGACATGTTGCAGATGGACCTGCGTGAGACAATGGTGCCTAGGCTGTCCGCGCGCGCACAGCAGGAGATGCAGCAAGTTCTCCGGATCATCGACACCACTTCCACCAGTCAGGAGCCTGACACACGTGTCTCGCCGTTCTTCAACTCCAGAAACGGGCTCGACAGTACTGCGGTTTACAACCTTCTCATTTCAAGGGGACACCAAAAGGATGCCACCGCAAAGTTCGTCTGGGAAAGTTCAGCGCCGCCCAGAGTCAAGATGTTTATGTGGCTGTTGGTTCGCAAGCGAATTCAGTGCAGAGTTGTGCTGCATAGAAAGCACGTTGTTCCGGACAAAATCTGTGAAATTTGCAAGAACTGTGAGGAGACTCCGGAGCACATCATCAGTGGATGTACTCTAGGGAAGCTATTCTGGGAAAAACTGGGCATACAGCAGATGATTGGTGTCGATATGAATCAGCTACACCTTGTGTCTCCCCAGGCGGGGATACCTGCTCAAGAGTCCGCGACATTCCTGTTATTTGTGCTGCTGGACACTTTGGAAGGCTCGGAATGCATCGTGTTCGGGCAAGAGAATCCAACGGTGCAGCAAACAATTGATGCTCGCATGGAGACGGCAATGTTAGTGTATATGAGTGAAAGCCCAATAGAGGCCCATGCAATTTACTATATTGCCCACCCTTCTAGGGTTTGGAGGAATAGACGGTGAAGTATATTTCCTCTAACATGGTATCGCCTAGGTTCTTCTCTCTCGATCCCGATCCCCTTTTTCCGCCGCGCATGGCGGCACGGCGGCCGCAGCGCCCACCTCCCTCCCCTCTCCTCCCTCCCCAACCTCCCTCGTACCGCTGGCTGCGGCTGCCGGCGCGCGCCGCCGCACGCGCCGCGCGCCCAGCCAGCGGACATGCAGGGTCGCGCGGGACCGGCCGCGGCGCGCGCCCGCGGCGCCTACGCGCGCGCCGTGGCGCCGACGCGAGGAGTCGGCGGCGGCGGCGCTTTCGCCGCCGCCGCCCGCCAGACCCGCCCCGGCCGAGGAGCGATTCTCGACGCCGCGGCAGCTCGCCGGCGGCAGCCGTCGGCGCTGGGCGCTGGATGCGCCCGGGCACAACTGCGGGCGCGAGATGTGAGCCGGGCGCGGGCGCTTGCGAGGGGGCGGCTGGCCGCCGGCTCGGGCGGCGCTCTCGCAGACGACGGCGCGCCGCGACGAAGCTCCCTCTTCCCTCCGAAGCCGGACGCGCGGCGAGCCCATCTTACTCCGCGCCGGGCCGCGCGCACCTGCAACCCCATGCGGCGTGCGGCCGCCGCCGCCCGCCCGGGGCGGCGGGTCGGCGGCGTGGGCCCCGCAAGCGTGATGGCCCGACCTCCTCCTTCCACCGTCTGCCGCTGCCGGCGCTCCGCGCGCCGGTGCCCTTTCGCGCAGCGGCTCTCCTCGACGGGGGGCTCGACCGCTGCGGGAGGTCCGCCTCGCCATCCGCCGGCAACCCATGGCGGGGCGCGCCGATGGCGGGCCTCGTTCCCGGCTCGGCCGGTCGCCATGGTCGCCGGCGGCCCTTACTCGTCCCGTGCCCTTCGGCCTTCCCCGCTCCGCCCTGGCCCGACCACGCCCCGGCGGGGGGGTGGAATCGAGGCCCTCTGGCGCAATCATTCGCCACACCATGGGGTTGCACCACCATGCGCACCGAGTGGATCGCGCCGACTCGGGGGGCTTCCTTCCACACTACCCCTCATGCCGGCATCCTTTCTTCTCTTCGCCCTCCTCACCCTTCTCGTCCCGCCGTGGGTTACGCCTCCGGCCTTTTTCGTCTTCCCCTGTCCTTGTTTCTTCTCGGATCGTCCATAACCTTCTTTCCATCCGCCCCGTTCTTCGCCGACAACTCTTGTTACGCTTGAGTTCGACTCCACCAGGTCTCACGGTGAAGGATTCCGCCTCGGGCGTCCACTCCTCATTTGTGACGACTCGGGACCCCTTTACTCCCTTCGCCTTCCCGCTTCCGCTATACGCCTTCCGCCGGTGCCCCTTGCCACTACTCCCTCTTCCTCTACACGGCACCGCCGGTTCGGTCCCCCGGCGCGGCGCTTTGGCTCGGCTCAATCGTGGTGCCCACCTCCCTTGCACTCGGGCCGATGACCATCTGCGCCATGCGTGCGGTTGGGTCGCCATGTGCGCCTTCCTTTTCCTTCTTCTTCTTTGCGTGCGACGCATGCCTTTGCTCTTCTTCACTGTGATCTGTGGACTTCTCCTATTCCTAGCATTTCCGGCTATAAGTATTATCTGGTCCTACTCGATGACTTCTCTCACTACTCTTGGACTTTCCTTTACGCCAAGTCCGAGACTTTTTCCACCCTCCTCCACTTCTTTGCACAGGTGCCCACTCGGTTCGGCCTCACCATCAAGGCCGTCCGGTGTGACAACGGGCGTGAGTTCGATAACAACACCTCCCGCTCCTTCTTTCTCGCTCATGGTGTTCAGACTCATGTCTTGCCCGTACACCTCTTCCCGAGCGGCAAGGCTGGCGGATGATTCGCACCACGAACGATGTTATGCGCACTCTCCTTCTCCGGGCCTCCGCCCCCGCGCCGAGCCGAGAGCCTCCACACCACGCCCTCTTCGGTACACCTCCCTCGCTATGATCACCTCCGTGTCTTCGGTTGTGCTTGTTACCCTAACCTCGCCGCCACTACTCCTCACAAGTTGGCGCCCGCTTCCGACACGGTGTGTGTTTCTTGGCTACTCCACGATCATAAGGGTGCAGTTATACGACCTCACTTCTCGCGGGTGCTTATCTCCCCGACGTCGTCTTCGACGCGAGTCGGATTTCCGTACTCTACCTCTTCCACGCCTTCCCCGATCCCGAGTTGGAGTCCCTTTGTTTGACGACCGGCGGTTCGCCACCGGGGCCCGTTTCCGGCCTTTCTCCACGGGTACTCAGGTTGCACCAGCTGCGGCCCCCGCCCCGACGCCACTCGGCTGTGCCGCAGGGGCCCGGTGCCCCCGCGCCGCGCACGCCGCGGCCCCGGTGCCCCCGCTACGCCACGCGCGGCCGGAGCCCCCTCGCTGCGCCACGCGCGCCCCCGGTGCCCTGGCGTGCCACGCGCGGCCCGGGAGCCTCGTGTGGTGCCCCTCTTCCGGGCGGGACCCGGCGTGGCGGCCCGTGCGGTGTACTCGCCGCCGGGCACCGGCGCCGTCACCTACGGCTCCAACTCCACCGCCGCCACCTCCTCCACCTCCACCCCGTCGGCCCCGGGCTGATCCCCGAGGTCTACCACCCGCGGTCATTCACCGGGACCCTCGTCACACTCACCCTATGGTGACTCGGCATGCGGCTGGTGTTCTTCGACTGCGGCCCTCTCCGCCACCGCGGCGGCTCGCCCGGTCTCTCCGATACCCACCTCTGTCGCGCCGCCTTGGCGAGACCCTCACTTGGCGGTGCGAGATGGAAGAGGAGTATGGGGCTCTTCTAGCCAACGGGCGTGGGACCTTGTGCCGCGTCCGTGCGGGTGGCAATGTGGTCAGCGGCAAGTGGATCGGGCGCGCCAAGCGTCGGGCGACGGCGGTCTAGAGCGATACAAGGCTCGGTGGGTGCCGGGGCTTCACCCAAATACGGTGTTGATTATGATGAGACCTTGATCCGGTGGTCAAAGCTTCTTCTGGTCGCGCCCGATCCTCTCACTTGCTCTCTCTCGCTCCGGCAAGTGCATCGGTTTGGATGTCAAGAATGCATTCCTCCATGGCACCTTGTGCGAGAGAACATCTTGATCGGCCAGCGGGGTTTGTGGATTCGGTCGACTGATGCGGTTTCCGGCTCAACAAGTCACTCTATGGTCCGAAGCGGGCTCCTCGTGCTTGGTACTCGGTTTGCCACCTACCTTCTCACTTTGGGGTTCGGAGAGGCCAAGTCGACACGTCTCTGTTTGTCTATCGCCATGGAGCCGAGGCGCTTACCTGCTACTCTATGTTGATGACATTGTCCTCACGACCTCCGATCCCTTGATTGCTTCGGTAGCGTCATCTCTTCTTTGCGGTAGGAGTTTGCTATGAAGGATCTCGGTCCGCTTCACCACTTCTGGGGTCCTTTGTTGAGACTCGCCCGCCGGGGCTGTTCCCCGCACCGGCTGACGGTATGCTTTCTGGATATCCTCGGCGGGCGGGATGACGGCTTGCAAGCCCTGTGCTACTCCCGTTGATACTCGGCGAAGCTCTCTGGCGATGAAGGCGACCGTGGTGGCGAATCCCTCGCTTTCCGGAGTTTGGGCGGTGCGTTGCGGTACCCTCACCTTCACCGGGCGACATCGCGTATGCGATTCAGTCCTGTCTTCACATGCATGATCCCCGGGAGCCACATCTTGCCGCGATGAAGCGCCTTCTCCGCTATGTCCGTGGTAATGCTGTTGACTCGGCCCTGGCTATTCACGGTCTCCCTCCACCGAGCTTGTTGTCTGCACCGACGCCCGGGTGGGTTGTCCGTGACACTCGCCGCTCTACCTCCGGGTATGCCGTCTTTCTCGGCGGCAACCTCGTCTCTGTCGTCCAAGCGGCGGCCGGTTGTCTCCCGCTCGGTGCAGGCGGAGTATCGGTGTCGCTAACGGTGTGGCGTAGGCGTGTTGGCCGTCGGCTCTTGGTCGAGCTTCACGGCCAGCTCACCAAGACCACCCTCGTCTCTTTGTGACAACGTCGGCGCCGTCTATCTCTCCACCAATCGATTCAAAGCATCAACGGACGAAGCATGTGGAGATTGACTTGCACTTTGTCCGTGACTGGTTGCGATTGGCGCTGTCCGGGTCCTCCATGTCCCGACCACCTCCCGGTTTGCCGACATCTTCACCAAGCGGTCTTCCCTCCCCTCGACGTTCTCGGAGTTCGATCCGACCTCAACGTCACCCGGTGGCTAGTTGTGGTGCGGGGGCCCTGTGTGTGTTGCTTTCTTTGTTGTCCGGGTCTTGATCACCGCTGCGCCGGCGATTCGGGGCTAGCGGGGGTGTTAGTGTATATGAGTGAAGGCCCAATAGAGGCCCATGTACGGCTACTATATTGCCCACCCTTTTAGGGTTTGGAGGAATAGACAAGTGAAGTATATTCCCCCAACGTGCAAAGCTATGGCGGGCAAGGTTCAAGCGCAAGAAGAAACCAATTGTGCAAAAGTGGTGTCATGTATTTGAAATGGCTAAGCACAGATAGCTGTTGTTGAGCAAATGCTCATGTAAATCATGTGTTAACCTGGTCCCCTATCCGGGCATCTTTGTACATAATATCGCCAAATTACTATCGGGCCGTTTTGGGCCAATGAAATAAAATACAGGTGGGGAACGCCCCCCCAGGTGATCCTCAAAAAAAAAAAAAAAGATTATAGAAGTAGAATCAATCCTGGTCATCCAAGCCCATCAAAACACAATCAAGGGCTGGATGATTGGCCACTAACAGCCCTATGTGCCTTGACCTAAGCCCATCCACGATACAAAGCCTGTCTAATATAATTGTCATGGGACATGCACGAAACACCTGATGTGTGAATTGAAATACAAAATTAAATATAGAAATAAGATATTTTTGAAAGATTCAGAATGCACCAAATCAAGTATTAGTCCATTGCAAAAACAACCAGGTAAAAAACAATGCAAAAATACCATCTCTTATCATCAATTATTACTTATTAGAGTGTTATCCACTGACCACTCATGCTGAGCATGTTGAATGGCATAGGAAGCTTCCCAATGCACTCCGCCATTCCA
Source organism: Hyparrhenia diplandra (assembly GCA_015847255.1). Classification (NCBI taxonomy): domain Eukaryota; kingdom Viridiplantae; phylum Streptophyta; class Magnoliopsida; order Poales; family Poaceae; genus Hyparrhenia; species Hyparrhenia diplandra. The sequence continues at coordinate 58,728 of JADLZK010006755.1, forward strand.
ATAGTGGCCCAAAATTTCTATGGATTACTGTGACACGAGGATAACGCAGACCTTTGTTACAAGATTAACATATTCCACCTGCAGTTAGTGAAGCTTAGAAGTACTTTCAGATTGAGAAGCCAGTAGTAGAGATAGTACGAATGCCATAAGGGAGTAAGATGAAGATGTCCCTTTGATGAGATGCAAATGGTAAGAACTAGTATCTTTTATCTAATGCTCCCAATTCTCAACTACCTAATGATTTTCAGATATCTAAAACAATAATGTTGGTGAAAAATGAAGGCAAAAAAAATGTGGAAGCTGGATACCCCGTCATGTCATATGAGGCCGCATTCACCAGCGGCATCGCAAGGGAGTCAGGGCAAAAGCTATGTCGTCAAGGTGATTGTCATTCAGTTAATTCATATTTGCTGTTAGTTCAGTTTGAGTTTGGTTAGTTTGAGGATTCCTGGACGGTTTGGTTTTTGAGCAGAAACCGTGGGGCAAAAGACCCCGGCGGCAGAAAAGTTATATTAAAATACAGAGAAGTTTTAGAGAGAACTTACAACCAGTCTAACCAGCGGTTAGACAAAAAAGAAGAGAAGGAGGAGGGAGAGGCATCTCTAAACAAGTACTGGGCGGTTTGGTTGTTAGAAGAATTAGGTTTAATAGGAGATTAGTTGATTACTTGCATATGGGACATGTGTATTCTGGCTATCTGTATCTAGGAAATTAAGCAAGATACTCTTCCACTTCCACCTCTATTTCTTCAGTCAAGCAGTCACGCAAGGCAAAGATCCCACCCTCTGTTTTGACCAGGTCACCTTGGTCATAATTATTCTTTGCAGAGCTGCAGAACCAGCGTGTCCACTCCACTGATGAACTTTCATAATTCTTAGAAGTATAGCATCTCTCAATCTAGAACTATACATAAAATTTGAAGTATCCATGAAATAATATTAGAGAAAATGTATGTGTCAACATACATTAGTACCTGAACGTGTAACCAGGATAGAAAATCCTAAGGATCACTATACTAAGATGAATAATCACAGATTATTTAGTACAAAAGTGTGAACGTGGATTGTTAAAATAGCCCAAACCCTGGCGTTCAACACCAAAATGTGGAAAAAGTAGCACTGGAAATTTACACGAGCAAAACAACAAACAGGTGCAGGGCATGGTCTGTGTGATCTCACCTTGGATTCAAGTGAATGCAAAGTGTTGACTGCCGCCTGCGGATACTGCGAGAAGAGGCGACGAGCCGTCTGCGGCTTGCTCTCGGCCGCCCCATGCCTCACGCCGGCCAGTCGCCTGCTCCGGCCGCCAGATGTGCCTGTGTGCCTGTGTGGTGGACTGGTGGCGCCTTCCGCCAGGGGGCGTGCTTCACGCGTGCAGCTTCGCGACTTGGCGGAGCGGCCGCTGTGCGTCGCACCATGCGCGGCACGTGCAGCTTGTCGCCGAGATCGAGATGAATGTCAGGCCCGGCAACCCCGTCCTGTTGGTGTTGGGGGCCAGACTGCTGGCCTGGGATACGCTCTGCCAGTAGGACGAAAATAGGCCGGCCAGCCGGGTCGAGCAGGACTGGAGGGCCAGTTTCAAAATCGAAAATGGGTCGACGGACCAGTTTTTTTTTTTATCCGATAGGAAAGATGAATCAATCTAATTTATTATTTATTAATTTTTCCTCAAACCAGCGTGGTTTAGTTGATGATAACTTGTTAAGCATGTCCCTAATTGAAAGTGAGAAACATATTTTATAGGTGAAAATGTATAAATTTAGAGTGGTGGTCCAATCATAAACTTATTTTATTTGATTGATTGATGCATCGCACTATATAATACTACTCTATTTTGATGGTATTTTAATCTCTTTTTCTTGTTTTTTTATATAAGTGTTGCTAGTATTTATGATCTATACCATTAAGAAAATATTTGCATCGCCCATTAGGCCAGCAAATCCAAAACCTTTGTGGGCACCCTTTGGAACGAAGGAATTTCATAGTAGTTGTACATGAATTTCATAGGAATCGGTTTATTTCTATTTTCTTCCATTTGAAAGGCCATGTGTGAAACGACCTAGAATTCGCATCCCTACTACAGAGCGATGACAACAACAATGGGAGGATGGGGATGACAACATGCATGGTTATGGCATCACCAACAATTGGGCGGGAGCACGGACTAGTGGCAATAACATGCCCACCACATCTAATCTTCCTTCTTGTGCTAGCGTAGTTGTGGTCGAGGGCCACAATGTATTGTTCTCTACGATTGCAACTCCATCCACAATGAAGACAATGGACCACTTCTGGCGATTCTAACTATTGAAAGGTCTTTAACCTTGAATCTTAACTTGAAATAGTGTCGATTCCATGATCCACTTTTCTTGAGTCCTTGACTACTTTGATTGACTCTAGATTGCTCTATATCTTCAATCTTCAATTCTTTGATAATCTTGTCATCGATCCTTAGTGATGCCTCATTTTTCATTCTCTATGCATTGTGCCCTCATGTTAACTCTTTATTCTCCAAACTATATGCTAGCCATATATGCTAAGTTGTACTCTTCATCAACACTTGAAGACACTTCTTTATCTGTGTGTTTTGTGACATAACATAAGCATGTTTCTCCAAAACATGCATGTTAATCACCAAAGCAAAAGGTTGTCGTTAACCACTGAAACGACTTACTTATTGAGGGGCACATCATTATAACCTAAACATATGAGTTATCGACACATATTATTATTTAAAAAACAATTAGTTTACATATGAGTACACTTATAATCCACTTCTGTCATTGTTAATATAGAAAAAAAACTACCTCAAGCTATATATACATGGAGTATCATCGTTCACATCACAAATACATGCATGTAGGAATCGATAATTGTTTCTATGTCAAACAGGGATAGTTAACTCGTGCTAAGGTTTTGGACACGTATCAAAGACACAAAAAGGTGTAATGCGAAAAAAAATAAAACTACGGTTGGAGAAAGAAAAGTATGGAGTAGTTAGTTACTAAACACTAAACAAGTAGCTAGACAAAGATATGAAAGTATCTGTATGAGTACCATGTTAGGATATAAATCAGTAACATGTTAGAATAGAAACGGTGAAAAATAAGCAATTTTGATTAGAGGCAGACCCCAATTTTGTCCATAAAATCCCTAACATTTGCTCCATATCTCTTAAATTATTAGCCCATGCAGGGGAGTTATACTAGTGGATTTTTTCTTGAGCTTTAAACGGCAGGTGCTCTGCCTTTGCATTAAAGATGATAGTCAGAACATAATTACATAGCAGTAAAAACCCGATTGAGAAAAAAAAAAAAACGCAACAAACTTGAAGAAGGAAGAAAGAAATTAAAAGGCACTGCACAGTACTTGCAGTCCTAATGTTCTTGTTGTGGCTACTATTTAGATTAACATGGGTGTCTTGAGTCAAAGATATGAAAGTATCTATACGAGTGCCATGTTAGGATATAGAACTTTTAATGAAACAATGCTTGGGGATAATGAAACAACATCTAGCTATATATATTAAAAAAACGCATGGAGCAAAGTTTTCCAGCCCAAGGAGGCTATCCACGTCGTCCCCTTTAAATTTGATTGGTCAGGATTTTTTTTTTCGAAGAGGTTCTTCTGTTTCTCAAAAATGGCATCATAGACCCCCAAGGTCCTCCTGTAACAGTAAATCGGTTTTATCGTTTTACGTTTTACCCCGCGTATTTACCCACTTCCTACACTCGAAGAAGAGAAAATTTGGATTTCGTGGCCTTTTTACATTTAACCGCCCGCCTCCTTTGCTTGGCCAGAAATGCACCACGTCACCCTAAATTACTATCCAATAAATACGCCCCTCCCCTCTAGCAAAAAAAAAAAAAAAAAAAAAAAAAAAAATCGTCATCTCCTCCCTCTCACGCCCGCGGACCGCCCGCTCCCTCGTCTCTCCCGTGCATGGCGACGGCCGGGCGCGCTGGCGGCCGTCCCGGCCTCGCGGGAGGCGCGCCGGCAGCCGCCTCCCCTTCCACCTCCTTCCTCCCTCTCCCAGTCCTTCTTCCTCTCCCTCTCTTCCCAGCGGCGGCGCGGCGGCGGCGTGTGGCACAGCGGCGGCGCGTGGCGCGGCGGCGGGCGGCTGTGCTGCCGGGGTGGCACGGCGCAGCAGCGTCGGGCGGGCGGAGCGGCTGGCACCACGTCCAGCGCCGGCGTGGCTGCTCCCTGGCGCTGCCTCCTCCCTCCCGAGCAGCTACAGGAAACCCTAGGGGCGTGGGCAATCGCCGGTGGCCACGACCGCCCCCTGCAGGCGACCTTCTGCAGCTGGTTCGCGTGGCTCCGTTCTTCCTCGATCTGCCCGCTCGCTGGTTTACTCCTTCTCCCTTTCTCTCTCTCCCTCTGCCCCTCTATACTCATGTACTGTATGCATGAGAGCAAGGTCGATTTTACCATGGATCTGATGTGCTCCTCCTTTTCTCCTACCACTCTACATTCAGTTCATATGGATTTGAAAGGAGACCGTCATTTCCTTTGTAAACTGCTACAACCAAAATTTCATTAGATGATATGCTGTGAATAAGCTAAACCATTACAAAATTTACTGACCAATTATTATGTAGGCTGCTATAAGCAAAATTCTATTCTGCAACACACTTTGGTTCTAGCAGATTTTTGTTTTTTTCCAGATTTTGCAATAAGATGCCATAATTAACTGATCTATTAACTGATGAATTGAAACAGAGCTGCCATCATATTAATTCAACTTTGTTGTGGCAGCTTAACTGATGAACTGATGGGTGCATAACGGTGCACTGTTGATGTACAAAATCTGTAGCCTTATATGATATCAATAGTTTACTAGGTTTTTTTTTTTGAAGAGCTATATAGACATCTACTTGAAATATGTATGGTGGGTTCTATTACTTTATTAGGGACTTTCAAAGTTGCCTCTTTCTCCAGTGCTTGATTTAATTTAAATTTCAACTTGGCCTGAGTACAAAGCTTCATATTTTAACTCCAACTTGGCCTGAGTGCAAAGGCACCCTCCCAATTTTACCTTCAATATACCAAGCTGTAATTACTTTTCATGGTTGCTTTTATTTAGTTCAGTTGTTTACGCATAGTGATGAGTTCAGATTTTTCCTTCAAGATTGCCTTTGCATCTGTTTAGTCCACTTCTCTTTATCAGACATATCGATTTCATTTGTGTCAAGGTGTGATTTTAGCATCATAGATCTTGTCTTCATCTTGTTTTAGCTTGGTCTTTGGTTTTCACTACATCTTTGCTTTTTACCCTACCTTCTTCTCTAGACATTAGGCTCTTTTGATACTATGATTGTTGTGGATCATACTCTTAGTGTATTGGTACTCTTCTGTTCTAATAGGTGTCATTACTTACCTCTCTGTTTTTAAAACTACTTTTCCCCATTACAGGATTGGTTCAGTATGCAAAGACTAGGCGCAAAAACACCTTGGTGTTGCCTGTCCCCTTGAAATAAGATTTTACATGTGCTTTTTAGTGCTTTTAAGGCTTCAGGCTCATTTCTCATGGCATTACTGAACTCTATTTTTTTATCGGGTCTGTTAAACCAACATTAGATACAGGCAAGGCTATGGTTATGGTGTGGTATCCTGGTATTGTCCTTTTCCTCATTTTTATACTCATTGTTTGCCGATTATTCTTTTTTACTGGCATTCTATCTTCTGTCCAATGCGACAATGGAATGTGCTACTTTTAGTTACAGAAATTTGCTTTCTTTCAAACAAAAAAAAAGTTACAGAAATTTGCTCCGTGAATCCACCCAGATATATACTTTATCTTGTCAGGACATATGTTTATTACTTATGCGTGGCCACCAACTCTTTCCAAAACTAAAAACACACATTTATATACATATATATATATTCTTATTAACCGCCGCTTTACTCTATTGAATCTACTGATCTTTCTACTTGATGCTTCTGTACATAGGTTGCAGGCCTGAGAGTTGAGGTGTTGCTTTGCTGCAAGGCTGAACAAAATCACATCATGGATGGCTACTTCAAAGAAATGTACATGGTCTAGGGAATGATAGTGTTCCAAATCTTTTTGGTCCTGCAGTATTTTTTGTTAGCTCATTGCTAATATTCTCTGCATTCAATGTAGGCATTGAGGATGCTAACATTCCCTTTGGTCTTTCGGGAGGTACTGAGCTCCAGCATGTATAACAATCACAACCTGTTTCTTAATTTAACTCATATAGAGACTATGCAAATTTGATGTCAACTATATCATTTTCATGTTTTTTACCAAAAATCGTATGCCAATATTGTTAACTTTTTTCCTTAAGAGAGATAAGTTAAATGCCATCTAATTAAATGGTAGGCTATGTTTAGTTGATATATAGCTCATCTCTATGTGATTAAACTAAATGCAGAAAGTTGATATATAGCTCCTACCTGACATGAGCTCTCCTGTCAAGTTCTAAGTGAGTTTTGCCTCTATGGGAAATTAGTAATACTTTCTAACAAGACAACATGCCCCAGAATGTAACTTTTAGTTCGAAGTGTGTGCCACTATAATTAGTTGTATGTACTTTCATAAATATTAAAATCTTAGGGTTTTCTTACTGGTTTCATGTTCTCTGCTTAGATGTCTGGTAAATCTATATTTTTCCTGTCATTTTAGATGGATGGCCTTTACATTTGGGCTTCCATATTTTTCAGCTGATTATTCTACATGTGGCAATCAATGGTTCTTTCTTCCTCGCTATTTGAAGGGCTTCTTTCTCTTTTTCTGAAGCATGCCATATCTGGTATGCTGTACAGATACTACCTCATTCATTTTTGTCAGCTACCTGCCTTTTTTAGAACTTGCAAATAGCTCATATAGATTCTCTTTGTGTAGCATTGAACATACCAAATTATCCTTACTAATGTGCTCATTTTGTGAAATCTAATCACTTATAGGTTGTAGGATTAAAGATTAATCTTTCTTCATCATCTGCTGGTCTTGGTATCTTTTTAGCCTTAGCTTGCAGGATTACCTTCAATTTCAAATTTATGTATCCATGATCCATGGTCAGGCTGAGGGACCTCGTCCAAGGCTGTGATTAAGGCGACAACATAAAGGGCCTTCTAGGATCTGCTGTAGAGCCACTTAAGTCAGCACATGTCAGGGAAGCATCGCACTTGCTTAGATCTCCATGTAAGTGCTGGTTCCTAAAAAAGATATAATTTGCAGCGAGCATATACCGGTTTCCTATACTTTAACTTCAAGCAGGATCTAAGAATTTGAATATCAATAGTTAGTTCCAAATTCAGTGTCTGTACCTAAATATGCCTGACTGCCATAATTTGTATCTTATTTCATGGAAGTTTATGTCGTATCAATAGTTGGTCCTTTCCCAACAGCAGTAACTAACCTGTTGGATCTAAGAAGATTGTAAGAAGCTTTTTCTTTTGAGTCCTGTTTTATTGATATGCTCGATCTTAGCATCTGGGAGCAAGAAAAAGTGCATCCATGAGTAACATAAATTGTACCCTGTAGCATTGATTTTAGTTGAAATCAGTAACGTCTTGATTTCTTTTCTACTACAAATTCTAATTGGCTAAAAAGAAATTAATATGGATTAGTTTTTCTAATTGAGGTTTCACCTTACTTTGCATGATTGAATTCAGAGACACACAATATGTTAGTTTTTTGTATACTTAGTTTCTGAATTTTTTGATATCTGCTACTGTTACCAACTATCCATGTGCTTTTGCGTTACTTTCATGTAACATTTGTCCCTAATTAAAATAATCCAATCATCACTTTTTTTTTTTTTTAGTTCTACCAATCTATTGTGGCCAGCACACCCACATTGAGTTGAAGAGCCATATATATGCCGCTGATACATTTCCTATTATTGTGAAAATAGGACAGAGGTAGAGCAGAGGCTGATACATCTCTTACTATGATAGCCTCCACTTACATTGTCTTTGTCTCTTACTATGATAGCCTCCACTTACATTGTCCCTCCTGTGTCTATGGACCTTTGGCAAGTCAGACAATATGTTCAGTACCCAACTCTAATTCAAACTTATTTGCTATCATTTCAGCGTGTATATATGTGTGTACCATGCATGTCTCTACGCATCTAACCTTCCATATACAACAATCATGATCTGCTCAAGGTTGGGCGCGCAAAGGCGCGCCAGCCTACTAGGAATAGTATAATATATCTAGGGTCTTGAGTCAAAGAGATGCCTTCAAACCCCACAAATTATTGATGCTTAAGAACATTTTTTTTATACACTAGAAGATTACAAGGAACATTGTATGCTGGCCTTAGAAACTCCCAATCGAGTCGATATTGTGGTAGTGATAGTGGCGAAGAACAACCTCGCATGTCAATTCCATCAAACCACCCTTCTTCTCTCGACACCACTCCAAATGGTCTAGAAGCCTTGCTCCGACAAATCTATGCGGAGCTTGCTGCCTTTCTCGCTCGCTCTAGCCCGAACTGAGCGAACAACATCCTGCCATATTCCAGGATCAGCCCGAACCTCATCAGCTGTGTCCCTCCATTGGTTATCCAGCTTTGTCCCCATCGATCCGTATCCCAGGCCGTGGATTAGACGGCTTCCAAAAAGCTTCCCGCCTCATTCGCGTAACGTAACATGCTTGGCGCCGGCCGAATTATCTCCTTATCGCGTCTGAGCTCCCATGCCGTACCCACCTGCTCGACAGCCCGGCGTGTCGACCGCGGACGGTCCGGCCGGGGGCGCGCCTGACTTGGATCGTCGTCGTTCCCCCGGCCCGCAAATGATTCTCGGCATCCGGCTGCTTTTTCATCGGTCTCTGCTTTAATCCCATGTTCGCTGCGCTGCACGCGTCGTGCCCCGGACATGGACGGTTTTCCGGTGCATGCGTGATCAGCCCCGAGCGCGGCCGGCAGCCGGCAGCATCGATCGGTCGCTGTCGTTCCCGTCACCGTGCCCGCGCGCGCGTCGTCGCCGTCGACGGCGAACAGGATAAAAAGACGGGGGCGGCGGCCGCATCAGCTAGCGAGCTGAAGAACCGGACCGCGCCGCATCTGCGACACGTCGGCGCCGATGCGGAGCTGCCGCGCGGGCCGGGGGTGCACGTGTAGGCTCCGAATCCGAAAGATATGTGCAGCGATTATTGGGGAACCACAACGACCACGCACGTACGTGAGCGCGAGCGCGAGCATTGCTACTCTGCCCCGTGCACCGGCCGGCTTCGTGTTCCAGATCGCCTGCACTTCAGGTATGGAAAAATCGCGAGAGCGAATCGGGGCGTGTGGACGGGACGCCGGAGGCTGCCGGTTTCACGTCGATTCCAAGGGAGGGACCCCGGCCAGGAGCCCCGCCGGCCGCTGCTGCCACCGCGCGTGAGACGGTGGTACGGTGCCGCGACGCGAGTGGTCTCGAGTCTCGACGGACCTGGACCTTAATTGACCTGGACAAATCTAGCTCGATCTCGGCGGCGGAATCTTGGCAAGGATATCGAGATAAGGATGATCGCCGGGCCGGGGACGGGCAGCGCCGCGATGTGTGCAGTGGACGCGTACGTGCGCCGTGCATGTTCTCATGTTCAGATAATATCTATCTGGACTCCCCACTACTAGGTAGGTAGCCTCCAGTAGTCCCCACTGCCGGCCGGATCAGGCATATGCACTCGATCAGGCAGTGTCAACGTGTCCGTCACGCACGTTCTCGGGATAAATAGATAGATGGATTATCCAGTCACAGGATAGACAGACGACGACTGCATGATTATGACACGATACGTGTTGATGTGCCGGGCCGTGTGTATCAAGCGCCTGATACGATTACAACATGCGTCGATCTGGAATTCTAGAGAGCCTATGGCGGCGCGGCAGATGTGTGGACGAAATGGGAATGCCACGCACGGTGCGTGCGTACGTGTTGCGTGCGCTAGCTTCGTTCGCTTAGCTAGCTACTCTAGGTGGTCGTCGCCAATGCAATGCGCGCGGGCAACAAGTGAGCAGATGAGGTTGGCCTGGCCAAGTCCTCCTCGGAACGTACGTACAGGCGGAGAGAGTGAATCCCAGTTGGCAAAGGCTCCTTTCGCATTCAAAGATCCCGGCGGCGTTGAAATGTTGCGATCTTGCTGTGGCTTTTGGACCATCCCAACCAACCCCACAATGCAGTAAGGTCCCCAGCCGATGGAGTTCGATCGGCAGCGCATGCATCCAAGCGGCGGTCTATCTCACCATGGTCCATGCACACGCTGATCGACACGACGCACACATGCAGGACCGATGGAGCCACATGTTCCGGCCCATGCCAGGGCTACAGGTGTAACTGGTGGTGCCGTGCGCAGGATGGAGATCGACCGGCCGGCGGCCGGGCAAATATTCGCATGCGTTCGTCGTTGCCCTGCCGCAGTTTGTTTCGTGGCGGACACTCCAACGTACGTGAAACGAAACCTCACGGGAAACCTCGATGGAAGCAAATGCCAAGTTCGTGGAGCTACCTAGGTCGCTTGAACGCTCGGACAGCTCGTGCGGGCGCGACACTTGTTGCTGACTCGCCATGGACGGAATCGAACACACGGAAAGCCCGCGGAATCCGGCACGGAAAGAGGCTGGCCGCGGCCGGGGCAAAGAAAGGCGTGTGGGCAGCAGGACTGGAGTGGGGAACTGGCCGGACTGCAGAGGAGAGGGCCGTGGATATTCCGCGCGGCCATCGATGGCCATGCCGCGGGGTGGAAAGAAAGGAAAGAGCCAAAGAGAGGAGTGGACGGAGATCAGGTGACGATAAGGGCGTGGCTCGACATCACCGCCGGGGAAGGGGAATAACGGAATCGGTGAGGTCAAAGGGGGGTGGGAGTGGGACTGCGATGCAATTGCAAGCAAGCAGACGGTTGGGTATATGCCGTGTCCAGCTCTCGTCCCGGCCAGTGCCAGACCCCAGTGGCACTGGCATGTGGATTCTTCGCCAGTGCTGCGAAGTCAGAGTGTGCACGCGTGTGATGCGTGATGCCTGTGCTGTGATGGGAATCTCTATCTTTTTATCTGCTAGTTCCCGCACTAAAGGCTTGATCCCTTCCGGCCGGGGGTTGCTTTGCGTTTGCTGCTGGTCGATCGATCGATCATCTGCGTGTTGCACCTGCAGAGGCAGTCCGAACAGCCCTTTTTTTTATCTGATGAACACCCTGGATGGAGATGGAAATTAGACTTGTTCGTGTCAAAATCCGAGGGGAAAAAAACACCCTAAAATGTATCTCTACCTCTAATTTTCTTTAGATAGACGGACAGAAGCATGACAAAAAAGAAATTAATTGAGCCACGAGTCTCTAGTTTTTGACAACCCACCGTCGTCGCTGCACCCACCCACGGCCTCACCGAGCCGTTCCCTACCGCGGGGGGCGGGCTCCACCCCGACAGGCTCCCCTGATCTCGCGGCGGTGGAATCGTTCATTGAATCTTTCAAGTTGCCGCTCCAGGAGCCGATCCTCTCCTCACCACCACGTGTGCGACTGTCCAAGGTACCGGACTCTGACTGGGTGCCTCGCCGGAGCACCCGGCTGGCGGCGCTGTCCACCTTTCGTGACCCTGTCCCCGAGAGGAGGGCTCAGAGGGTGCTGCTCAACAAATGGGAGAACCGTCCGGACTGCCGTGTTCCGACCACCCCGGATGACGCTGTGGCCACACGCTTCCTCGGGCACTTCGGCGGGTCGGTGATCGGGCACAAGCGAAGTCGCGGCGCAACTTTGTTCCCGCATACAACCGGCGCCGGCGTGGAGGACGTGGCGCTGCAGGCGCTGCACGCATCTGAATGCGTGCACCCCCTAGTCGCAAAATAAGTTTCCCAAATGAGTAACAATCATGTGCTTGTTTGGAATGTGCGGGGACTAAACAACCGCGCGCGGAGGGATGCTGTTAGATCAGTTTGTGTCAGGCACAGGCCGTCGATCGTCTGTCTTCAGGAGACGAAGATCGCGAACTTTGATGTATCGATGAACAATGATGTAGTAGGGGCCGATTTCGACTATGCTGCTTTGTCTTCTGTGGGTACGGCAGGCGGAGCTTCGATCTCCTGGCGCCGTGATGTTTGGTCAGTGTCGTCGTCTTGTGTGCGCCAATTCTCGGTCACCATCACGCTCCGGGCGGCGTCTGGCATCGGCGGCTTCTGGTGCCTTACCAATGTGTATGGGCCGTCCACCCGGGCGGACAAGCCGGCCTTCCTGCAGGAGCTAAGGGACGTCGCGGCTTCCTGCCAGTGGCCGTGGGTTGTGTTGGGCGACTTCAATTTGATTTATCAAGCTGCCGACAAGAACAGAGGACGCCTTCACCGTTCGCTAATGACTTGATTCCGTGCTGTGCTGGACGATCTGCTATTGCACGAGGTTCACCTGTCGGGCAGGAACTTCACCTGGTCCAACGGCCAGGACACGCCAACGCTGGAGCGGCTGGACCGGGCGTTCGTCACGGAGGACTGGATCACGCAATTCCCGTATCACCAGATGCGTTGTCTCTCTACCGACTGCTCCGACCACGCTCCCATACTCCTTGTGCTCGACTGCGAGCCATGGGGCCGTCCGCGCTTCCGCTTTGATGAGTACCTCATACGGAGGGACGAGTTCCTAGAGGTGGTGGCGGATGCCTGGGGGCCGACGTTCCTCCACGTGGATGCCTGCAGGGCGGTGGACATCAAGATGCGAGTACTCGCAAAATCCCTCCAGAGTTGGAAGTCGACCTTTGTGGGAGATATCAGGCTGCAACTCGCTGTGGCGAGGGTAGTCACCTACGGTTTCAACGTGGCGCAAGAGTCGAGACAATTGTCGCCCGGTGAGCTCGAGCTCTACCGTGAGGTCAAGGCCATGTCCCTGGGGCTTGCCTGTGTTGAACGGACGATGGCACGGCAGCGGGCACGCACCAAGTACCTTCGGGAGTACGATGCGTGCACAAAGTTCTTCCACCTCCAGGCATGCCACCGAAGGAAAAAGAATTACCTCCTTGCCATAGTCGACAACGGCCAGACCTTCACGGAGGAGGAGGCCAAGGCAGGACTGGTCTACTCTTACTACAACGACTTGCTTTCGGCACCCGTTTACCGCAGCCACCGCATTGACTTGAGCTTGCTTGACCTATCAAGGCGTCTCGACCTCTCCGAGCTAGACCAACCTTTCTCTGAGGAGGAGGTGCGCAGGGCCATCAAGGAATCGCCCCTTGACCGTGCGCCGGGCCCCGACGGATTCACCTCGGCATTCTATCGGGCGGCCTGGCCGATCATCGGCGCTGACATCCTAAGGGTCTTCCAGGCGTTGTGGGAGCTTGACTTCAGGAGCTTCTACCTCCTCAACGGCGCCTCGATGGTATTGCTCCCAAAGCTGGCCGACCCCGGGGGCCTAAAGGACTACCGACCCATTAGTCTTATACACTCCGTGGGGAAGCTGTTTGCCAAGACCCTCGCCCTCACGACTCGCGCCGCGTCTCCGGAGCTCGTCGGGACGAACGATCCGCCTTCATCAAGGGTCGCCGCATACACGAGAACTTCCGCCTTTGTGCGGCGGCCTTTTGCCGATGGTTGTACGCCAAGCGGGTGCCAATGATGCTGCTCAAGATCGACCTCGCCAAGGCCTTCGACTCGGTGGCGTGGCCCTTTCTCCTGGAGGTCCTAAGGCACAGCGGGTTCCCACCGCGTTGGATTGAGTGGGTGTCAGCCATGCTATCCTCGGCCAGCACCAGGGTACTCGTCAATGGCCGACTCGGACGACGCATCTGCCATGCCAGGGGGCTACGCCAAGGAGACCCCTTGTCCCCGTTCCTCTTCAACATCGTCATGGAGGTCTTGAATGCGCTGATCGCGAGGGCCGACGCAGGCGGCATCTTTGCGACCCCATGCGCGGACAGGTCGCCAGCTGCCGCTGCTCCCTCTACGCGGATGACCTCGTCATTCTCCTGTCCCCAAAGGTCACGGACTTCGTCTGCATCAGGCGCATCCTCGAGCTCTTCGCGGGAGCCTCCGGACTCGCCACAAATGTGGATAAATGTGTCCTCACGCCCATCCGATGCTCGGAACCAGAGATTGAGGCTGTCCGGGAGGTGTTCCCCTGCAAGCGTGAGGATTTCCCGGTGACTTACCTTGGGGCACCACTCACACTCACGAGGCTGTCCCGAGCGGAGGAGCAACGTATCATCGACAAGGTGGCCGCCCGGATACCTACGTGGAGGGCAGACCTCCTCACGAAGATGGGAAGAAAGACCTTGGCTCACACGACGCTCTCGGCGATCCCAGTGCATGTTTCAATCTGCTGTGCCCTCTCGGCCTGGGGCATCGAGGAGGTGGACAAGCGGAGGCGTGCGTTCGTGTGGGCGGGGAAGGAGCTGACCGGTGGGGGGCAATGCATGGTGGCTCGCCAACGGTTTGTGCACCAACCGGCCGGGCGGGCTAGGGCGCCGGACCTCCGTCTCCAAGGGTTTGCACTACGACTCACGGTGGGAGTGGCGGCGACGGATTGACCCGACGCGGCGTGGGCGCCTGCCGTATCGGGTCGAAGGCCGTCCCAACGGATGTTCGAGGCCGGTTTTTCGTGGCGGTTGGGGACGGCGCCCGGGCCCTGTTCTGGACGGACAGTTGGTTGCCGGCGGGCGCGATCTCCTCCTTCGCGCCGAATCTCTTCCGGGCTGTCCGGCGAACGGCCAAGGGAAGGATCAGGCGCGGCGCTCCCAGACTGCGTTGGGTCCATGACATCGAGGGAGCACAGACGGCGGCGGTCGTGGATGAGAGTTTAGCTCTATCCGACCTCCTCCAGGACGTGGCGCTCCAGGACGGCGTCCCCGACCAGATCGTGTGGCGCTGGACGGCCAACGGACAATATTCGAGCGCGTCGGCCTACGAGGCTTTCTTCCACGGGAGAACCTATCTTGCCGGAGCGAAAGAACTATGGGCCGCGTCGGCACCGCCAAAGGTCAAGTTCTTCATCTGGCTCGCCCTGCACAGGCGCCCCTGGACCGCACACCGGCGCTTCAGGCATGGCTTGCAAACGTGCGCGACGTGCGTCCTGTGCTGCCAGGAGGACGAGACCATCGACCACCTACTCACGTCGTGTGTCCTCAGCAGGCAGGTATGGAGCCTCATCCTCTCCAGGGTCGGCCTCGATGGTTTGTGCCCCACGGCAGGCTCCACATTGGTAGATTGGTGGTTGCGGGCACGCGAGGACGTTCCGCGCGACTACCAACGAGCCTTCGACTCCATGGTACTGCTCACGTCGTGGACAATGTGGAAGGAGAGGAATAGATGCACTTTCGAGCCGGCCTCCCGACCAAACACCGCGCGCCACCTCTTTGACATCCTACTTGCAGAGGCGGAGGAGTGGGCCGCGGCTAGCTTCGGGGGCTCACGCGCGGTCTTGCTTGCGTGCTTGGCCAGGGCTGAAAACCCCCGCTTCTTCTTCTTCGTCGCAAATTTAGTGTTTTAGTTAGTACATCGGGTGTTGCACCACCGTTAAAGCCGGTGATTTCTGTTATGTGTGCTAACCCGGGGCGTGTCTAGGCATCTCGCCGAGGTCACAATCTGGGTCGTGTAACAAACCTTTCCCACTTCTCTTAATGATATACGGGCAATGCCCGCCGTCGAAAAAAAGTCTCTAGTTTTTGACATGCTCCAAACGATTGGTCAAGAGGAAATGTTATTTCAAATCATCTTATTATCCTATTATCGCTGAACCATTTCGATCATTTCATATTTTATTTTCGTAAACTGGAATCTACTCAATCGACACGCTAATTTTGGCTTGGAATTTAACATTTCACAAAGATACCGAGTTCACATATAACCTATATCGAATTTATAGGGTGAGAGATCTGATTCTAGACCACGGTGCTATGTTTTTACTCTCCAACTTGTAGCGCTCTTCACCTTGCTTCCCTATAGTAGAAATGACATATAAGCATCTCCCTTCATTAACTTACTTTGTGTCTAAAATATAATTGTTAGAATAATAGATATTTATTTTCATATTATCTCTTCTAAATTGTAAGTCATTCGACTTTTGACACACATGTTTTATTGTGTCTAGACATACCATATATCAACATCATAGCAAAAGTTGTTTACTCGGCTAGAATGACTTATAGGGAGTAGTTTATTAATCATGAAAAATTCCCTTACCAAACCATGTACCAATCGACATTGATAATCCACCTTGAATTATATTGATAATGCTCCTTGAAATAAATTTATAAGTAGTTACTTTAGATTAGTTTCTACATATTAATTGAAACATTATAATATATTTATACTTGATATTGAAGCACTACATGTTTATAAAACAATATCGGCATACATGTAATTATATGATGTAGTAGCAAATAAATTCTAACATCTTGAGTGACATTGTGTAGACTAAATGATTGTGTATGACATTTTAGTAACTAATGATGTCATTTAGAATCTAGAATATACTGTTCTAATGAAATAGGAAAAGGCTTAGGCACACTACGGTTTGAAACTAACACCTTTGCAACAACTAGTAACATCAAAAGTTGAAAACAACAATATAGATTCATGATGTTATGGAACAAGAGTTGATATAACTTAAACTTAGGTTTCAACTCAATACATACCAAAAACCACAAAGGGTGCAATAAAAAATGACAATATATAGAAAGTAATTTATATATTTATCATAGTTGGATAGAGATTATTGACTATCTAAATGGCTATTATGTTAGAAAATGAATAACCGGGGGAACAAGATAATCAAATTTCATTACTTATACATCCAAATGTAAGGAGCATGTAAGTCATACACCCAAGAGGAGGGATAAATTGGCTCTATAAAAACCTACTCCTAGCGATATTCTTGATCTACACTAGAAGACCATAAACTAACTAGTATGATATGCACCTTAGGTTTTTCTATTTGTGGTATACCTTATCCGACCCACAAAGAGATTTGATGGTTACCAAAACATAAATGCTAGTCCATATCGGAGATCAATGAAGGATATGCTTACGTTCACAGAGCTTTACCCCAATCACGATGTTGGGTAAACCAGAAAGGCCATTAACAACCAAGAGAGGTGTCCTTAGCCACTAAGGCTCACCAGTTGTCACCATACTCTCTATCACCATGGCGTCCACGATGAAGCTTCTCCATAAAAGAAGGGGTCTTGTTAATGCTAGGTGTCAGATCTTACTATGCTCTTCGCTTATACTTATAGATATACAAATATTGCTATAGTTGGTCCACTCCTTTGCATCATCTCCCATGTGTTTATTTTCCTACCTACTATTTCTACGTGATGTCTACGCATCCCACCGCTTAAACCATCACCGATGACTTGTCGTCCCCACATGACACCTAGCCATCCCACCGCTTGACCCTTGCTACCATGTCCTTGCTTACAATATCAATTTGTCCCTTTCCCTTGCCCACCTATTCTTACTATGCACCTGCCTTGCATGTAGTTGATATGTTACCGCCCGTTTTCTAAACTACTCCTCCTCCTCCTCCTCCTACTACTACTACTACTACTACTGGTGAACCTATTTACACTCATTGTTGATTTGCTACTTCATCCTTTCTTTGTTTGTCATTGCCTCTAGTCTCTTACACCTTAGGATGTGCCATCGCTTTTTTAACATATGTCCGCCTCATTTATATCAATTCACTAGCAAAAGCTATTTTTCCCCCTTTGCTCACTTCAGCTTACAATGCTCATAAGGTGTAATTTGCCTCTGTTGTGCCATTACTATTTCTCTCTTTGTATCCACTTTTGATTGTATTGTGAACCTTGACATTATCCAATGGATGTGTGCTTTGATAACACCAACATCCCACTAGTCGACACACATCAATAGTTTGCATCCTAACATGACACCTTGCCACCATGCCATCGATCCAAGCTATGTCAAGTTTCCATTGTCGTTTTCCTTGTTTACATCAACCTTCTTTAATTGATCGAGGCTCTTTGCTCGTGGTTGGCATGACACACCGCTTTATTTTTCTTTGTTTGCCTCGCCCGCGAAGTAGTTGTCGTGGCACAAGTCTTCCCCCTTCTCATGTCGCATCTACCACCGATCTTGTTTCTATGCTTGGTTGACGTGCCACCACATTATCTCCCTAGTTTGCTTTGTTGCTAGACCACCTACCTAATCGATGTGACATCATGTCTAACTCTTTATCTACGTTTGTTGTCCCCCGCCGTTAAAGTATAACCGAAGCGCCCTTTTTGACCCTTGAGCCTATACATCGCCTTGTATCACACACTTGTTTTACTTACTAACAAGATATAATGTTACAAAATACTTTATTACATCTATACATATCTTGATTGTTGACATATCTACATGCCACTACCTCTTTCTATTCCTCCGCCTTTATGCCACCTTGCATCACACACTAGTCCGCATCTATCGTAGCTCACCAGCGAAGTGTAACCGCCCCTTTCGATCCTTATGCCTATGCATCATCTTGTACTACAAAATAGTTTTACTTACCAACAAGATATAATGTTACAAAATACTTTATTACATCTATGCATATCTTGATTCCGCCATATCTATGTGCCGCCTCTTTCTATCCCCCCTCGCTTTGCGCCACCTTACATCACGCACTAGTCCGCATCCATTGTCTACGCTCACCGGCGAAGTGTAAGCGCCCTTTTGATCCTTATGCCTATGCATCGCTTTGTACCACACACTAGTTTTACTTACCAACCAAGATATAATATTACAAAATACTTTATTACATCCATGCATATCTTGACTCCTACCATATCTACGTACCACCGCCTCTTTCTATCCCCCTACCTTTATGCCACCTTGCACCACACACTAGTCCGCGTGTTGTCTGTGCTCACCACTGAAGTGTGTAACCGCCCCTTCGACCCTTGTGCCTATACATCACCTTGTGACACACATTAGCTAGTTTTAATTACAAACAAGATATAATATTACAAAATTCTTTATTACATCCATGCATATCTTGACTCTTGCCACATATACGTGCCACTGCCTCTTTCTAATCCTCTGCCTTTACGCCACCTTGCACCCCACACTAGTCCGCTACGCCACCTTGCACCCGACACTAGTCCGCGTGTTTTCTTTGCTTGCCACTGAAGTGTAACTGCCCCTTTCGATCCTTGTGCCTATGAATTGCCTTATACCACACACTAGCTTTACTTACCAACTAAGTATACTATTACAAAATACTTATTACATCCATGCATATCTAACTCCTTACATGCCACCGCCTCTTTCTATCCCCCTGCCTTTCCGCCACCTTGCACCGCATACTAGTCTGCGTGTTGTCTGTGCTCATCGCTGAAGTGTAACCGCCCCTTCAACCCTTGTGCCTATGCATCACCTTGTAACACATACTAGCTATTTTTAATTACCAACCAGATATAATAATACAAAATACTTTATTACATCCATGCATATCTTGACTCCTAACACATATACGTGTCACCGCCTCTTTCTAATCCCGTGCCTCTACGCCACCTTGCACAACACACTAGTCCGCGTGTTTTCTTTGCTTGCCGCTGAAGTATAACCGCCCCTTCAAACCTTGTGCCTATGTATCATCTTGTAACACAAGGTAGTTTTACTTACCAACAAGATATAGTATTGCAAAAGTACTTTAATTACGTATCTACGTGCCGCAACCTCTTTCTATCCCATGCCTTTACATGACCTTGCATCACACACTATTCTTATTTTAAGAACAAGAGATATAATGTTAGGGAAATACATTATTACATACATGCATGAATTGATTCCACCATATCGTTGCCCCTAAAGTAATTTTGCATTTGTTTTTACGCTTCTCTCCCACGTCCTGCTACATGTATTCAAACACTTCAAAATATAAAATTCTTGCTTTGCCGCATACTACGAACTAGAGCAGCATCACTACGTTTACTGCCCCCAACTACCCCATTAGTTGTTGGAAGATAGGATACCTTCATACATGCAGATGCAGGAGACATAGATATGGCTGGCTGCCTGTGCATTAAATAAAGATTTTCATAATGGGCGAGCATATCTACGTTTTTGCATACAGGTCCTTCTAGATCAACGAAACTACATACCGAAGTCCCCAGCCCGGGCCTTTAAATGCGGGGTCACGCATGGAGGCCGGAGCACAGAGCGCCACGAGGCGAGCAGTCGAGTGTTCCCTAGAGTCCCCGTCTCTCCGCCGCCGCCTGCAACCGCTTCACGTGCCCTAATCCCTCGCGGGTCCCCTTTCCGACCCCAAATGGAGCCGAAGAAGTCCTCTGCTCAGCACCAGCCCCACACCATGGAGCCCAAGAAGTCCTCTCCTCGCGGCGCCGGGGGCCGCCGCCGCCGCCGCCGCCGCCGAAGCCGAGTCCCCGTTGAGCAGCTTGTTCTACCCGCCGGCGCCGGCGGTACGTTTCTTGACGCACCTCTCCTGTTCGATGCTATGCCTCGTTGTGAGGTTCGAGCTCGACGTGGAATTTTTTTCTTTAACTTTATTATTTACGATGATGCAGATGGGTTTCTTCGCGTACAGGCGCGTTCCTAGAATCCTAGTTCTATACGATAGTTTTCCCTCTTTCCATTTTTGTGAAGTTTGGCGTGTTTCGAACGTGGATACGCCCCTTTTTCATAAGGATGTGCTATTATCGTAGAGTATCGTTCTCTAAACACAATTTTAAAGGATTATTTAGGAGTGATGTTGATATGAATACCTAATTTCCCTAAAAATGGTTTATGTACTATATATTTTTCAAAACATTTCTTTGTTGTTGGTATATGTTATAAAATTCTTTCTTCGTCTTTTTTTCCTTTCGTTTTCAAGGCAAATGCGAAAGATCAGGACTTGTACAGCATTCTTTACAAAGGGCAGAGCGGGAGCGCACAAGCTGGCGTGACAGGTAGTTGTGGAATTACCCGGTTTTGTCTTATTTCTGTTATCATAAGCTGGCGTGTGACAGGTAGTTGTGGAATTACCCGGTTTTGTCTTGTTTCTGTTATCATAAGCTGGCGTGACAGGTAGTTGTGGAATTACCCGCAGTTTTGTCTTATTTCTGTTATCCTATATCCTATTATTAGAAGGAATTTTTGTGCTAATAAAACACAAGATCCTTTGTATCACGAAAATAATTACATTCCCAAAGTTTTTCTTAATTTAAATTCCCAGATGAATCTTGGGATCATTTAGGATGTAGTTACCATTTGCTTAGATGATAGATACAGTGTGTCAGTGTGTATATTGTTTTAACGACTAATAAATACTTTTAGCCTCCAAGTCTGGTCTCCATGACTTTGGACAGTTTATTTGCCGGGTTGATCATTTAGTTGGTTATAGTTCGGAAGCATTGAGGGTATGACAATGCTGAAAGGTAACTGAACAATGATTAGTTTGATATTTTGA
Organism: Hyparrhenia diplandra; assembly: GCA_015847255.1. Lineage (NCBI taxonomy): Eukaryota > Viridiplantae > Streptophyta > Magnoliopsida > Poales > Poaceae > Hyparrhenia > Hyparrhenia diplandra. The sequence goes on from JADLZK010006755.1 coordinate 80,070, forward strand.
TCTCGACTGAACAAAGATTGATTTGATGTCCAGATGGTAAAACGCAATGGTCTCCTTCCAAAAGTCGTACCGCGTACGGAAAGGATGGTAAACATTCACCGCCTTATGATTCAGTTGATACATCGTGTTTTGGATCATCTGTTCATTATGGTGGTCGAGAGTATTTCTACGGCAGCTCTACAACCAAGAAAGCAACAGAATCATCCACTGATGTAAGAATTACTGAACCTAGAAATAGAACTCTTTCTTGTGTTTTGTAGTTCACAGTTTTTTAGATCATCGTGAATTACTCTGCAATCCTGCAAGGATTTGAATTTATCGTGTGTGTTTTCAGTACAAAGGGGACAAGAAAGATCCAGCCGCCGATTCTCATGGAGACTGGTGGCAAGGTATATCATTATTTTAATATTGAAACAGACATCACTATCTGTTCAAGCTTCTGATCGTTAACTCTGTTTTTTTTTTTCTTTTTGTGGGGCTCACAGGCTCATTTTATTACTAAGAGAATCTGGTGGCCTCTCCTTGGAGAACAAGGTAAACAGGAGGATCCTATTACTGTTAAAACTACGAAGTTTGTTGCTATACTCTGGCAATGCATATTCTATCCATCTCACATTTTTGTACCAGAGAATCTTTTCAAAATTCCATATTAATACTTGCATCTGATAGTTCGTAGATACTGATGTTCGCTCACTTGGCCTATCATACGTCATGTGTAATCTTAGTTCTTCATATAGAAGGGAGCATATGCTCTCTCTCCTTTTCAAAAAGTCAGAATATATAGTTCTAGCATAACGTGAATTTCTCAAAGGTATTCTCTGTGCGGAAACCGAGTTTATGTTGATGTCTCAAGTGATAAAGTGTCCAAACCTCTTTTTTCTAAAGAGGATGCCCAACCAATTCCACACCTATAATGAAATTCTGTTAGTGCATAGTTCAACGCTTAGTCTATCTTCTGTCTCCCCTTTCGTGTTTGTGGTATTAACCTATAAAAAAGGAAGATTATTTATTTGTATCATTGTTTGTGTGTCTCGATCTGTCTATCATTGTTTGGTAAACAATTAATTTTTCTGTAGAACTAGCTGCCATATTGATGTATAACGATGCACCTGTGGAGAAAGGCCAGTGGGTGGGGTGGGATTAACTGTCTTGGAGTGGAAACTTAGATTGACATCTACCTTTACATCATTTTCATATGGCGTAGGCAAATAATTAATGACTTCCTGTTTCAGTATCATTTTAGCTGGTAATTAGTTACATCGTTTTCAGTATGGTTATATGGGCTAGTGTTGTTGTCACACAAACCCACTTAGAGTGAGATGACTATTGAGTGCACTGATGCGATGTCTTATTATATTGGGGCATAAAGGAAACCTTAGATAAGCGTTAATTAGATATGCCCACAACTTAGTTCCATGTCAAGAAGCTAAGCAGAATTTAATTCTAACTCTATTGATCTAATGATCTACTGTACTACATTACTTGGCTGCTGTTCCATCTTCCAACCCATTTTTTGTTCTTTAGATTATATATATTTTAGCTATAAGAACTTGAAGTTTGTGTAGGGAACGAGTATGCTGCAAACTTCTGCTGTTCTGATAAGGTTCAGATCATGAAAATCTATTTATCAACAGTTCTTCTGTAAAGCATAGAAAATCAATGACAAAGAATTTTTTAATAAAATTGAAAATGGAGATAGGAGCCAAGCATTTACATGTAACTGATGCTCTGCCTGTTGTTATGGCCTTTGGTGACTAGTATTTGTTTATATTGTGTTGTTAGTTTTTTCAGTTTTTCCTCACAATTCTATTGGATTCTGTATGGCAGGAACAGAAGGGGAGGCAGTGAAGCTCGATTTCCTTGATTACCAGTAGTAGTATTATCTGTGTCATAGTGGACCCGCTTTCGTCCAATGGTGGTGCCAGTATTTAGAAGCATCACCTCACCTGGGCCGATGTAGTGTGTCTTTCATAGTCTCTCTCTCTCTCTAGATGTGCAATATAATGAAGCTGTAGCACAGTGTGAATTAGATTGCATAAAAGGGTCCCTGTTCATTCCGCCAGTAATATGAGCGGTTTGGTATCTGACTCCTTAGAGTCAAATGTATGTACAAGTGGATCGTCGCTCCAAAGCAAAAAATAATGTGCTGGAGAAGCGGCGATGACTTCACATTGTACACCTTTACCAGCTTGAATTTGACAGAAGTTTGGAAACTGTTCTTGTCAATTACATTTTACAGTATTATCGACTTCATGAAAACGAAATACTTTTATTCCAAAGTTCAGACATTATTACAGCCACATTATTCTGGGGATCTGTGAAAAGAAAGATATGACAGAGGTGACGGCATATTGCTACTTGCTAGTCAGAGTTTGGAGTCCTTGAGGTGCCACTGCCAGCCATCACTTTGCTCCTTATGATCACTTCATGGCAGGGTATATGCTGCAACAGTGAAAGAAACAGACAGTGAGAGATGCCATGTTGTTATCTTTCAAGAAAAATGACGCAATGTTTTTTTTATCTTTCAAACAAAAACGATGAGGATCGCAGGGGGCGCTTACGGCCGCATTTGTAGCCGACGGGGCGGTTGGCGATGGCGCAGCGCTTGGGGATGGTCATGGCGACGGCAGGCTTGACACCGGCCTTCCGCGCAGTGTCGGACAGCATGACGGCGCACAGGCACTTGGGGCTGCGCCCGATGGCGCGCACCTGCGCGCAGCAGCTCGGCGGCACCGCGGCGCGCGGGTTCTGCGTGGCCGCCGCGCACGGCGCAAGCTTGAGCGCCACCTGGTCCACCGGGGTGCGGCCGCACTCCCCGCACCGTGCGCCGCATCCAGCCCCGCGAAGCCGGCCACCAGGAGCATCGCGACGACGTAGAGGCACCTTGCCTGGAGCTCCATTTCTTGTTGCCTGGTAGTGCACAGCACCTCACGCTCTACTGCCTTCACTGCACTACACTGAACTCTGAATTCTCTGATGAAGTGATGGCCTCCTCGGCATCACGGAGGTGGCTATATATACAGTCCCGGGGCCTTGAGCGTGAACGGAAGCCATCATGGTTTGCTTGAGGTTTTGCGTGGCTCATGGTGTGAAATGGCCGAAGTGGACGCAGCACTAGCGCTGTCTTTGCGCTGCATGCGCCGAGCTCTACGTTTAAGCAGCATTACCTACTGCGCTCCACTATGGTGAGGCAGGGCTTAGCGACCATACAGCTCTCTTTGGAGTCTCTGAACAGCTGCCACGTAAATGGCCTGTGATCGAAGATTCGACTACTTTGTCGGTTCACAATCATCACGGGCATGTCGGCGGGCTGACTTTAGGATTGGAGAGCAGGCCGGAGTTCTTGAAAACGCGAGAAGCGAGCCACACGGTCTTCTGAAGGGCCCTCAGAAACCTGAACTGCAGAGCTCTAAAAACTTGTAAGCAGCAACAGATTTAGTTGAGTTCCACTAATGAATTTGGCTCCCAGGCTCAAATTTCGCTTGGAACGCAGCCCAGCCATCAGTTTGGAATGCTAGATGAGCGGTGATCAAAGGGGCTGCAATAAGAAATTGCTATGTTTCGGGGCAAAGATCATTGTAAGGTAATTCTGAAAAATGGACAAAGAGTTAGTTTTTCACATCAAATGTCCCCAGTCTTTGTTAATTTCAACCGTATAAATTCAATAGATTCAAATCAGACTGAAGCTCCTTGTAGTAGAGAAGTATGTAACAAATAACAACACCCGTCTATGCTAATAGTACTGTAGATCAGGTCACAAGGGCATCAGGCTGTCAGCAAACAGCAGTGCAGTATGCCAGTAAAATCGTAGGCACACAAATCAGAAATGCAACATGCCAGTAAAAATTTGGACACTCACACAGAGAAAGACAGACACAGACACAGACACAGACACGGACACGGACACAGACACATATACACAAAGACTAGTCATCTTGGCGATCTGATGAGCTATCAGCTTACGATTACAGCTCTGTAGTAGTAGAGACATCGATCATCATACCGCTGCTGATTATCATCCCCTTGATTTCTGTACCGACATGATCCATCAAACCTTTCTTTGTGCCAGCACCCCTACTATGCTGAGACCGTCTGCCTGGAGTCAGCGACGTCCTCTTTCTTTGATGGGCTTGCTAATTGTGCCGGCGAGAAGCTCGGTGTGGCATATGCCGTCATGAATGGTGTGCCAGAGGCTGGCACTGGGAAGGATGGAACAGCAGTCTGGCTGCAAGCAATCTTGCAGTCTGCACCACCTGTTGCTGTGAAATGTTCAGCGTGTCTGTTCAGCTCATCTATGTTCATCAGATCGTCGATGCGGGTGACAATGTTTGAAGCCAAACTTTCTAACACCCTCGAATAGCTCTCCAGGATTGATTTGCCCACATCCTGAAAAAATTGCTCACCAGCAAGAAAGACATCAGTTATTGACCTGTAATTTGGTAATGGCTAGAATATTGGGAGAAACAGATAGATAGAAACCTTGTTGTACTGAATTTTGCTCATGTCCAGGCTTGTCTGTGTCAATCCAGGAAACCTTTGCTTCAAGCATATTAGCAGGCCCTCTGCTCGTTCAGCTAGCAACTCTCTCTTCTCTGAATCTATCATCATGTCCTTTACCATGCCCCACGATGATCTTGCACTGCTGCTTCGGCCCAAGCCATTTACTGGTTTGGCAGCAACCCTCCGCGCCACACGTACACTGATGCCTCGACACGGTTTGCGATTTCCAGAGCCTGGTATTCCGTGGATAGGTCCAGGCAATCAAGAAGGCACTCAGGGGAGAACTGATCAGATGTTATGTAGCGGTATATGATATCACCTAAGGTTGCCCTTCCATTCTGAAATCAAGTTTAGTGGAACATGTTCAGAGCTAACAATAAGAAATGCTGTGGACATTGTACATGTATGGTTTCTGATTATGGAAGAAGGCATAGTATACCTTTGGTAGGGAGTCAAGATATGATTCAGGGACCTCCATCTCTGCTAAGGCATTGCTGTTGATGGCCATGGCAGCCTTCAGGATTTGGTTTGCACAATCACGTTTATGCTGGAGCTGCTTCCTTGTTTTGTTGTTGAGGCCACCTGGAGGCACACGAGGCACTGGGAGCCACCATTTCTCATCACGACGGTGAAAAGCCGCCCTAAAGGACACAGGGCCATCACAATCCGGTGCAGCAATACCTTGCTCAACATACCAGAACTCTGGGTCCCTGAAGCTTTCCAGGATTTCCTGTCAGAATATGGTGCTATGAGAGAGAACTGAATTTTTTTATCTACTGCAATGAACTCAGAGTTAGAAAAACTCACAAGGAGCATGTGATCCAGCTTCCGAAGCGCTGGAAGATTAATGTACAAATCAGACCGTGGTCTAGTTGTCATGATCTGAAATACAACAGCAAGACATTTGTGCAATCAGTTATTGAGTGGCAATGACATGCATCACATTTCAGTGTGTAATGCATAATCCTTAAGCAATAATTACAATCGAATGTGGTCCACTATTCATGATCTGAAATGTATGCAATCCCATGATTTCTACAACACTTACAAACATTTAATGTATGTTAGGTGTCTATTGCATCGTGCTCCATATACATCTAATGATTTTGTATGTTCAGTGTCTAATGCATACACAATAAGTACAGACATTACTACCCCTTAGTGACACTCAGTCACTCATTGTAAGCTTTCAGCTGGAATTTACTCACTGCAGAAACAGATAATCATTATTGCTGACTTCTGTTTAAAATTCCCTTGTTCTGTTTAGAAAATTAGAGGAATTGCCCGTGTATGTTCACAAATTTAGGTATAGCCTTTTGCGATTTCACTGATGAACGCATCTTGTTTTACTAATACAACATTTTCTCTGACTAGTACGAATTTCAGCTAAACCTTTCTCCCATTTTTTTTTTTTTTTTTTAGCCATGAGAGGAAAACCAAGTTACTTGTACCAAATCCATGGTAGCTAAGCACACGTTTAAAATATCATTTCCTAGAGGTTCATGTGCATCTAAATGCCCATTATAAACTGTTGTGGTACACTCAACACTTCAAAACCAGCTGTTGTAATTTGCTATCGAACAACCATGACAATAGTACCTTTTTCCAGAAAATATAAATTCCAGTTTGAAAAGTTGGCGGTGCTCAATTATCAACTGTGAAATTATAGGCATTCACCGTACGAGCAAGAAATTTGATCGGCAATTTCAATTTCTAACGCATTAATCGGACCCGTACACTTAGATTTTAAAAAACGTGTGATAGCCGCTGCAAATTTGAGCTCTCGATGCTATGGCCTGAATGTTATGGGATGATGAATGAAATGGTGGATGAAGAGGATGGCGTGTTTGCTACGCGCACCTCAAGCCTGGTTCCGTCGGGGAATGACTGCCACGTTGGGACCAGCTCGACGATGTGGTCGCTGACGCAGAGCAGCCAGTCCATCTCCCGCCGCCACATGGCCTTCTTCTCCGGCGAGAGCGGCTCCAGCCTCCAGAGCTGCCCGAAAATGGTGGCTGCTAATGCAACACACTTGCGTTAATTGGGAAGCTACTAAAACCCCATTCCAAACAATGGTGTTGGAGGTGGTCAGGGTGACGAGTACTGACCGCAGAGGTTGGTGATTGCGTTGGAGATGGCGAGCGCCGTGCAGACGCCCTTGCCGCTCCCGGACATGTCCTCGCCGAGCAGCAGCTTGGCGAACCGCTCCTTCATCATCTCCATCTCTGTCAGTTTAGTCGTCGAAACACAAGGCACGCGCACATACACATTAGAGAATTTCGCCACGGGGAATCCAGGATGCTACGAGTATACTACGAGGCGGTGGTTCACCTGACGGTGCTCTGCGCTTGTGCTTGTGCTGCTGCTGCTGCCTGGCGACGTCGGCGGCGTCGGAGGCGCAGCCGCCCGTCTTCCTGGCCACCGGCGGCCACTCGTCGGTGGACGCGGCGTCGGAGCTGGAGCTGCTCCCGTCGGCGGAGGCGGAGTCCGTGAACGCCGCCTCGCTCCGTGCCTCCCTCTCTCCTCCTCCCCGCGCTCGAGCTCCCCATCCCACAAATGCGCTCCAAGTTGTCGCGGAGCAGGACCAAGTACCACCACGTGCCCGTACGTACGTACGCACGCGCCGGTGGCGGGCGTCGTCGTGCACCGTGCTGCTGCAGTGCCAGTGCGGCGCGCTGCTCCGTTCCTCGGCCGGCCCGGCGTCGCGCGCGACGAGGCGAGGGATGGGCTGTGCTGTGTGTGGGCTTGCGCGCGCGGTGTGCGTTCCGAGCCGGTGGAAGTGGCGTGGCGTGGCTTGTCCGGGCTCCTCCTCTTGGCGTTTCGGTCTCGCCGTCTCGGGGAGATGGGCGCGAGTGCGGGGGTCCGGGGCCGGGGGCTTTAAAAAGTTTGGCTGGTCGATTGGGAAGAGTGACCGTTGGCCTGGCTGGGTTTACTTTCCAGCAAGAGAAGCCGAGATGGAATGGAACGGGCGGGCGGCAGCGCAGCGGCAGCGCAGCGGCAGCGGCAGCGGGCAACGGTTACGGAGTGGGAGCGCGGCGTGGGAATAATGAAGCGGCCGGATCGGCGTGAGCCGTGAGGCGGGAGGCGTGACCGTGTGAGGGTCTCCGCTCGCTCCTCCGCCGCCCTGCACGCTGGAGGTGTGATGTGAAGCAGTGCTGACTGCTGAGGCACGCAAGGAAGGCCTAGGCGTGGTACTCTTCTAACCCGTCCGTAACCATCTTAAATTCTCAGTGCTAAAGGTTGGTGTTAGTGTTACTCGCTCACTTCCTTCCACCGGAAGCGAAGAAACACTCCAAGTGCTGATCGGATCGCTGCCACTCTGGGTTGTATCTTGGAGCAATCATGGTTCAGTCAGTACAGCACCGTCGGCGGCTTAATAACTCTGCGCCATGGATGGGATCAGGGGATTTGTTTGACCTTTGCCATCTGCCGTTAGTCCCCACTCATGACTCATCATGGTACACTGTCAATTAACGCTTTGCCGCTTACGGTCTGGTAAACGTGAAAACTTAAGAAATGCCAGAGCTTGGCTGTCACTCCATGTGAGAGCTCCAACGTCTAGGAAATATACTTTGGCTCCAAAATGTCAATGGGTACTTTTGTCTAAAAATGTAAAAAAAAAAAAAGGTACCCGATGCAGGCATGTGCAAGTGCAAGTGCAGCAGAGAACGTTCCGAGGTCCCAGCAGTCCAATACTGCTACTGATACTCCCAATAGCCGTTGGCGCGATGCGTGCAACTGCCGCAGCCGGCAGGCAAAAAAAGAATACTAGAGAAACTACGCTGGGGGCCGCCGGGCCAAACTCCAACGGAAGCTGGGGCTTGTCGCTGCGTCCCTGTCTGGCTGTCCCCGGTACGGGCTAGGATCAGCCGATCAGGATCAGGGGGCTCAGGTTCAGATCGTCTGCTACGCAGAGCACGCCGGCCGTGGCGCAGGAAAACCATGATGCTTCCTCGATCAGGGCCGACACACGACGCGCGCGCCTCGGCGGTTCGGCCAGTCGGCTGTCGGCCTCGCTCCGCGTAGAGTACGCGCAGCGCCGAAGGGACGGCCAAGGGCGCGCATGCTGTGGACAAAATTTTGGCCCGCTCCTTGATCCATTTGAATTTTTGGCGTGCTGGTTTTTGGTCCGGGTTCTACTACTAGCCACTAGATCCTTTGTTACCTGACGTTCTCCTTTGCTGAAAATTGAAACTACTTACCTTTGAATACTTAATTCATAATTAATACCATTAGATAGGTTATTTCAAAATAAATTTATGTGGAGGCACAAATGTTACTAATATATTTACTATCTCCGTCCCACAAACAAAAGCATTTCTTTTAACTTCTACGATTCTTATTTGCTCGTTTGTCTTATTCAAAAAAAATTATTATTTATTTTGTATGACTTATTTTATTGTTAGAGATAGTTTTTATAATCATTTATTTAATTTATTATTTGCAAAAAAAATGCTCAAAAATGAATCGTAGTTAAAAATTTGTGTTTATTTGTAGGACGGAGGGAGTATTATGTAAATTTAGTCTAATTTTAAAAAAGGATTGCAACAACGATACTTAAATACTCCCTCCGTCCCAAAATAAAAGACCTTCTCGCCCCGGAAGTCAATTTTAAAATGACGGCAATTATATATTAAAATATATAAATATTTATGTTAAGTAATTAGTATCATGGAAAGATCTTTAAGTCTAGTTTTTTAACAAATTTATTTGAAAATTTAAATGTTGCACATATTTTCTACAAACTTAGTCAAAATTGAGAAAGTTTGATAAGTTATTTCCCATAGCGCCGTTTATTTTGGGACGGAGGGAGTAGAACCAGAGGGATTCCGCATCAACATACAACCATAACATCTTTGTTAGCATTGGAACTCCGTTCCAAGTGAGATAGACTATCAACTACTTCCAACGTCTAGCCAAAAAAACAAATTTAGGGTTCCATTTGAATATAGGATAGGTAAACTATAGGGACAGAAAAAATGTAGGAATTGAGTTGACATGTTTTTATGTTCCCGTGAAAATTGAACACATACTAGGAAAGTAGAACCGGGGAGCCTTTGGTTGCATCATTGTAAAAACAAAGGAACTTGACACTTCCGTGTCAGGGAGCATTCAAAGCTAAGGCTGCAAAATACATAACTACGATAAAAAAAATCAAAGACATGCATTAAGCTAGAGAGAGCTCAGAAACCATCTCATTTTAAGAAATGTTTCCAAGAGCTCCAACCTCATTCTTCATTTCCTCAGAAAAATCAGCCATAGGAATGCAATCCTAAGAAAATTTTCCCTTTATTTTTCCTATGAACCAAAGGCCTCTATAGGAATCAATCCTTACTAAAACTCAATCCTCCAAAATTCCTTTGTCATTCCTTCAAACCAAATTGGGGCCTTACTTTTTATGGATCAATCAATCTAAGGGTCTATTCAACGCCCAGGCAAAAAACAAATTTAGGGTCCCATTTGAACATAGGATAGGTAAACTATAGGGACATGAAAAAAATGTAGGAATTGAGTTAACATGCTTTTATGTTCCTATGGAAATTGAACACATACTAGGAAAGTAGACGGGGAGCCTTTGGTTGCATCACAGGTAAAACAAAGGAACTTGACACTCTAGGCCTGCGGTGCATTCAAAGCTAAGGTTGTAATACATGACTACGACAAAAATCAGCACATGCACAAGCTAGAGAGTCATGAACGATCTCATTCCCCCGCCGCAAATGTTTCCAAGAGCTCCAACCTCATTCTTCATTTCAGAAATCAGCCATAGGAATGCAATCCTAAGAAAATTTTCCTTTTATTTTTCTATGAACCAAAGGCCTCTATAGGAATCAATCCTTACGAAACTCAATCCTCCAAAATGCCTTCGCATTCCTTCAAACCAAAGGGGGCTTACTTTTTATGGATCAATCAATCTAAGAGCCCTTTTTGGTTTTCATAAGTCAGTGACTTATTAAGTCATTTGACTAAAATCGATGACTTTACAAGTCATGTATGTTTGGTTGCAAAGAACTTTATGTCGGGTGAAAAGGAAGAAAAAAATAGTTGCAAGTGACTTATAAGTCCCATGACTTAATAAGTCTCTACTATATGGTAAAATAAGTCACTTATTTCACTTTTTAAATTAATAAGTCCCATGACTTATGGAAACAAAACAGCCCCTAAAGTTTAGCTTCATTTATATACCTAACCATCTACTCGGCGATAAGAAATCTCTATTCCTTCTCATGTGTTCGCATCTCTACTTGAAGCTTAGGCGTCCATGTTCTACTCGTTTCTAGTATGAAACCAAAACAACTTGATGAAACCTTCCAAGCTCAGCATCTGCATGCGATTGCAACATACTAATATGTATATTGTATAATAAGTATCATTATATTAATATTAAATATTTTTAATATAAACATATTTTAAGGTATAAATATTGATACTTTTTTGTATGGACCATGATAAATTTAAGAGAGTTGGACTTAACTTTTTTAGATCTAGGAGTTCCTGCAGCTGTGCTGTTGTTGTTCGATCTACAGTAGCATTACAAATGGCTGGAGCCGTACTACAGCGAACATGCTTGGACCCACGCTTATCAGGAGTTGAAATGACTTTAAACTAATCAAGGGACTGCGATCTGTGACTGGCTCAGGCCCAGCCACAAAGGTAACAAAAAGGCGGCTTTAGGAAACTGCAGTCTCCCACTTGGAAGCCTGGAGCTGAGGGAGAAGCGCATCTGATGCGCATGTTTAGCATCTGCTCCTTGTCAGCATTTGGCTAAATGCCTAATCACAAGAAGTACTAGTAGCATTTACTTTCGGTGCAACAAAAATTGAGATTTCGTGTTCCATCGTGACTCGTGTTTGGTAACGATGAGTGTGAGGACATTCATGAGCTATTGGGAGCTGGGATAAGCATGCCGTCATTCAAATCAGATCCAAAAAACACAGCAGGTCAGCAGCCCTTTATGGACGTCACACGACAAGGCACGCACGCGTATGTGCTGGGTACCGGCCACCGGCCGTGGTGCAAGAACAGCAATCCTGAAGCAACACCTCATATGCCGCGCGCAGCCGCTGCAATGGCTCGACGTGTCCACGAACGCGTTGTCCGGGCCCGTGTTATGGCGTGAGCCAGCTCACGAGACCGTTTGCATGGTCGCCGTGTTATGGGCTGGGCACCGGCCACCGGCCGTGGTGCAAGAACAGCAATCCTGAAGCAAGATCTCACACTGAGGGGCCCAACAGTTTTTGCTGCTGAAAGCAAAATGATGGGAACAGGAGGATTTTTGTGTGTTGCTCGTAAATGCACGGGTAAAAACTTCAGCGAACTGAGTTTGAGCCTGTAAAATGAAATCTTATACGGTACGAGCAGGTGAATAGCTTTGAAAAAAAAAAATAGCTGCAGAAAAACTTCAACTTCAGCAAATTCCAGTTAACTGCATCCAATAGAGATGTTTGGTGACCATAACATATTTCTTCCTGCAGTAGTTAACCTAAATTCCTATCGCGCCGTCCACAAATTCTTCTGGCTTAGTTTGATTCTTCAGGAAAGGTCACTCTCACACCCATGCCACCAATCAATCTCACACCGACCAGCAGTAGTACATACAGTGAACACTTATCCGCTGACGGCCGTGCTATCCTTGCCGAGACACGATAGCCCCCAACTAATCCCACCGCAAAAGGGGCCGTTTTCGTGCTCAAAAGTTCCGATTCGGCGTTATGATGACGCCTCCTCATCAATCAATCAATCAGCCGTCCACTGATTCCCTCGTCGACAGCCGTCGTGTGATCGGTGCTCGATGCCATGCTTTCCTCCATCTTTTGTGTCTATCCCAGAGCATCATTATCATTCTTCCGTGTCGCCCCTCTGTACCGTGCCCGTCTTAAGCAGCGATAAGCATGCGTGGTTCACTTCTCCGGTTCTCCCTCTCCTGCTCTTCCTGCTTGGCTGCTCTGCTTGCCAGTTGAACAGAGGCACGGCCACGATGAATGACTGGGCGCCGTCGATCATCGCGACCGCGCTGTTCGCGCTCCTGTGCCCGGGCGGCGTCCTGCAGATGCCTGGCCGGCAGCGGCCCGTCGACCTCATGAACATGAAGACCAGCTTCCCGTCCATGCTCGTCCACGCGGTCATCTACTTCTTGCTGCTCATGCTCTTCCTCGTCATCCTGCAGCCTCATCTCTACATCTGATCTGATGTGAGCGTACCTGTTACCCCCATTTCAGAAGCTTCCTAGTAGTACGTATGTTTTAATTTCTTGGGGATGTAGTTGTGGGCCTTAGCTTTGTAACTTTATGGATCAGAGCCAGAGGATTACGTAGTATGTAATATGCCTCCTGAAAACTTTTGATTTGGTTCAGAGTTTCAAACTTCATAGTGTCAATTTATATTCAGACCAAAGTTTTGTGTCTATTTTTCGTCTCTGCAGCATGATGTGCATGGTTTTCGAGAAATCACTGAAGAACATAGCACAATATGGCAACAGCGTAGAATTTCAGTTTCTGATTCTAATTTTGACAGGAGAAATTTGTTTGAGGTTCATAGAGTGACTAGTGCAAACCTGTGCTCCTGTGACCTGTTAGTGTTCTGACATCTTTTCCTTATCTAATCTCATATAGCACGACCTGTTACTCTGAAATCGTACGACGGGAAACCAGCTACGAGCAGTAGTATTAGTTTGGAGGAGGGAAATTTGGATCACAAGCAGAATCATCCTTTGTTAAATTGTTTAGTCATGTCCAGTGACTTTCTCCTGTCTATTGATACAAGCTGGCGGCGTTTTCACCACAAAGAGAAAAAAAAAGGCAAAACATGTCCAGTTACAGCAACTAGAAATAAAACAAAATTATGGAGTGCTAACAGCTGACAGTAAGATGCAATGCATCGGATTTGTTTTTTGGTTTGCCTAAGTGGCTAGGTTAATTGCCGGTTCATATTGCTGGGAAGGCGAGCCACTACTTTGACTTGACGACGGTCACAGGGCATGATGCATTCGACAGCACAAAGTTCGTCACACTTCCAAGCAGAATCCTGCAGGTTCACGGAGCAGATAAAACATGAAATGCCCGTGTCAGAGTAAGCTAGATAGTATGCAAGTGATACGCGTGTTGTATCTGTAATGTCGTAGGCGCATTCGAATTTCGAACCCTATATATGATATGGTTGCGTTTTGTGCCGATGAATCATGAACGACACTTGTGCCCGTGATGGCTCTCAAAACATGGAGCAGATCGTGAACCTGAACGAACTGCTAACGCCATTGCTGCAGCTAGCGTGCGTACCTTTGGATCTGGCCGAGGCCACGGCTGCCCATGACGAGCGACTCGAGATGAAGCTCCTCCACCGCGTCGCACACCTTCTCCCTCAGGTCACCCCAGTACATCTTGATCACCACGCACAGCTGCTCGGTCGTTCAAGCACGGTGCATGCGTACAGCACAATGCAAAAGGTATCAGTATCACCATCAAGATGCAGAGCTCGCTTGTTGAACAGCACGCACACGCCACCTCTTTCTGCCGGGCCACGGCGTTGAGCGTGTCGAACACCTCGGGGTCCTCCGGCATGTCGTAGCGCTGCCTCACAGGCGGATCCATCAGCCCTCGAGGATCAGCGCTGCCATCGATTCAAACCCGAATTCAAATGAAGAGCAGCGGCCACATATGTATGAGAAGGCAACAATCGAGTCAAAGGTAGCTTGCGTCGTCGTGGTGGAGGTGCAGCAGCTTACGCGATCCGGTGCGGGACCAGAGGGCGTTCTTTTGCTCGTGGTCCTTGCCGTGGTGGCGGATGAGGGAGGAGCACGAGCGTGTCGCCCTTTTGCGGACCAGGGTTGTCCGTCGCCCACCGCAGCGCCTTCTTTGCTGCTCGGCGAGAAGTCCATCGCCACGCCGATCCTCCTCCGCCCGCCATGGTGGCCGGTACACCGCTCGCTCTCAGCCGCAGACGTTGGCTAGCTATTGTTGCTTTGACATCGATATCCCGTGACAAAAGCTTGTGACGAGCTAGGCGAGACGCGCGCCGCGGTGCGCGGGCTGCCTGGGTCCTGGAGGCCGATTACGAACGCGACGTGGCATGGCCAGCCCTTGAAGGCTGCAGCGCCGCGCACAGGTATGGGTTGGGTTGGGAGTTGGGACATTGGGCCCGTCACGGGGAAATACGCTTTGATTGGGCCCGGCCCATAGGGCTACCTACCTAGTGGCCCAAGAGCAACTGCGGCATGTAAAGGAGGAGGCGCTCATTGTTTCCGTGGCAAGCGCGAGCGCGCGTGGTGATCAATTGGCACGGGTTGTTAGAACTTAGAATTGATCCAACCTTTAATCCGTACCTTTGCTCGCCGACTCCACCGCCGCGGCCGCGGCCGCCGCCGCCCCCAGCAGGTATGTTGCCCGATAGGCTTTTCCCTCCTCCGATCTCATGGTTTGTTTGCTAGTGGTTATGATAAGGAGATTAATGTTGAAGTAGGTACAGAATGGGGGCGTTCTTTTTCAAACTTCAGAGGGGAATGTTCAAGGTTCGTCGTCCAAAAAAAGAGAAGAAAACAAAGGCTAAGGTATGGTAACCTATGGATCCAATTTGGAAGTTGAGTCAAAAAGGAATAAACGTGCTTGTGTTACGATAGTGGTTTAATTAATGTTATATATGTTGATCGTAAATCTGGATGATGTGTTTTAAGTGGTCATGCCTAGAATACATATACTGAATTCAATTGATGAAGAATTTGCTTTGTAATAAGACAGGGTAAACCTTTTCTAAAAAAAAAAAGAGGAGTGCTGGATGATGATTATTGTGTTACATGTTTAGGGCTTGTTTGGACTAAAAGTAAAGAGCTAAAGACATATCATAGGAAAAATACTGAATTTGATTTAGAACAGGAAGAATAGTACACCTGCTTAGTTCTATGTCTGCCTACTTTATATGCTGTCATCTGATGTCTGCTCCTGGTTAGGTGGCGAGAGCAACCATTAAGAGTGCGGCTCCCCATACTTTGATGGTCTTGGCCTAGGGTCGTTGGCCTTAAAGCAAGTGAGAGGCTAAGACGAGGATCGAACGAGAATGCCCGGGAGTCTACTGTGAGATCGTTCCGTGAACCAATTGCTAACCATGGCTTACTGCCAGGACGCGTTCGGCTGCGGGTGGATAGGAACGGCAGGGTTGCAAAACTCCTCACGTTGGTTAGGCCAAACACATTTGGGCTTTTGGTTCTGTTATCATCAGACACGCTGCCAACTACTTATGCTGTTGTTACGATCGGTTTTACTATGCACTCATAGATGTTAATAATGCAGATTCAGGTAAACTTACAGTTCCTACTTCGATGGTAGCTCCAATCCATATACAGTTCTTATGGTTGTGTGTCCAATCTTTGTTGAAAAAATCACGGGGAGATGCTTTTGTCTTTTGCAAAAACTCTCAAGAGACTAGTTCATTCTTAGTGGATTGCAATTGGTTTTTGAGTAGGGTGATTTCTGTTTTCTGAATCTGTGCTCGTATTATGGGGCACCATATCGTCAATATCGAGCTGGCAGACCGTTAAAATGAAAAATTTATGGATTGCTTGGTATGATAGCACAATTACATTCCGTTCAATGTTAGTCAACGGCAAAAAATAAGCTCACTGGACTGAAGCAACTGTTCCCAATAACGCACAGCCCAGCCCAGCCCATCGCGGAGATTGTTATTGTAATTTACGTCTAATAGTATTCAGGCCCGGCCTACGTAAGACTAAGAGGCGCCCAACCACACCATTATCGGGCTGAAAAGTATTTTATGATTTTTCTTCATCATGCACACCTTTGCGCAACGAACCTCTGAATTCCTGACAAAGCCAGGCAGGAGCAGGATATCAGTCGGCTCAAAACAGGTGGAAAGGAAAGGGCCACCTTTGCGCAACGGTGACGGTCCCGGCATATAGGGATAGTCCCGCCGTCCCGGCATATGGGCACATAATTGGACAAGAGATAAACACGTCATAATCAGGTTTAGACAGTAGACACACCTCGTGCACCTGCCTCAGCTGTTCAACAAGCAAATCATGCATCTAGTAGGCACCAATCGAAGTAAGTGTAATAGGAGAGCCGTCCTTAACTCGTGTTTGTTTGTGGTCAGCTCCAACGGTCGCTCGCCGCCGCTGCTTCACCATCTTCTCCAGCGGTTTCGGTGGCTCAAGTCTCCTCCGGCCATCGTCACGTCCTAGTCTTTGGATGGAGAGACTGTACCTGTTCCATCTGCTGGTCGTGGTCGTAAGCGCTTTGTGTGCACTAGGCACGGCTAGCCTGTAACTCGGACGTCCTTTTTCCGGCGAAAATCCGCCCCAAATCATTCGGACTCGTCGTCTCGTCGCCGGATGGTCACCGGTTAGGTCGCCGGAAGAAAAATAAAACGCCGCACCAAACGCATTGCCTTCTCTCGCTTTCGCCTCGCAGCGACTCAACTGGAACCGGCGAACCATTAGCCGGCAGCCGATCGAGGTAGTCCCTCTAGATGCCCAGCCCAGCCGAAGATTCGCCGCCGTGACAGTTCAGAATGATAGCAGGATACGCAACGCCGTGCGTCCAAATCCAATAATTTGGTGCACAGTACTACGTCAGATGCAAACATTAAAGGCTACCGTGCGCTCTTCTCTTGTGGTTGATTTGGTGAGGTTCGATCAGGGCGCTGATTGCAGGGCAAGTCGGCGTTAGTGGTTTCCGCGAGCTACTCGGCCGGGCAAAACTTACTTCCGTCGTCGAATGCCCAGCTGCAGGTACAAGTGCGTGTGCAGAAAAGAAGCAACACGGCAGGGTGGATGGGCCGTACTCCCTCCTGGCCGCCCTTGCCGTTGCCGGATTGCAATACACATGGACTCTGTCGGTCTATGATGGAGGTTTAGACTTGAGATTAAGACTTGGATTGCACTTCACATCACCTTCGAGAGAAAAGGCCGCGCGGGTGTCGTCTTTTCAGAACAGCCCGTTGAATGTACTGTACCACGACGCATTTGTTGGTGCGCTTCAAGTCCTGCTGTTTCTCGACAAGCAATTCCTGACAGTTACTGCCGTGGAAGCGGGTAGACCACGATACTGACTATCCTACCAATCGTATCAGCCTATCAGATAAGATAAGAGGAGGCCAAGGCCACGGCCAGCGCACGTTTGGGGATTGATTTGGTCTACGAGACCACGTTGACCGTGATCGCCCGTGCCATTGCAACGGCTTTGCGTGACTACGAGGGGACTTGGGGCCTGTTTAGATGGCTAAAAATTTGGGAAGATGTCACCGTATCCCAGCAGCGTTTCGTTTGTTAGTGGTAAATATCATCCATCATGGGTAACGGCTCAAAAAGAATTGTACATCTAAACTGTGTAATTAGTTATTTTTACCCTAATTCCCAAACATACGCCTTAGGTGTATTTAATTGTGTGTGATGGAGAAAGTGGGAAAAATGTTAAACTTTAGCCATCTGGTTCCTTGTTTGAGTGGTCGTGCTCATGAGCACTACCCAACCCTAAACAATAAACCCTCATATATATGCTAGGAACAGTCGTGTAATTTATGTTTCGCAGAACGTGATGATAACAATCAATTGAAAATTTATTGAGAACATGAGCCTACCAGAGGATCTTACTGCTGACATGAATAGTGGTACTGAAAATGGTATGAATGGCAAAACGATCATAGTATCGCCTTTTTGGAAAGAATCAATGAATGCTACTGTATACTAATAATGCTAACATAGTAGTGCATCACAAGACAGTATGGTGCTGCTGTGAGGTAGTACGGAGTAGTGACCAAAAGAAAGAAAAATTGACTCTGTCATCTGTCATCGCAGTATTCTGACTGCCCCTCAAATCGGCTCCTTCAACGACGCTGACACCGTGTTCCATTGAGCAGTCTAGAAGATGGCGGCATATGTGGCTGCTCTGCTTGCGGCGCTAACGTACTGGGACGAGTGCTAACTGCGGCCCGCCCCTCTGAGCCACAGTTGGCCTGACTTTATGTCTTTAGAGATAGTGATAGTGAATTACTGCTCCATCTTAATCCAGGTCGAAGAGCAACGCCCGGAGGATGTCTTTATCTTGTTAGATAGATTGTATATAGTTTTTTTTTTTTTTTTTTTTTTAGAATAAAATTCAACTCCAACGTCTTTATAAGGTTTGTAAAATACAAACAATCTTTCCCCTCAAGTCTCGATTGGCCATACATAGATAGTCATAGTCATTTTACATATGATTTGTAAAATAACAAGTATATTGGATCTGCTTTGCTTTTGGACAAGTTTTATATTTTACAAGATAGCTAAACAATGACATATTATGTTTAGCCAAGTTATTGGAGTTCTTTAAAGGGCGGGTTGGTTTGGGGTGTCTAGGTTTATTAGTGATTAAAGTTTACTCTCTCCATAAAAAAATGACGTTTTGATTTATTAGTGTTCAAAGGTTTTGATTTATTCAAAATTTTTATGTATGATATAAAATAAATCGGTATTAAAGTAACTCCTAATGATACACAAGTCATTAAACATGCATGATACTTACGTAAAAAGTAAATAAGAAGAATGGTGAAACAAGACGTCTCGGTGTAAACAATACTTTTCGAGAGATGGAAGAAAGATTTCATTTTTGTCATTAAAATGCCAAAAAACAATGCTAAAGATTACTAAAGTAGTGTTTCTTTAGTTCACATGGGGTAACTAGAACTCTAGAAGTGACTAAACTTCCAGGGCGAGTAAAGTATAGCACTAGGCTTGATATAGCACTAGGCCATGTGTATATACGTGAACACTAAGACGAGTTCAATACAACATTGCATTCCTATCCACTTTCATAAAGGAACTAAACACTACTGACCGTACACAAACTCCAGATTTATTGGTTTGCAGCAGCTGCACCAGTGGAGCTGAAGCTGCGAGAGCAGCGAACGCTGCAGGCCTCAGTGCGCATGGAGCGATCAACATTGAACAGCCCTGTGCGTGCATGTGTGCAATCGTATGTTGTCAATATGCTCGTCGTGTAAAGTTAAGCAGCCGACGATTCTTTTCCCCCTTTCTTTTAGGAACACGAAAAAGAGAGGTGGAACGTCCGATCCGACTCGTTTTCGCCGAGGCCTTTTGTCCCGGTGACGCAATGGAATGGCAAGCCACCACCGGGGCGGTCGCCGCAACCGCGCGACGCACGCACGGTAAGGACTCGGGCGACGCGAAGAAACCGGCGGCGCAATACTGGCGCATCATCTTTTCGCGCTTTTGCGGGCAACATTTCTGCCTTTGTGCATTTGATCAAAGAGAAAAACCGTGATGAGCATCCGGTTTTGAAGGTTTCGGTGTCCGACATTCCGGTGCATGTATGTGTTGCACGTACGTACGTAGAAAAATCTCTGTTTAGATATTTTTCGGGTCAGAAGAGCACTAATAGTAGCATTTTGTTGGCGCAAATGATTCAGGTCTTCCTGAACAAAAAAAAAAAGAGCCCTATTTGCTTGACTGCCATGGTAATTTCTTTCGCAAAAATCAGCATTTATCCCACAGAAACTTGCTACGACTAATGTGTTCGTCCCACGGCGCGCCCACTGCGGGAAGCCACCCGCTGCATAGCGTCCGTACAAGAAGCCCACGCACGCAATTTCACTGTACCCAAGACTTTTCTGCATTCGGCCAGGCGCACCACTACGAGCAGTCTGGCTGGGTATGTCACCGCGTGCTTCCGTAGTCTGCTAGTGCTAGGATCTGACGATTAAAGTACGTTTTAGGGAGCTCTGTCCATAAAAAACTTATTTATAATTTTTAATTAAGTCATTGTATTTATGTTTTAGTATTAACTTAATGTCCCCAGGTTTAAGCATCAGGCTACCAGCATTGAGCAATAAAAAGACTTTTGAACCGTAAGATAAAAGATGTTGTTGAACAAATGGGCCAGGAACTGTAGCCTAGGCCAATGATGATTCGCGGTAGGCGCTGACACACCTCCCCGCCCCGCCATGCAACGCCAAAAAAAGGAGGGAAGCGCAACACGGCACCTACCCGCAGTGGTGCAAGGATGCCAGGAGTATTTGAAATTATCGCTACGCCTGGTACGGGTGAGAAGATCATCGAAAATGAGTGAAAAAAAACGAGTTTTAGTATGAAAATAAATTCTTTGCTTCCACGGGAAGTTTTAG
>JADLZK010006756.1:0-219963 GCA_015847255.1 Hyparrhenia diplandra
TGTAAATGCATTATTGTTTCATTTTTAAGAGTAGAGATTGACAAACCAAGCAATCCGCTTATGTTGGGGGGTACATAACAATATTAATTCAGCTGTTTTAAATTCTTGTAACTCCAACAACACCTCTGTTCCTTCTCGCATACTACTATTGTTGAACAACGATCATGTTTCTTCTTTATGGTTGTGTGGACAAGGCTGAATGTGGAAAGGAAGCTGCTGGAATCTTGGAATATCTTTTGTTCCTGAAAATTTGCAAGGATGGGTCAGCCACCTCTCTCTATCACTTCAACAATCAATCAGTCAATCTATCAGCCTTGCAAGAAAGAGAGAGGCGGGGATTCTCAGTGGACAAGACCCTTAGGCAAGAAAACAAAGATGTGGGGGCTAATATTCCAGACAGAAGGGTCGTCGCTCCCCTGAATGTCGCTCCCGAGATAACAACAGACGCTTACGTCCATTTGCAAACCGCAATTAGCGCAGGCTCACATGCCATTCTGCTAGTGACAACCGCCTCTGCCCCTCTGCCCTTTGGGTAACTTGTCCATTATATATGCCACCTCTTTGCTGTATCTCGTTCTATGTGCTACATTATTCTTTTTACAGATCAATTTCAAGAGTTTTCTTCAACGTTTCGAACATTTTATTGAAATAGTTTAACACAGCTGAGATCAAGAAGGGGTAAAGCAAAACTACTACTGTTGAAACATACAGTCATATTTGATCATCAGTTTGTATTGTTATCTAGTAATTAAGTATTTATATCTCGTATACCTCATTTATAATTTAAATTAATAATGTTTTCTTGAGTTTATCATCTCGCTCACAACAAATCAGCATCAGCCCGACTTGTCAGCCGTGTACATACCATATGACGTGGACAAAAAAGCACAGCACAGTTGCTTCACCCCACAATTTTGGCCAATCTTTCGGTGGCATGCAGCTAATTATATATAGTACTAGTAAAAATGTGTTCGCCAGGCAAGTGACACAAATACAAGTAGCAACACCACACCTTCACTACAAGCAAGCAGCAGGCTGGAGGAGATCATAATTAATAAAAAAAAACAGTGTGGTCACCTCCACTTATTCCTCCCAACTGTGTGAGATACACTTTTATTTAGTGTATGTATGTAATTGTTACAGGAAGTATATTCCTATTTTCCTGCAATTTCTGAATACCTACACAGGAATAATTTCATGTTTCAATAGAAAGAATTGATGGTAACAATTGGCCATCTTGACTTGTGGTTGTTTATGAATCATGACACTGACAAGTGGGTACCAAAGCGCCACTGTGGAAGCCCTAGCTAAAAAGCCTACTTTCTGTAAATGCAAAGGCTTTTGCCAATTGCCCCCCTTGGGTCCATCTTGTCCCTCTCTTATACCCTCCCTCCCTCCCTCTCTCTCTCTCTCTCTCATGTCATCTGACCCGCTAAACAATTCACTCTACAGTAGGTTTATTTTTCCAACGTACTAGTAAGTAAAATAATGTTTTGATCAGTGGTGGATCACTGTCCACACAGCACAGGCCATAAGAACAGAAAAGAATTGTTTTGTGAAAGGAAATGTTCATCCGTTGTGGAAAAAGGGGCTTGAAATCTTTATTCCGTTTCTACCTACTACTCTGTCAGTGCCTTGTTTCTCAAATTACGCAGATGAACCTGCATCATCTTTCAGCTTATCTTCTGACCGTTTCTCACAACAAACTACTACTATACATGCAGTACTTTTGTGCTGACCTGACATCAAGATCAAAGTAAGTACGTGTAGAGAACTGAAGTGGTGATATCTGAAGTGTTGGCAATTTGGCATTCATGAGTGTCTGCTGAATGAAACAAATCGACTTTCAGAAAAGAAAAAACAGGTGTTGTTCCAACCGTAATCCTGCCTGATAACAAGTGCATTTATATTTGTTTAGCAAAGAAAAAACAGGCGTTGTTCACGTACCTTTTATCCCCTTTTCCCCTTCTCTATATAAATTCCCTTGCATCCATTGCTCCAACAACTCCAAGCAGAGGCCCTCCATCCCTGCATCTGCCACTTCCACTCTCTCCCTCACTCACCTCCTCCCTCTGAATCATTCATCTTTTGGAGATTTTTTTGTGGTCTCAAGGCAAAAGAACACACTTGACTCTTGCTCGCCACTCTTTCTCCATCAACCTCCAGTCACACACTCTCTGTCACTCCTTCCATTGGAGTGGAAGGCATATATGGCGATGCCATTGTTGCTAGCTCCGGTGAGCTCCTTCAGTAGCCGGCCATTATTGGCTCTGGCGCTCATCCTCGTTGCGGCCGCGCTGTGCCGACTGGGTTCTTGCGTCGACGGAGCTGCTGCTGCCGCGGCGGACAGGATCAGACGCCTCCCGGGGCAGCCGGAGGTGAGCTTCGGCCAGTACTCCGGCTATGTCGGCGTGGACAACGACGGCGGCAAGCGGGCCCTGTTCTACTACTTCGTGGAGGCCGACGTCGACCCTGCCTCCAAGCCTCTCGTCCTCTGGCTCAATGGCGGTGAGTTCTGCTCTGCTCTGACTGAAACAACCTGGATGCGTTGCAGTTACAGTTGCTGAGCCTGGTTTTGCATCTTTTTTTGTTTGTTTATCTCTCTTGTTTGAATTGAAATCCTTGATCCAAGATTTTGTCATCTCCTCGTGTCCATTGTTGCTCTTTCTGAGATTCCTTGGTTTCTGTAGGGCCTGGGTGCTCGTCGCTGGGTGTAGGGCCTTCTCAGAGAATGGACCGTTCAGGCCTAGTGGGCAGGTGCTCGTGAAGAATGAATACAGCTGGAACAAAGGTATGTCATGTGCCTGTGCGTGCGGACGACGTCCATGCGAGGCTATGAGTGCATCATCCCTTTGCTGCAGCCCTTTTTCATTCCACACTGCAAGAATTCAAAAGCTCTGCATTGTATTGCTTGCTGTTGCTGCCCATTTGCAATTCCTCCTCTTTGCAGTGCATTCTCTGTCATCAGTTCTGGGTGGTTTTTGTGTAAGTAATGCTGTTTGTTGCTGAAAAAACTAAACAATTGCAGAGGCCAATGTGATATACCTGGAGACACCAGCTGGTGTTGGCTACTCCTACTCTGCTGATGCTGCTTACTACCAGGGTGTGGATGATAAGATGACAGGTACTCACTGAAATGCTGATGAATCTTCTTCTATATATGCTTGAGCTTGACTAGTTACTTTTACTGTTCATCGGTTCATGTCCTTGCTCACACACATCATCATCAGTTATAATCCTTAAAAAAATCATCAGTTATAATAAGCAACTTGTGCCCTTACCTGTTTGTTGGAGCAATCAGCAAAGCAAAAAAAGCAGCAATTTTTTGTGCTGGAGAAAAATGCTGTGCTAGTAGTAGTAGAGGGGTCTTTTTGTTTGGGTGGTAACAGTAGCAGTGCTTGTGGCTGGGAGTGATGATGAACTCTTCTAACTTTTCCCCCTCTCCATCCCTCCCTGCACGTCTGGGTGGACCAATGAAGCCATGGACAACATGGTGTTCCTGCAAAGGTGGCTCCAAAAGTTCCCACAGTACAAGGGCAGGGACATCTACATCGCCGGAGAGAGCTACGCAGGTATATACAATACAATGTACTTCCTTTGCTGTTTTGATCAAGAAACATACTAAAGGCTAGCTCTGTTTGGGATTGCGATTCAGGGCACTACATTCCCCAGCTCGCGGAGGCCATGGTGGAGTTCAACAAGAAGGACAGGATCTTCAACCTCAAAGGCATCGCTGTAAGCTATCTGAACCTGAACCTGTATCTGCTGAACCTGAACCTGTATCTGCAAGTCTGCTGAAGCTGAACCTGAACCTGAACCAGCTTGGCAACCCGGTGCTTGAGTTCACGACGGACTTCAACTCCCGCGCCGAGTACTTCTGGTCGCACGGCCTCATCTCCGACGCCACGTACCGCGTCTTCACCTCCGTCTGCAACTACTCCCGCTACGTGAGCGAGTACTACGGCGGCTCGCTGTCGCCGCTGTGCGCCAGGGTGATGAACCAGGTGACGCGCGAGACCAGCCGCTTCGTCGACAAGTACGACGTCACGCTCGACGTCTGCCTCTCCTCCGTGCTCTCGCAGTCCAAGATCCTCTCGCCGCACGAGCAGGTCGGGCAGCGGATCGACGTGTGCGTGGAGGACGAGACGGTGAGGTACCTCAACCGCCGGGACGTGCAGGCGGCGCTGCACGCAAGGCTCGTCGGCGTCGACAAGTGGGCCGTCTGCAGCAGGTGCAAATACAGTCGCTGTTTCAGGACGATTCTCTTTCTGAACATGATCACTAACATATACCAGCAATGTTTTCGGTTCTGCTACAGTGTTCTCGAGTACGAGCTGCTCAACCTGCAGATCCCCACCATCAACATCGTCGGCTCGCTCGTCAAATCCGGCATCCGAGTGCTAGTTTACAGGTACAGTAGTATATTAAAAGATTGTAGATTCAAAGTGTTGTTTCTTCTTGTTTTTCGACTTTCTTGGAACCAATCATGAAGTTCACGACTCTTAGATTAGAGGGAAGACTCAAGGATTTGGAACAAGCAAGGTCCTAAATCTTCTTTGTACTTTGTTCCTTTTGCACTTGTGTACAAAAAAATGCCTCAACTTTGTGTTAGTGGGGGCCTCTGCCTATTGAGGCAGGAGGAAACATAAAGCTCAAAAACTTCTCACAAACATTACTTGGCTAGTACTTTGCCATGGATCTCTTTCATGATGCAAATTTGTACCTGAAACTTTTATGTTTGGAGAAGGGGAAGCGAAAGAGAACACATATAAAGCTCTACAATATATGTTCTGATAACATTCAGCATTGTTTTCTGAAATGTTTCTGCAGTGGCGATCAGGACTCGGTGATCCCTCTCACGGGCAGTCGAACCCTGGTGCAGAACTTGGCGCGCGACATGGGCCTCAAGACCACCACTCCCTACCGAGTCTGGTTCGAAGGGCAGCAGGTGACGTTTCACAACTTGGCTTAACAATGCATCTAGGATCTGCATTTTTTTTCTTCTTTGAAACAATAGTCTATCTGCAAACTTAATATCTTCAATTTGGCATTTCCTCACTGGATGTCATGTGTAACATAATATCTTCTTCTCCTCCTCCCTATTTGCAGGTTGGAGGATGGACTCAGGTGTATGGAGGCGGCGCGCTGTCGTTCGCCACCATCAGGGGCGCCTCCCATGAGGCGCCCTTCTCGCAGCCCGGGCGCTCGCTCGTGCTCTTCAGAGCGTTCCTGCAGGGCCAGCCATTGCCTGAAACCTTCTCATGATGATGAATGTGTTTGATGCAACTCTGAGGCGAGGAGACGACGGCAACCGTCCTCCCTGCTTTTGTTAGTAAAGAAAAAAGCAGCTTCAAAGTGTTGATGCACACGGCGAAAGGCGTGATTGATCGAATGGTTGGTTGATCAGCCGACTCTGCAATCTGCATATAGATGGGTTACACGGCATGCAGTCCGACAACAGAGGAACATGTCATATAATCAAAGGCTGATTTGTCTAACATTAAGACATCTTGAAGCAAGGGTGCCTAACAAAGGCGGTGCAGACATTCAACACACCTAGAAAATCACCTAACTCTGCTGTCAATTTGTTTCTGAATCACAGACGCACCAAACACAACGTGTGCCTGCCCTTTTTCCTGTGTGATCGACGTCGACCGGTCCGATCAATTCAGTGTAGCCTGCCGGATAAGCAGTGAGCTAAGGCGGCCTAATTCCTTTGGTGTTCAGCTAGCTTGTGACAGCTCTCTACTGTAGACTTAGGTATTAGCTACTTGTTGCTTTCGGCTGGAAATTTGTATATTCCCATCCGTGCCGTGTTTTGGCCGGAGATGTGTGCGTGCGTGGCCTGGCAGATTAGCATCTTAACTGTGTGTTATATTCACTTTTGTTTACGTCAGTTCGAAAAGCTAGGGCACTTCTCACAATCTTGAGACCCGAGAAGAAGTACAAGTCAATGCCCTATAATTAGCCGGCCGGCTGATGTTGTTTTGTCATAAAAGAAAAAACACTATACTATGGCTACTAAGTCAGGATCATTTGTCATAAGAGAAAAACATTATACCATGGATACTAAGTCATAATGATGCGTTCCAGGGAACGGTCATATTAGTCCCGCTTTGTCGTAAAAGAAAAACACTATACCATGACTATTAGGATGATTTGTCACAACAGAATAACACTATACTGTGGCTACTAAGTCAGGATGATACGTTCAAACAACATCTCCAAATAAATTGATTATTAAAATAGATTTAATGATTTTTCTACTAACACTACTACAATAAAGAACAATGGTGGCATTTTTTTATTAACAGTTGTGGTTTTAAAACCGCCACCGAGCAAAGGTCACAGTTCGGGCGATTAACCATGACGGTTTAATTGATTTTCCTCCATAGAAAATAAAAGATATTAACCGTGGTGGGCAAATTAAGGTAGTGCCCGCCGCGGTTCCTTTTGGGGTGTCACTTAAAAGATTTAAACGATTTTATGCACTGGCGTATCCACGTTGGGGCAAGCTGGGGCAGCTGCCCCAGCTAAATTCCCGTCAAAAAAACTAAAGTCCACACGGCAAGGCCCATCCGGCGTCCAGAAAAAAAAAGAAAATAGGCCACACGCACGGCCGATCACCCATCCGCCTGCCACCATGCATCGTCGATCTCGATCAACATACTAATCGCACGCGGACGCAGCCTAGGTCATGCTAACACGGCTTCACGGCGAACGACGATAAACCCTAGCCTAGCCGCCTAGGTCCTCCTCTTGCGCGCGGCGCCAGGCGGGCAGCCGGCCGTACGGTGGGCGGCGGCGACACGGGGCTCGGCCCTCCGGCCTCCGGCAGCACGCAGCCGCAGCCCGCAGCAGCTCAATCTCAAGGTCATGGAGGAGGTCCAGGAGGCGGATGGGTGATCAAATTGATGTAAAAGAGCGTCTGATCAAATTGAGACATGAAGGATGGGATACATTGTTGGAAGAAGTGAAACTATTTTGTGTTGAAAAAAAAATTCCAGTACCAAATATGGATGAGGCAATACCAAGATTGGCTCAATGACTTGTTATTGTGTTACATGAGAAAGAGATCTTCCGAGGGTTTTGTATTAATAAAGTTAAGAAGAGGTTTCAAGTCATAAAAATCGAAGAGTACAGTTGCCAAAGAGCCCTCAACGTGCACATGCTAGAGCTAGAGGTTCTTAGAAGTTGTTAGCGGTATGTATATTCTTATGATGTTAACTTGCCCCTTATCATCACTTGCTATTTGCTAATTGATGTCTTTATCCAATTTACAGGTTTATATATTTCTTATTTTTATTTTTGTATTTTACCCTGTATTGGTGCAAGAACTATCAATTTATTCTTCAAATTTGAGGTATAATCTCAACTTCGTATTAAAATTGTGTGATTGCAATATTTTTGATTTTTTAGTTGGTCATTAGAAGTTCGCCCCAGCTGTGTTTTTTTCCTGGCTACGCCACTGATTTTGTGTACTAGTGGCTTTGTTGACAGGACTGTCCAGGGCACATGACTTAAACCCTCGCAGATGGCTTTGTTCCTCGTAGCTAGCTAGATAGGGGGCAAAGGATTCAAGTCGATGGTCGACGAATCGGATCACAGTCCATCATCGCTTTGCAGGATCTGTTGGACTTGGACGACCATCTTTGCTGCCATGGCTGGCCCGAGATGCTCGCGTACGTAGCGGCAGGGTAAGGTCGACATCCATCTGCCTGCGAGACAGATCGAGACTGCGTGTCTTCCAAAGGCAGGAGAGACAGTGACCACTCGCTTTAGACGTTTTCTTCTTTCTCCTACCTATGCCTGTAATAATGGTAAAATAATAATGTACTTAATTCATCACGGATTATAGGACGTTTAACTTTTTTGACATAAAGTATCGTTGAAGACTTCTACGGCTTTGGTCTGATTTCGATCACCTTTTTTAGCAGAGATTTCGATCACTTTACTGTGTACTTGTGTTACCTGTCAAATTGTCGGTCGGTCGGGCCATAGGCCAGGATCCGTTCAGCTGCAAACCCATACAATTTTAACACCCGGCACGGCTCAAGAACCCAAAAGAACTAGAATGCGTTTTCTTTTTGGTAAGAGCAATTTTTTTAATGAAAAAGGTATGAACACCGATGCTCGCGTACACAAACAAGCAAATTAAAGCATTTGTTTAAATATGTCATGCTTAAAAAATATGTTGAAGCTCATTTATTTATGAATATAGTTCTTTTTTGTCTTAATTTCTTACTGACATATTGTAACCATATATATGTATTTGAACCATGGTAATTGTTATTTACATACATCTGGACGCTACGGATGCATCTAACCACAGCCCATCCCACGGAGCGCCCACTCGCTCCTCCTGCTTCCCTTCTTCCTCCCCCCGCTACTCCACTCTCTGGTCTCGCGCGCACCGTGCCTTTCTCCTGTCCTCCACGTCGCGACAGCCGGCGAGCTGCCCCTTCCTCCCTTGATCCCTCCCTCCCTCCCTCCCTCGACGCCCTACGCGACTTCCATGCACCGGAGTTGGGCGATGACGGCGGTTTTCGGTGAGTCGCGCAACTTCCTCCCTCCCTGCTCTCTCTGCCTCATGTTCCATGAGCTGCATGCATAGCGCTCATGTTCCATGAGCTCCATGCATAGTGGTGGCTTCCAGTGAGATAGGTGAGGTCCTCGTTTGGCTCTCAGCCTTCCTCCTTCTCTAGATCTAAGCTCTCCTCTACCTTTTCCTCCTCCTCCTCCTCCTACTCATACTTCTCCTCTCGATACGGATCTAAGGGATGTGGCGGTGGCTAGGGTTTCGGCGAGATTTGCTTGCCATGTTGCAATGGTTCTCTTTGGATGTTACAGTAGGGTTTCAGTTGATG
Organism: Hyparrhenia diplandra; assembly: GCA_015847255.1. Taxonomy (NCBI): domain Eukaryota; kingdom Viridiplantae; phylum Streptophyta; class Magnoliopsida; order Poales; family Poaceae; genus Hyparrhenia; species Hyparrhenia diplandra. Next base: position 8,868 of record JADLZK010006756.1, read on the forward strand.
TTGTAGTCATGCTGCTTTGAGGTGTAGGCAATATGTTTCGGTTCAATTTGCCATTTTGCAACAGTTGATTCGTTGTTGTTGTAATAATATGTTCATGGTGTTTCCATTTAGCATAATGTTTCAGATATTTTCTTTTGTTGTTGGAATAATACGTTCTAGATGATTCAACTTTTTCATCCCAATATTGTAGTTTCGTACGCATGTCTCGAGTGTTTCATCTAACTTCGGGCACCGGCCATTGCACAAAATTAGGCACTCTACTCTCTTGCTCACTTGTGTTGTTCATGACTTGTTGTGTGTAGGGGAAGGGGGAGAATGGAGCCTCCTTTTATAGGGAGAGAGGAGGAGGGTGTTTGAAAATATCTCCTCCTCGCACTTATATGAAAACCTGAGCAAAGAGAGGCGGTTTGGAGGTGCACTACACCTGGTCACTGTGTCCACCGCCTTTCTCCTGAGTAATGTGACCGACCTGCCAAAGATGAGCCCGGCTTGCTAGGTCATTGGCGCGGGCACGCTAGGCTAGAGGCCACTGGCCTCGGGCTTTGGGCCGGTGGGTCGTTGGTTTGGTCCGGGTCCTCGGCCCATGTGGTTGCTCGGCTGGTTTTGGCCTTCAAATGGATGTTGATCCTTCTTTTGCTTGCATTGCTTTTGGGCCAAATTCAAATTTATATTGCTACATATTTTCCTTTATAATTTGGCCCAATTTATGTGTTTTCTATGATAGATCTGTAAAACAAGTAAACTCACCAAAACCATGAAATTGGTTAGTAAAAACCCATGTTTCTATTGTATTTGGTGTTTTTATGCTAATGTTGGCGGTATTTTATATGCAATTGGTTACCGCCAACAAGCTCCCCTACACTTAGTCCTTTGCTTGTCCTCGAGTTAAGGTACGAAGGACTAAGGCGGTTCAATCTCTAGGGTGTTAACCTGCATACAAATTATTCTGGGCTTCACCTGCTCTGTGAGCATTCAGGGTGGCTACCAAGTCATTTGGATAATTGTGGTATGGAATAGCTTGGTTTTCCATCATCTTACTTCTACTCATGCTCATAGACTTGGTTGCTTTTATATTTTTGCAAAGAAGAGAGCATTGCTCCTTGGTTGATTCTCTCACAAGGTCTCTCAAATATGTGGTTTGTTTCCTTACCAAAACATCTCTTGTTTTGCCTTCCTCACTCCTCCTATCCTTTACAGGTTGTATATCTAGAGTTCTTGGATGGATGGAAAAACATGCATACCATCTTGCATATTTTGTCATGTCAAGCTCCAGATCCTTGGAGGGAAGCGTCATACTCTTAGATCGAAAACTGCAAGTGTGTGGAATAGTGTATATGATTATATTTTGTACACTCCTTTGATTCAAGATTCTCTCTTTTGAATACATGCTTTTTAGAGAAGAACAAGCTATTAGACATATGTCCTTTATGCTTTTCTTCTCTTCTCTCTGCTTTTTGGATAGGTTCCGATTTTCATGTCATTTTATTTCTATTAGACATATGTCTTTTATGCTTTTTAGCATAATATTATTTCTTTTATATCCCTGTATCTTCTCTTTTTTGCATGAGAAAATTTTGTGTAGAGAGATTATCATGATGAAAAATAGTTGGAGTGATTATTTGGTGGATGGAATGGTGCATTTTTGTGCACAATTCTCAATGTGAAAGTTGGCATGTATTTTGTGAGTGTACGTGAATTTCGATCTTTGGAGTATGAAATTCTCTCAACATAATCTCAGAACTTGACAAAACTCAATGCAAGTGTGAGTAGCTATTTGTGTTAGTTCATGTCAAGAGCTATCAGGCTTTTGGTAGGAATTTTTCTTTAATCAACCTAGAGCATGGTCAATTTTTGAGTTTTTGAAAAGATAAATATCAAGTCTTATTACAAGAGAGAGAGTAAGTTTCGACATCCTACTATATCTCATAATTCAATTACTTAGATGAAATGTGGTCTCTATCATGTAGTTGCTTCACAAAATGTAGGATATTAGCTAGGAATAAAATGTATGCAAATTATGTAACAATTGGTAGACTAGAGATGGAGAAATTTATTTTTGGATCAAGTTTATTATTATTTTTGCATGTGTGAAGAGGAGATATGAATCACAAATCAATGTGTAACTGATGTCAAATTTTTGTGTCTCCCCACACTTGTTTTGTACCTATCTTTTTATTTTCATTTTGCACAAGGAGGCAAAAAACAAGTGGAAACATACAGATATTCCAACAATAATCTTTATTGAATTATAATAAATTGCATGCAATAGGCGCATGATGTAATTCAAACATGACGAAAAAGGGAAATAACGAAAATAAAACTTTGATGCGCCTAATTTATTTGGATGAGGGAGGTGGTGCTCTATGTGGGTTTCTTGAGAGCATGCGCCACCTTTGCTGCATTAACAACACTAACGAGCTTAGCGTTGAAGCTACGACGAAACTTGTTAAGATTAGTTGCCTCCTACTTCTTTGACAAACCCTTTCGCTAACCCGTTGAGAGAGTTCACTCTACCGTTAAGCACAGCTAGGGAAGAGGTTTTGGGCAACGAGCTACTACTCTTAGAGCGGCTCTCAAAAACATTTGGAGCCTTTCTAGGAACAGTCCGTGGGATTCTCATTGGAGCGCTTGAGGATGTTGTCGTCGGGGTTGGAGCCTTGCCAGGTTTCCTCATGAGACCCTTCCCACGCCCTCCATTAGGCAAGTCTATTCCCACAAGGGTGTGGGAATGACTTGCATTTGCGGTGCGAAGGGACGAGGTGTTGCTTGATGAAGATCATTTCCCGACTTTACCTACTTGATGTCGATCGCCCCATCGTAGGCCTTGGAGGGAGATTGTTGGCGTTTCCGAGTGCAACCACCAATTAGGCGACAACGCTGGAAACGTCGGGTAGCATTTCCTAACAGCATCACTAGGAATGGGCTTAAATTCCATCCCTAGCAATGTCACTAAGAACACAGACCAACACTTTGTAACCCTATAGTTAGGAGTAGAGTGTGGATCCACTCCTAACTATCGCACTAGGAGTGTTGTGCCTTCATCCCGCAACATCATTACTAGGATCGTAGACCCTAATAGTGACACTATTGGATGGCGGCTGATAGATCTTGGCCATAACACGTATTATCCGCAAGCACACGGATCTATCGTTGCAGCATTTCACCTAGAAGTATTATCAAGGTGTCGTATTTATATTTTCCAAAGGATGATGTATAAGAGTGTAATTGTTGCTTTTTGAAGAGTCATTGTAAGGAAAATGGACCTTGGCCCATTTATATGGATTTTGGTGTTTGAATGACCAACATGACCAAATGAGACTAACGAGTTTGCGAGTGTCTATTTTGTAGTCTCACAGGATGCAAAACATGACTTGGACCAAGGCGCCGCAAATTTTCAGAATTAATCATAGTCCAAGGCATGAAGGTAGGACCAAGCCCAAAGCAAAGATCGCAAAGAAACAAAGTTTCAAGCATCGGACGCTGACCAGGCACGTCCAACGAGTGTTGAAAGTGAACAATCAGCAAAAGTGATCATTTGTACGCGTCGGACGCCGAGACTGAATTGAGGTGCATTCGACGCGATTTCACCATAGCGTTCGACGACCAACTTGAAAATGCGTAGGATTTGGATCACGCGCCGTACGCTGAGTATAGAGCATTCGACGGTCAGCCCGCGAGCATCCGACGATGGCATGTTTCTGCAGCTTCCCTAGACTGCTTCCGATGCTACTGTGCAGCGTCCGACACATGGCGACTGGCGCATCTGACGTGTGCTAGGATGTGTGCGGCAACGGTCGAATTCAAACGGCAACGGTTGAATTCAAACTGCGCAGCGTCCGATGGTGAGCGGCTGGCGCGTCCGACGCTCACGTTTCTTTGCCCAGTGAGGGGCAACTACTATATTCTCATTTTGGTCTATATATACTTCACCCAACCGACCAAATGAGAGGGGAGCGAGTTGAGGATCATACCAAAGGTGTTGAGACACCATTTTAGAGCTCTCCACTTGCATAGTGCTTCATGAAATATTCAGTGATTAGCATATGTGTGTTGCGAAGTGCTTAGGTTAGTTAGACCACCGCTATATGCACTTGTTCTAGGCTTAGACTTAGTGTTGAGTGAGATTTGTCAATCTCCAAGAGTTGTACATCGGAGGGGGGCTCAAAGTCTTGCGAGACCACACCAACTGCGTTTGTGGTGTAGCCGCCACTGTGTACCAAGGGAACAAGGCCCGCGGTAATTGTCGGAAGCTTGATAGTGAAGACGGCAGGGAGCATCCGGGAAAGGCTTGCTTGAGGGCACGTCGGAGACCCACTTGCGCATGGGGAAGGCCCGAGGCTATCCACGGAGTTACCCAACCAGGAGCTTGGCCCTTGCGAGGGATTCCTTGCGAGGGGCTCCAACGAGGATTAAGGGGAAGCTTGTGCGCTTCTCGATACCTCGGTAAAAATATCGGAGTCGTCAATGGGAGTTTGCATCTCTATTTCACTTTACCTTCCGCATTATTTACATTCCTAGCTTAGTTAATAGGCTAGTTGATAGGATTGAAACCTAGGGTGCAAAACTTTTGTGTGGTAGAGATAGCAACACACCTATCAAAACCATAGTTGCACACATAGATAGTTTTCTTTCTTACAACAGGTTTTGACTAGGTGAAGTTGGAGGCCACAGTTAAAACTTTTGTATTTGTCACTATTCCCTTCATGTCACACAAATTATACTTTGACCAAATTAAGTTATATAAAAAATACTAACTTTCGTTGTATAAAATAATGTGTCATTCGATTAATTGTAAAATATATTTTTGTAATGAACTTTATTGGATCGAAGACACAAATGTTAATACTATTTATTATACAAACTTAATCAAATTTAAACTAGTTTGACTAACAAAAATTCCAAGTTATATCTTTTCATGGACTTTAGGGAGCACGTAAATTATTGTGGACCCAAGACAAATACAACAAACACAGTCCCTCAACCACACCAAACAAATACATGAGAGACAAGCACGTGGTGACACGCCACATGAGGCTGCAGACTCAGACTACTACTGCCGGCTACTCGCTACCCATGCAAATACATATTCCTCCCCACGTCCAAGACGAAATGGCATCATCTACCATCATTACATGTGCCATCGAATCCAAACATTTTGACGTTATATATATAGGTATATACATATACATGCACATGGATCTACCAAAACGAGCCACCTTTAGCTCTTAGGAGTATTATATATTTTGAGTCCAAAACATCTTCAAAATTCTTCAGACCAATGATGTCGAAGGACAACTTGTACCGGACAGAAAATCTACCAGTACATTGGACGTATCATGTGTGGTAGCACTTTCTATCCTTTTCTTTCTAAGTTGGGTCTCTTTTGTGACGGTTCTTGTAAATGCGCTTTCTGAAAGCTATCATGTTCAGTCTACTCACCTGGCCTGTCTTGCGTACGTACTCTATACTGCAGCCACGCTTATGATTACCACCATGGACAAGTGGATATATATACACCATGCATGACACCAAAGTACCAAACAGTAGAAATGCATGCTTTTTGGGTCATATGTCTTGCTTTGTGTTTTATGTCTGCTAAATACATCTCTGAAAGTTCAGATTACCCCTCTTATCATTAAGATCTCTCTTTGATTTGATATAGATTCTCATTCAAGGGCCAGGCGTCATTTTAGCAAAAGACAATCTTATATAAAGAAAAAATTGTAATAGAGATGATGGAATGCAAGTCTTTATTTGTTTTTGTAATAACAAAGAGTGCATCCGACACTCATTTTGATTGTCATGTTGCAAAAATTATTTTGAGACTTGTCCATGTAGTTGCATTTAGTCTATGATCACCAAATAGCATGAAAGTTTTACGAGGAGGTTGTCTTCAACATGCTGATCCCAAACAAGGATCTCAGTTTGTGTGGGAGCAATTGTAATTTTAGTCTATTTGGTTGAGGAGAAATGATGTGTGGTATTTGACAAAAAGGAGATTATATTCTTATTCGTAGGTTATTTTCAGGACCACATTACAGATACCGTTTTTGACCATTATCCAAAAGAAAAGTGTCAAACTAACTGAAATCTCCATGAATATATATAAAGGTTTGAGTTGGGTTTTTGGACTAATGCTTCTGGAGGCTTTCTCTCGGTCTCGATCTCCCGTGCACTGTCCTAGAGAAGTGATAACCTTTGCGTGCAGCCATCGCTAAATCATGCGGACAAAGTTGCAGTGGAACCGTGGCCTTTTGCTGCGTGTCCTGCTACCCCTCTCTTTGTTCTCTTTGTCCCCTGCTGCTGCCCTGTGTGTATACGATACAGCCGAGTGGGTTTCGCTTTCTGAAGGGTAAAAAGATGCACACACACTGCCTGCCTCCCTGTATTTCACTTTCTTGAGAAGGTAAAAGGTGCAGCGGCTTTACTCCTACATAGCGTCGATTTTTGCAGACACGCATACATAATGTTTTCGTGTAGTAGAAGTTCAGAGTATGTACGACGTGAATTACGGATAGTCTCATAAAGATACAGGCAGGTTTTAGAAGGCATTCCCTATGGATGGTTGGTTTTGCATTCAAGCAACCAGACATGCAGGCACATGGATGGCCAGTATGCATGAATCCCAAAGACATGCAGCTGAAATAACAGTTTGCTCCCAGCAGATATAAACTACCAGTTTGTTAATATAATATTGCATCTAGCTAGCAAGAGAAAAGAGGCTCATATATACTTATAATAAAAACATATATAGGATTAGGCATGATACTGCAGCAAGTAAATTTGACTCATAGAATCCATGCAAGTCAAACTATCTATATTTGACTATCTTTATAATTATAAGAAAAGAACAACAACATCTATGACCACAAAGTGAACACGTTATGAAAATATATTCTTTGGTATATATATATAATAATATACTAATTTGATGTCATAAATTTTGATATTTTTTTTCTAAAAGTTTGGTCGAAGTTTAAAACTGGTAAGTCACAAACTTAGGTAAGCATGCATGCATGCATTAGACTAGGGAAGGGAAGTTTAAAATGGATGTCAAGATAGGCGTAAGCATGCATGCATTAGACTAGGCGAAGTGATGGATGCAAAATATGATCTCTCTCTCACACACACACACACACAACACACAAAGGAATAGGTATATCCAATAACCATATATTATAGTAATATTTTTTGTACTTCTTCCTCTCCTTTTTTGGTGCCCTATATATCCCCCATTGAATTCTCTCACCTACTAATTGGATTTGCTTGTACATGAAAAGAGTGAGAGCTAGCTCGACCAGGACAGTGGGATCCTCCACTAGCTTAATTTGGTCAGGTAATAATACAAAATAAGTAAAGCTCCAAAATGACTATGGGTAGCATGTACTATAGCATCTCAATAAGCTAGTAGGTTATTAGCGTGAGAAAGTGTGAGACACGAGTGGGTAAGCTGGGGCCTGCCTAGGTTGGGTTGGGCCCAAAGGAAATTTTGCCTCCCCTTGTTGGCTACTAGTAGCTCCCATGTGAATTATTTTTGTCACCCATGATTCTTGCCCGAGTGAGAGTGGAGTGGGAGCGAGTGGTGGAGGCCCTCGTTCTCCCCACGCTCCCGGCCCGGCGGAAAAGGCTGCTGCAGGGCATTTTGCTGGCGGCATTGGCGTGCTTGCCCACATCTGCATGTCCCGGTTTGCAATTGCATGCATGCTCGGTGGGCCGCTTCCCTTGCGACTTGCACATGCATCGTACATAGGTAGGCCATGCGCCAGCAGTTTTGTCTTTTTTTTTTTTTTTTTTTTTGCGACTTGCAGTTTTGTCACACTATTGTCTTTTTTTTCTGCTCTGGGATCTCCACGTTGTGTTGTTGGTCTTGTAGGTTGGGGTGCAAGAGTGTGGATCCGTTTACAAGAGTTTGAAATCAAATCCGTATATGTAATAGTGTATTTGATCTTGTCCAGCTTAGCTAAAGTTTAGGCATGTCTAAGAGACTAGCCAAATTCAAGTCTGAATCCGAATATAGGAATATTAATTAAAACAAATGCAATATCAGTGATATCCAATTCGTTTGCACCTAAGGTTTTCAAGGCTGATTTGAGTTTACCCTTTTTTTTCCATAAGTCTTGTTACTTGAAGGCAAAACATACAAATTATTTTTTTGAAATATTAAAAGATTGCACTACACCCTAACTTCTTTATCAGAAGTGACCCAGTTCTGCCGATGATTGATTAAGCATGAGTAATGAAAATTTGCTTTTTAGATTATTTGCATGTTTTTAGGTATCAAATCATTTGGTAGTCACAGAACTAGGGGCTGATTGATGATATGGGCAAACCAGTATTTTTTAGCTAAACTAATAATACTGTGAAGTCTACCTTGTTTACAAAATCATCTTACTATTACTAATTGGAGGCTCCAACGGAGGCTCCACGTTAATTCTCACTAGACGCGCTAGAAAAAAAGATAAATCGTAAAAATTCTCACAATAATCAGAAACATCTAGCCATAGATCCTGAAGGCCTTAATAACGATAGCCATTAGATCTATTTTCTTTTTCTATAAAATTACCCACAACTGCCATTATAAATAAATAATCTAAAATAAAACACCTATATTAATAAAAAGTAAAAACGATCATATTGTAATCCTATCACCGTACGAATACCTAAATACCCTACGACGTCCATAACGCCGCCGCAGCGGCGTACACCTGCCCATCCTCCTCATCCTTCTCGCCTCAATCGCCGTCCTCCTCACCTCGCTTCCGATCTCCGCCACCGCCGGTGGGTGCTCACTGCTTCAAGTCATTCCGTCGCCCTGCATCACCCGTCCGCACGATTCCTTAGTTATCTTTTGCGTTTTCATTTTTCTTCTTGATTGAACCTGGGTTTCCATCCTCACCGGTGGTTTTTGTTTTTGCCGAAAACTGATTAGATGGGCTGCCGGAGCTGCTGGGACTGGAAGGAGGGGGCGACAGCCTGTTCCAGGAGATTCTCAGGGACGAGACCTTGCTGAGGCTTAAAGAGCTGGGCAAGGTACAGGCTCTTCCAATCCATCGATTCCTTCGTTCCTGGCTACCTCCTCGAATATTCATTCACCTCTATTTTAACCACAACACCTCCTCTAACCATGGCAGCATCATTATTCCATTGAGAAGATGATGATTCCTTCGCGTCATCTATCATCCCTAACCTTGCAACTCATCTACAACGGGACCCGGAGCCATGGCCAAATACTAACGATCGGGATTAGGAAGGAATCAAGGGTGATGGCTTCACGTCATCTTCCATGTATGATGGGTGAGAATAATTTGATTACTACCTTCACAGTCTTGCACAAAAAGCATGAACGTTTGCAACAGGTGTCTAAGTAATTCTGGCCTCGAGAGTTGTTGGTCGCAACAGCTAGATGATCGAGATGATGCCAGACTGCGAGAGACGCTCCGACATGAACAGGTCACATTACCGGTAGACTCTGGCCGGCCCCGATGCTAGGCATGCCTATCACATGGAGATCGGAGGCAAGATGTTGGCACCGTTGTCATCACACATCGTGCGTGACCCAAAGCTGTCTGAGCACCTGGTAGAGGCGCGCGTGTATGCATCCATGTTGACGCATGCGCCTGACATGAGCGAGCAAGGAGGCCATGCAAACATTCAATCAACTGGTGCCATGCACGATGTATGGTGTCCGTGCCATCTAGATCAACGCCACTGAGGCAGACATCAGACACTCAGAACCAAAGCCCGACCACTCTGGCGGCGCCCTGGCGATAGCGCATCGTCCTTTTCATGGGCCAAACCATGCAGAAATTGCAGTCCATCTCGCGTTTATTGCCCGATCTTCTATTTAGTTTGCAATCTTTTTTGTTATTTGATATTCTATATTCCGTTCTAGATCATCTACGAGCTGATGCAGAAAGGCAATCTACAGTTGAACCGACCGAGCATGGATGATGAGGATGACTACCAAGGTGCACTTACTATATGTGTGGTCTCTAGGTTGCCCAGTCCTACGACAAGTAGTCAGGCGAGAAAGAAGTGTTTTAGGTGTTGTTGGGTGATGCCGTGTCATGACTCCATACAGGTTAGAGCTCAACTTTAAATGCAAATGTTCTTTGTAGCAGCATTTATTCTATATCTATGTATTTCATACATAATTTGTCCAGTTTATCTATATGGGAACCAAAGCCAAAATTGTCGCAATATTCAATACACGTGCTATCCGGCTAAAGTTCACCTACAAACATAAAAAATGGTTTTCAATATTGAGGAAAAACACAAATTGCATCATCATTGGTAATTGGCATTTTATTCCCTTAATTAAAATTGTATTCTTAAAGAAATCAAAAACCTTAGTCAACTACTGTAGTAGATTAATTTTGTCAAACAAAACAATGAACAAGACATGAGTGTTTTCTCCAAGTTTTTATATTAGACGTATATGGCAGATTATAGTTATCATTGACAATGATAGTCAATACATATATAAATTCTTTTTCCTTCAAAAACAAACCTCTTCAATTTAAAAAGTATTTTAAACTAACTACTAAATCTTGATCCAAATTATCACCACTACAATGTAACAGTAGGCTAAAGTAGCTCTCCTAAGAACCACATGAGAGATGTCACCTCAACATGCCAAACATTATTCGGGAGTTCATCTTGCGACGCAATATGAATGGCGATACAAAATTGTACACAAAATTGTACAAAGTAGTTGTATAAAAGCTTGGCTACAACATGTTAAAGAAAAAAAAAAAATACATAATCAGTTTTGTATTAAAAAGTTCAAAGCTAAGCATATGCCACATGTACGCACAGATACGATGCAGAACGGGCAACCATATATTTGGAGCAAAAATGATTATGCGTCATTTAATGTCATGTCTGACCCATCATAATGTGAGATGGAGACTTATTTTGAGGTGGAGTATATGTTTAAGAAATAAATAATATAAAGTAACCTCTAAATTTGTAGCTATAGATTACCCAACTAAATTGTATTATTTAACAAAGATAATGTAAAGTAATCCTTGAATCTAAACTATATACATCTATTATATTATAAAATTCCCCAAAACAAATACTATTAAAACCACTATGAATTATTCACTTATGTCATTGTTAATATAGAAAAACCTGACACACATGGCATTTGTCCATGTACATATACCTACTCCCTACGTCCCAAATTAACGGTTGTTTTTGTTTGTTTTCATCATAAGTTGACTGGATTTATAGAAAAATATGTGCCATATTTATATTTCCATATAAATTTCTTATAAAAATAGATTCCACGATCTAACTAAGTATGCACCATAAATAATAATAATATTTTATATAAAATTAGTCAAAGTTATTTCTCGACAATTATTTTAGGATGGAGAAAGTATTTTGTATATGAAGTGATGAGTACACTGATTTCCAAGGCAGATACATAATTAGGATATAGTGCAAATGTAAAAAAATATGAGGAGATTTGGAACTGGAAAATCATAAAAGTAATATGTGACAAATTAAAGTCTATAACTAGGAAATACTAATAAGAAAATACTTATAGAAGTATTATGTAAGAATATGAAACACATGAGAGAGGTCAACTAAACACATATGCCAAAACATACTTGGAGGCCAGGGAGTTATGATGCAATATGAATAGGAATACAAAAGTGGATAGAGGAATAATATTAAAACCTACCACAATAAGATAAAGAAAAACTAAAATAATAAATTTCATATTAAAAATATTTAAAAGCTAAACACATGTGACATGAAAGGAGATAACATGCAAACTCGGCAACCATATATGTTGGGACCAAAATTATATATATCAATTAGTTTTAACTAAAGTTTATCATAGCTGGAGCCATATTATTAGAAACTACAAATGAGTATTGTGTTAGAAATTGATGTGTAGTAACCTACACTTTAAACAAAGTTCAATGCGTAAATATTTTCAAGTTTTTCAGCCGTGGCAAAGACGGGTTGATGGACTAGTAAAGATAAATAAACAAGGAAGTCACTATATATGATACTTTACAATAGTATTAAAAACATATAAGGCGGCGACGGAGTTTGTCGACGGTGGTAACACGGGCTCCAGCCCTGCCTACCGACGCGAGCGGCGTGGATCCCCCGTAAGCCCCACCTTAGGCCCCCTTTTGTACCCTGGGCAATCACAGGAAAATCGTAGGATTCGCGAGGCGCAGAATCATTCCTTTCCTTTGGTCGGTTCCGTTCCTTTCTTTTGTTTTAGCCCCTTTGGCTGAATCCTTTCCTTTGTTCCCCTCCTTTCCTTTCTTTTCTTGCTCCCGTCCTCATCTATTCCCCGTTCGCCCGGCTTGAGAGAATAGAGAGAAACAACGAGGGGAGAGAAAGGGCGCAGAGAGGAGAGGGCACAGCCATGGCTCCGGGCGACGCGATGATGCAAGTCGGGCAGCAAGGCAGAGGTCCCGGTGGTGCACAGCTCCTCCATCCGGCGCCCCTTCCCATCATCGGGTGCGAGATCATGGAGGCGGGCTCCTCCATGGCCGACGGGGCCAAGCTCCCCATGGATGGGTTGGGGCCGAGCTCCCCATGGCCGGGGCTGGAATCGAACTCTCCCATGGCCAAGCTGGGGGCGAGCTCGTCCATCGCCCCCTCCATCAGCGCGAGCGCCCATGGATGCGGGCTTCTCCATGGTCGAGGGGTCGAGGTCCCTCATTTCTCTCGCGACGGGACGCCACCCGCCACGGGTAGCGCCGCGGCTGGAGCCCGCCAACCGGCCGCTACGCCGGGACGCCGAGCCTGGGGAGGTCGTTGACGCCATCGCCGGCGTTTCCTAGTGTTTTCCATGAGGTTGGAGTGGATGTTTTCTTTCCCCTGTGTTCTACCGTGTGGTGCGAGAGATGGAATCCAAAGGAATGCAATCCTCCATTTCACCCGTGAGTTGCCAAAGGGATGATGACATCGGCAAATCCTCCCGAATGAATTCCTCCATTTACCCCTGTGTTTGCCCCGCGGAACCAAAGGGGGCCTTAATTTTTTCTCCATAACTACATAGATTAGCGTGGCTGAGGTGTAATATAGAGCTGAGATTAGCCCGACCTAATTTTTTTTCCTAGCTTCGTCGCTGATATAAAGGGACTCTTTCTTTTGTATCAATATATAAAGGGAAAATAAACACTACCAAAACTCGAATTGAATAAGATTCGAAATTAATTTGCTGGGACTAAATTAGGATGCATGATCACAACTTGTATCGTCTAGTAGTTATTTGTAGCTAGTCAAATTTAGCTACGCACAAGCAGAGAGAGAACCCCCCCCCCTCCTGTGTCCCTCGAGACCTTGAACTCATGGTGGCCGACGTGGTGGCCATCTCCGAGACAAACCAACGTGGTGGCCGCACTACCACTATGCATGCATGCACGCCACCTGCCTTTTGGCCTTTTGGTAGCCTTAATGATGATTTGCCGCTGCAGGCTAACCCTCTCCCTTTATCGATCCGTCCATGACCATGAGCCATACTCCCGCTCTACCATGGAGTTCGTCGTTTTTAACTTTTGAACTTCATGTTTAACCATCCGTCTTATTTAAAATATTTATGCGAATCATAAAATAAATTAATCAATATTCAAGTATCTTCATTGATAAAATAAGTCGTAACAAAATAAATTATATTTGTGCAAAAATTTGAATAAAGACGAAGATCGAATAAGATGGCAAGACTAATCCGGAGTGACAAAACTCAAGTGGGACGGAGGGAGTATGCATCTGCTGCTTCCTGCTTGCGTGGACCCTCCCGCCGGCAGACACTTTAACTGGGCCCAACTTGGGCAGCAGCAGTGTGCTGACTCTTAGGTGGAATGGAAGCATATCATATGGGAGTTTGCAGGTAGCCGCGCAGCTTTTTCCCTAGGGCGCTGCTGCTGGCAGCTGGCACATAATCGGGTAGTTTTTGAGAGAGGGCTGGCTTTAGTTTAGCTATAATACTGCCTGCTACTGTAAGAGTCACTATAAGAACGTCTCGCTTTTGAGTAGGAACGGTTTTATTTTTGAGAGTCATTACTACAGACCAGGCGGGTGGCTGACCGGGAGAGCCTCGCCCGATTTAAAAAAAATATTTTGCTATTTTTTGAATTTTGGAACATAAATTTATAATACACAGCAGAGGCGGCTCGTATTGTAGGGGTGAGGGTGACTCCATCACCAGCCGACGGTAAGAATGGTAAGTTAGGGGCGGCCGGCAAAACCGCTCATGTAGGATTGTTTTGGTGTAGTGCTGCATGCAACCAAAGCATGAACACCAGCAACATACATGCAAAACTAATCCAGCATCTGCATGCCCCGGCCCCAAATAGTAATGATCAATCACGCTTCTATCATTAGGTCTAATTGTCTTTTACGGTATATACACAACAGCATCTGATATTCAGAAGGACGTCACAACAGTGTGAGCAGGAGAGACTAAACAGCAGCATGACATGTGAGAGCTGCCCGGCCGTGGCCTGCCTCGGAGCGTGCCATGGCCCGTGGCCGCCATCGGATCGAGATCTCGTGGTCCTCCCCGCCCGCCCGACCAGCGGCCCGACCTTGTGCGAGTCATCATGGCGTCGTCACACGTCAAACCCGGCCGGCCGCCGCCGGCGCGGCCTCTCTCTCGGGCTTTGCGAAACCCGCTGACCAGTGGGACCTCGCAGCCTATATGAGGGTCCACCTTCAATACTGCATTTCAATCAACAAATCAATGTTTGTCAAAAAAAACAACAAATCAATATTCTCTCACTCTGAGACCTGAAAAAGAACTGCGTGAGTGTACGGGAGGCAGTATGACTGTAGGAGTGGTACTACTTCTCGGGTCTCAAGATATGTGCCCTAAGTGGTGTTTAGTCGATGAAAATATTGGTTTCGGATCTTTGTAATATTTTTCGCTTTTGTATTTGTTAATTATTATTCCACTATGAAATAATTAGGCTTTAAAAGATTCGACTCGTGCTTTTTTAGTTAAACTGTACAATTAGTTTTTATTTATCTAAATTTAATGTCCATACACGCGTTAAAAAGATTTGATGATGTGAGAGCTGGCTGTAAAGACTTTTTGGTTGGTGCATGGGAAGTAAACAAGGCTAACTTTCAGAACGGACGTCAATAAATATTAAGCAAAAAGTGAACATAACACACGGTTAATCCGGCAGGCCATGCACGCACGCACACATTTCCGGCAAGAACATGGCACGGATGGGAATATACTACTCCTCTGTCCCTAAATGTTTGTTTCACAAAAACGTGTTTACGGATGGACACGCTTTCAGGCAACACACATAAAGGGACGGAGGGAGTAAGTACAAATTCCCAGCCGAAAGCAACAACTAGCTAATAGCTAGATCAGTCTAGTTCCGACGAACTGAACACTAAAGGAATTAGGCCTGCTTAGCTCACTGCTAATGCGGCTAGATTGAATCGATCGATCTCATCACACAGGAAATTAAAAGCACACGCTGTGTATAGCTAGGTGCATGCGTCTGTGATTCAGATTTCAGATGTAAATTGACAGTAGAGTGAGATGATTTGTGTGGTGATTTTTTTGGGTGCGTTGACTGTCTGCACCGACTTTGTTAGGTGTTGTTTGGTTCCTAGAAACTAAACTTTTTTAGTCCTAAAGACTTTTTTTTTTTTTTTGAGATTACACCGCACAGACGCTCAATATGCACGACACACTCAATCCTATAAACACAACGCAAACCCTACCCTATGAGCACCTTCGAAGGGACCGAGTCGGCAATCTTGAAATTCACGTAAGTCACCACAGGCGCCTCGTCGACGAGGGACGTCGCCTACCACTTAATGCGCGCAATACGGAAAATCTTCGAAATAAATCCAGGATAAAGTGTCACACCAGGGATTTGAACCCCGGGTGGGAGCCCTCCAACCAATGGCCTTTGCCATTCTTGCGCCGTGAACCCCTTTAGGAAAAAGTCTCAAAAAAGTCTCTCCCAGTTTAGTTTGATAGGGACTAAAAGACTTTTTTAAGTCCTTAAACCAACCATGGGGCTTCAAGATGCTCTGTGAATGTGAGTGCGTGTGGTTCACCAAAAAAAAAAAAAGAATGTGAGTGCGTGCAGGTGAGTGTATTACGGGCCATGGGCCTCATTGGGCTCAGTTTTATCTGGGCCTTTTATTTTCTGTCAGGTTCTTTTAAGGTTCTTCCTTTTTGTTAGCTCTGGTATTGCTGCCTCACAAATTGCTTCAGCTTTGGATAGGACAGTCCGATTGGGACGTTTGCCCATCAGGTTTCAAACTGGTGCTCGCATCTTTTCCTAGGATTTTCCTAGGATTTACCGACGTTATGCATTAAGTGGTAAGCGACGTTCCGTCGGCGGACGACGGCGCCAATAGTGACTTCCGGAAATCTCCGTGATTTGCGGGTGCTCGTCCTTCGAAGGTGTGCTCATGGGGTAGGGTTTTGCGCGACGTGTGTTCAGAGAGTGAGTGTGCGTGCGTTTGTGAGGTCTGCATTATACTGTGTCATTCTCAAAAAAAAAAAAAGGAACACTGCAAGTGCGTTACTAGGTTTGGTTTGACACCTGTTCTTGCTGTTCGACAAGTCTAGTGTCACCTTATTGTTCTTCCTGTGGCTCCAGAATAGTTATAACACATGTTCCTCTGTTGTTGGACTGCATGCCGTGTAACCACAAAGTACCAAATGCTTACAGTGTCCACAAAGTACGACAAAGTAACCACAATAGTTATAGCTCCAGACTCCAGAGTCGGTTCATCATCAGCAGTTTCAGTTGCACATTTCAAGCTGATTTCTACTAACAAAAGTAGGGTGGAAGTTATGTACATGGGGGTAAAGAATCAATGAACCATTTTTGTGACAAACCTCAAAACCAAAACCACAAAAATGTTTACAGTGTCCCAGTTTTCTGTATGTGATATACAAATATATGGCTGAACTGCATTTGGAAGATGGTCGTCTGCTGAGGCTGTTAGGTCAGGTCCTCGACATCCGACGGTTCGTCTTTCGCGAGGTTCGCCTCATGGCGCGAGAGCTCCCATAAGAGCTGCTCGATGCCCAGCTTCCTCAACTCGTGGATGCCTTGCTCAACTGCGAGAATATAATAGTGCTCAAGGTATAAGTAATTTTGGCCGGATTGATTTTCACGATCTACGATCACCGTTGTGGCTTCGATGTTCAGTGTGGCACCAGCCACAAGCATAATACTGTATAAGAAAATCAGCAAAGGGGAAAGCAATTAGCAAAAAGGAAATTATACCATCCACAGCGTCATGTGACGTTGGTTGCTGGCCGTGTCGATCGATCCACATCTGCAATCGCTCCTCAGCAATATCTTCTTCCACGTTGCGGGTTTTAGCCCTCCTCCAGAAGTAGATGAGCCAAGCCTGGGCAGTAGCATCAGAGTTGACGGTCACCACATAAGAACATTTTTTTCCAAAGCCTCGTTCAAGAAATTGCCGGGCATGTATTAATAGAAAAGTATCGTACAACAAAAAAAAAAATACAAAACGCACCCACAAAGTGGAAGCAACAACACGACACCCATCACGAAAAAAATAACAGGCAAAGAGCTTGGGTATGAGGATGGCTCCTACGACGATGCCTCCAAGGAGGAAAACAACATCCATAGATGCTGGTTCAAAAAAAAACATCCATAGATGCCGCCAAACTCCAACCGAGGGACCAAGGTTTTTCAACCTAAGCCTTTGAAGGTAGAAGACCTCATAACCGTACCTCCAACGAGGACTGACATAAGAACATTAGCCCTCAAAAAAGGACTGACATAAGAACATTAGCATTCACATAACCTAGGCATCTGGCATTTTGTACTTCTTTGGTCTATAAAGCCAAGGTCTATTGGACAACTTTTTTTTCTGTTATGTTAACTCATACTGTGCATCCTCATGCAGCTCATTTTTTCTGCTCTACAGAACTGACTGTAATTATGATACACGACACTTCATTTTTCTTTTTTCTTAATTGGACTTAGGCCAAGGCAACAACAAAGAACTTCTATTCTAGTCACATTATATATACTAAAACATACAAGACTAAAGGAATAAACTTACAAGGGATGACACAGTCACCATGAAGCAAAATGAATTTTATTAGTAACTTGGCACAGAATTAACCAACTTGCTGACTGAAGTCAGGTTCAGAGAAGAAGGAATAGGGACAGTACCTGCTTGAACTGTACATCTTCTTCCTCCTCCATGCTTAGGTCTGCACAAGTTAGATTAAATATTGATCATGAATTTGTAACGTTTCCCAACAGAACAAACATGGCACTGGGTGATCATACAGCTAACCAGCCAACTAATGTTGAAAGAACATCACCCATATAGCTAGCTATTAATTGGTTACAGAAACTAGAGTGAGAACAGTACCAAATGCTTCAGTGAATTTTTCGTCCCCAGATGATTTAATATCTGCATATGTGAAGCACCAAACCATAAACGTGAATTAGCTTCTCAGATGGGCAATGAAGGAATTATGTCAACTGACCAATTGATGATTCATTATCAGTAACAAAAAGGAGAAGCAACAGAAGAAACCTGGATCAGCTGCTCCAGCAACATTAGAACGATGGTGTTGGGCAAGGGCAAAAAGTACTGCATCCTCAACCTACAAAAAAATAATTAGGAACATCAGAAAAGTGACCACAGAAAAAAGGTAAATGACAACTTCATCTAGAAAATTTTCAGCACCAGGCAAACTAAGGTGCTGAAACTGCTGAATATATATTATGCATAATAAATACGGATGAAAGCCTTGTTAAAAGATAAGCACCTTCAGGAAGGCTAGCTCTTGAAGTCCTTTATCAACAGCAAGCATGGTTTCTACGTTGCCTTCCCCTGCTGTAACAGTCAAATCATGAACGAGCTTGTCTACGTCTTCCAAATCATTACTTTCTGTTTCAGATCCATTCTTAGCTCTCTGTCCAGCAGATGTTACATACTCAAACGGAAGAGGTGCAAGTGAAGACCAGTATTCATGTTTTGACATTGAGATATCTGAATAGATGCCTGCAGAGTTGCAAGACTAATCATCAGGGAAACAAAAACATCAATTGGTAAATACTGCTTTCTGACAGTGTTACTGTGACCACAACAATGAAAGGAATTTTAGGAAGACTGATGTTATAGCTCCCCACATGGCTAATAAAATCAGCAATCAGTTGAATTCGTTGCAAAAATAAAAAGGTAGTCTTATTCTGAGTTTACCATATTGGACAGCCAAGCCCCAATAACGGGCTAACCAACACCTCTTCATGACAACTTCTTCCTGTACAATAATTATGTGCTTCAAATCAGCACTTCCACAAGCAACTAGACTTTTATGCTTGATTGAATCTTTGGATAAAAGGAAAAGCGAGAGAGAAAATGAACCATTTCTTCTTTGCTTAAGATCATCCGGCGTGTCATTGTATGCGTAACTCTTGTGTTTCGGATTCAGCTTCTTTGAGTTTCTTCACAGCAGCAGATGCTTCTTCTCTTGCAGACTAGAACAGAAAACAATAATATTGACAACTGATAGTCGAACTCATAATTTTCCTTATTGTAGGGCATAGGCTAGCACCTTACCTGTAGCTGTTGTTGAAGAGTGGTGAGTTCCTCATTTTTACCATTCTTGGATATAAGAGCTTTTCTTATCTCTTGCTGTTTTCAAATCAGAAAAAGAGTGTATGAACATAATGTCCTGTTGTAACACCTAGCAGGTGAAGAAATTTTCTAGAGTAGCAATTATTCTACCAAAACTTAGATTATATAAAGTACGTATTCGGGCCACTTCATACAACAAAATGAGGGAATTCTAATGCATCATTCATCATACTTCTAGAATGGATAGCAATGCTATTTAACATGTGTTCTGTTCTATTTCAGAAAAAAAAAAATCCAAATGATCACTATTAACATAAACAGATAAACATCGCAAAGTTAAACTTGTACCTCCTTTCTTACAAGCATCTCCTCCCTCCTGCATCCATAAGTTGGAAGTCATGGACAATGTGATAGGGGAAACAATGTGTAAAATATCCAAAAATACACTCCAAATACCTTTTCATAAGTTTTACTTCCATAGATAACCCATCGCCGAGATTAGCAACCTGGAGATATTGCAGACAACAAAGATATAAAATGAATACCATCTGTGCTACATAATCAAATTATCCAATCACAATGGTCATATGAATGAAGTAATGCAAAAGCTAATAATTTAAACCCAATCCAGACTGAATGAGCTTTCATATTTGGAGAGGCATCATTTACAAGTAAAAACTACGCTTTTGAAAAAATAGTAGTATGATACTATAATAAATTGTTAGAAAAGGTCCTCTTGATTATGCCACTATACAATAATAAAATCTTTTTTTATAAATAGATACAATAATAAAATATTAACACTACAAGTACCGATTGAACACTTGAAAAGGTGTACTATGAAGCAATAATATGATGCATGTTGAGAAACTCATCAAGCCCATTATTAAAATCTGAGATCTCTGAAAGAAGCTACATAACTATTAATTATATATCAAGTTTTACAATATGAATGAAGTAGGATCTGGGACAGTAATACCAGATACTTGAAATGCCAATAAGAATACCTGTTTCTCAAGCTCCGTTGTCCGGGCTTCAGATTGTCTAAGTTTCTCTTCTGCTAGCCCAAGCTGAATTCGGAGGAGTATTACATAAGTTTAGTATGAAACAAAGACACTCCTATTTTCTGATTCATGGAAACTGTTAGAATACACGAACAATAGTGTACCTTCTCCAGGAGATTTACATTCTCATCTTTTAGCATTTCAAGCTGAAAAATGCAGTATTTGTCAGATTGCTTAATTGGAAAAGGTTATCTCACTATTACTGAAGAAAGCCATGTGTAAGTTCACTAATTGTGCTGTACAAAAGCATCTGAAAACTAAAAAATGTAGAAGGTGTGATCAGCAAGCTTTTTTGCGACAGACCTCTTCTGTTAGTGTTGAACTGTCATGTGAGTCCCTTGACCGTGTGGACTGGGCAAAAGTAGGATCTGGATAAACAGCCCTACAGCACCGTGAAATATCAACTGTTAATCCCAGCAATCTCATTACTTCTTATAGACGGACTCGAATTATATCAGTAATGATGAAACATACTGAGAAGAAAGTCAGCCCTAATTTCCTATGTGAATACATTAGCAACATAATGATGAACATTAACAACATAAAAAGTTTTTCTGATTAATATACTCATACTTTCAAGGAAAACTAAACGTAAAAAGATAGAAACACACTTGTCTATACCGAGAGAAAGACGCTGGGGTCTATGAAAAAAAGGGCATTCCAAAGCAATATTTGTAAAGGAACATAAAAAATTCTATGCAATCAAGAAGTGAAGAAAGTGGCTCGTTTCTCA
Organism: Hyparrhenia diplandra; assembly: GCA_015847255.1. Classification (NCBI taxonomy): domain Eukaryota; kingdom Viridiplantae; phylum Streptophyta; class Magnoliopsida; order Poales; family Poaceae; genus Hyparrhenia; species Hyparrhenia diplandra. The sequence goes on from JADLZK010006756.1 coordinate 30,261, forward strand.
AGTACAATGTATGAAACTCTACAATACATAAGTTGCAACTTTGAACTGGGGCAGGAAAACATTAATAGAATGAAAGCGACATCTGTTTTGAAGAGACGTGCTGGCATTATGACAATGCTATAGCAAGAGAATTATCTTGAAAAGCTTGACAATTCACCTTCTATCCCTAGGTGTTCCATTGGGAATTTCCACAGGTTGTAGAGGCCTCACACTAACGCCAACTGGAGGTGCAAAGGTTGACCTTCCTGTTGATGGTGCACGATTTGCTGCAGCTGAGTCCACACCATTCCGACCTAACTAGGTAAACAATGACAAAGGAAATAAGGTGCGCCGTTTCATAGGTGAACTGAAAACACATTATTTGAGAACAATAGGCTTGCTTCAGCATCTGAGGTAAGTAATTGTCTGGATCAAGAATTCACTTCTCTATCTCATTCACTATTGAAAAAAAAACTTCATATTCACATGAAGCATAAAAATAAATTATGCCAATGTCAAAAGGAAACATCAAAGCAGCAGCAGCAGCAGCATGAAACAAGAATTAACCAGCAAGAAACATCAAACTTAACAGTACCATGTTTTTAAATAACTACATCTCATGTTACCAGTAATTAAAAGTTGTGGCAGAAGGAAAAACAGTACAATAGCAATGCAATCAATTATCAGTCACCGATAGCGATAACTGAAATAAATTGAGAACAGACCCAGTGCCTTGTATGCCATATGCTTTGTATCCTATAAATTGTTTATATATAGTTTAATATTTTCATAATCTTTTCGTTTCAAGACAGAGTATCAAGCAGAGACTACGAAGAGCAAAACAATAGTAATACTTTTCTAGACTTGTTTCTTTCTTTGCTGAAGCTAAATTCTTAATTAGTTTTATCAAACGAATTGCTTGAGATAACAAATGGTAAGCTATCATCTATGGCATTACTTATCGCGGGCGAATTGCTCCTGCTCCGGTCTCTGGCGACGACCGCCGCCAATGGCTTGGGCAACGACACTGCCTCATCCCCACCGTCCTCACTCCCTCGGCTGCTCCACCGCCCGACGCTCTCTGCGTCGGAGTCCACGCTCGACGCTACCTCAGACACAACTTGCTTCACGCCGACGTCCCGCCTCGACCGCCGACTAGAGGGCCTTGAGGCAGGCAGGCTGGCAGTAGTGAAGGCCTCTGGAGCTTGGGGTGCTACAGTCGCTTGCGGTGCCTCTGCAGGCCTCGTCGCGCTTGAGCTCCGCCCGCCGCGCGCCAGCAGCTGAAGCGGCGTCTCCTCTTCCTCCTCCTGAGCCGCTACGCGTCTCACCTCAGTGGACCTCGATGGAGGCGTCGCACCGCGGGAGACCGGCGGTGGAGGCGTTGCGCCGCGGGAGACCGGCCGCCGCACGCTCCGCGGGTCCGTCAGCCGAACCGGCGCCTCTACCGCATCCTCCTGCTCGTGGTCCCGGCGCGCGGCACGCTCTTCCTCCTCCTGAGCCGACACGCGTCTCACCTCGGTGGACCTCGGTGGAGGCGTCGCGCCGCGGGAGACAGGCTTCCGCACGGTCCGCGGGTCCGTCAGCCGCACCGGCGCCTCAACCGTCTCCTCCTGCTCGCGCTCGCGTCGCGGGGCACCCGCTCGCGGCCGCGCCGCGCCCGTTCCATCGACCGCGCCGCGGCGAGAGGTGCGCGCGGCGGTGTCCGGGTCGGCGAGGGCGTCGTGCCCGCTGCCGCTCCCGTCGCGGCGCAAGCGCGCGGGGACTCCCCTCGTCCCGTCCTCCGCCGCCCCTGCGCGCCGCGTCGGAACGGGGAGGAGTTGGTGGAGGTGGAGGAGGCCTTGGGGCTGCCGACGGCGGCGCGGGGTTGCGGCGGTACTGCTGGAGCGAAGGCAGAGGGGCGTCGAGGATGATGCTGAATTCGCCGGCGGCGCCGGCGTGCGCGAGCATCATCTCTTCCATGCGCGCCATCGCCTGCGCCGCGGCTGCGCGGCGCTGGTCCGCTGCCGCGCCGGACGGCCCCGGCCGCCGCGCGTGGCCGCCGCCGCCGCCGCGGGGCGCGTCCATCGGCGTTGGGGGTGGGTGGTCGCCTAACCGCCGCCTCGTTGACTTTAGTTTGACTTTCCCGTTTGTGTGTCGTTTGGGAGTATTGGGACTTTGGGTTCGAACTTCGAAGAGAACAAGAGTTGCGGATTTGGGCTTTGGCCGTTTCGATGAAAGTGAGGGGAAATGTTGGAGAAGGAGAGGTGTGCGTCGGTTTGCACACTAGTCCCTTTGAATTTTATAAATGTAATGTAATTGATTGTCAATTATTGGTTATATTGTTTGTGCCTCGTAGTTTTCTTGTTTGTCTTTTGATTTCATCTAGTGTCATTTCTTAGCATGAATTACATGAGGTTCTAAGACTCGGATTTTGTATTTTGACTTCCTTTTACAAAATGAATTGTCATTTGACCACCCATAGCACTAGAAACATTCATCCTTCTCTTTGGTTCTACTCAAGCATCCGCTCAATCCACCTATGATGCGACGTGATGTTAGGGGAGTTGATGGCAAAGTGCTTTAGATCAACTCAATCAACAACTGCTTTTCTTGACAGCGTGCTCAATCGACAACAGTATTTCCAAAGTCGTTTGATCGACTCATGAGCTACATCAAACTTAAAAACAACCACAAGGAAGGATAAGTCTCCTTTCTAGGGTGCTTTCCTAAACTCCCACCATCATCATCATCATCATCATCATATGTAGTAGAGACCACATATGTGAGAATGTACACATATTTGTTTGTTGCCCAAAACAGTGTCATAGGTTGGAGCAGAGATGACCAAGAGGAATCGGCTCCACGGCTTACCGTGAATCACTCTAAATGAAGACTAGAAACCTAAAAAAGGAAACTAGTAGATATTGAGTTACAATGGTTTCACTCTCAACTCATGACAACAATCTTGTTATGGAGAGATCTCTTTAATTTTTGAGCTAGGTGTCAAGTGTCATGGTGAGTGATCAGGCTGGATAGCTTGTTCCATATTGTAGCCTATGAATTTTTCGCCTCACTTAAAATGAACTATTAATAGAGGTGTGTGTTTAAATTATCAGAGTAAGGGTTGAATTTTGTCTAATAATGTCTACAAAGAGGTGAGCAAGACAGTCTTGGCAAAACTTTTAGGATAATCCAAATCAAATCGCAAACTTAAGGTTCCCATTCATCGGGGAAATGCAAAAAGATCAGGCACTAATTTGCAAAATGGATTGATTTAAAACCTTGACTCGCACAAAATATCCGTCGTCCAACTTGCACGTGCAGGTGCAACCACATTAGCGGGCCCACTTGTCAGTCTGCAGGTAGTCCAGGCGTGCACAGTGCTGGGGGAAGAAGGCTGGAGGGGCCTACATTTATTTATTTATTTATTCTCGTTTTGATTGACAGGGCGGGGAGCAGGACCTGGGAAACGAGATTAGCGGCGGCTGCTGCTGGACCCGATCAAATCATGCCCATTGACCTGGACTCAAAATTTAAATAAAAAATGAAACAGTCACGTCTAATCGTAAATAAATTATCCCCTCAACAGAAATTACTGGCGGTAGATATATCTTGCATGGCACGGAAAATGGCTTCCAGTTTGATGTTTTCTACCTACAGAGAAAAACGACGTAGTACTAGGCATTGACTTGGCACGTCTATTTGAAGGTTTAATTTCCTTTTGATAACTTTCGTTGTACCCATCGCGCGTACGCATAATTGGAAAGCAGCAGGATCGTTTGATTTGACCGATGAAGAGTGTGTGAGAAGCTGTGACGTTGGAGAGTGCTCTGCAAGCTAACACTGAGCAGTTTTTTTTTTTTTTTTTTTTTTTTTTTTTTTTGGCCACGACATGGTCAAGAGTGTTGTGCAGTGGCGGATGCTCGGTCGCCGTGGTCACTTTGGATCTCGAACCCCCTCTCTGGTAGATGCTTCACCGCCGAGAGTGTGTTCGTGTTAGCCCGCTTTCGACGGATGCCGCCGTCGTGGTCACTTTGTTCATTCGCAGATGCTTTGCCGCTATGGTCGCTTCGTTCATTGACGGATGCTTTGTCATCGTGGTCGCTCAGTTCGTTGGCGGATGTTTTGCCGCCGTTGCTTCTGGATGGTCGTTTTCTAGGTGGATGCTTTGCCACTATGGCTTGGTCTTAGCGTAGGAAGCCTTTGCATTGAATTCTATTGCAGGCATAGCTGTTGGTTTTGGTGTTGGTGTTGAGGACGAAACGTCGCTCTCGCTCTATTGTAATGTTCTTTGTTCATATGTGTATTTCGGGCTATTCACTACTATTTTAGTGGTTCATAATCTGTGTTATGAGGGTTTTTAAATAGTGGACTCATAATTCACTCTTCTTAATTAAAAACGGGCTATATCCAAAAAAAATAAGTTCCTTTTTTAGGGGACCGTTGAGCAGAAACTATTTACGACCACGAGGACAGTATAGTGGACCGGAAGGGCCTCTATTGGGCTGGTGGCCCAGGTCCGGAGGGAGGCAGCGTATATCATGCTCATGCCAAAAGGTGCACTCCCGTGTATCTCTATTTTTTTTCGTTTCCGTTTTGATTTTGATTTTGCCGATTATACTTGTTTTTTTTTTTTTTTTACCAAAAAAGTGGAAGCCTCCATCTACTTTTTTTTTTTAATAACACACACCTGTTTAAATTCACTCTAATGAGAGTCAAACCTAGGTTTACAGGGTGGCACTCTACTTTTTTTTTATTACTGGGTGACATTCTACTTTTTCTTTAGTTCAGTTTACCTTTTTTTCAATAACATTTATTCAGATTCGTCAAAAAAAACCTAAATAAGAAGCAGAACACAAATTTTATAGGGAAGAAACATTTTCTCAACCAACCGTGTAACGCCTAGCGCATCGAGATCTCTGATCGATCGGCGCAGCGCTTGGACCCCTCTGACACCTTGTTGGGCTCTCCCGTCCGCTCCTTTTGACCCACCGGCACCGCGCACGCTACTCCACCAATCTGGCTGGGTACACCACATCGCCGGATCCAAACCTGACTGGCTGAACGGCCGGCACCGGCAGGGCCGCTCGTGATCGCACGTGCAGCTGGCGTGTCCGGCGCCCGAGCGCCGGCCGATTCGACCCGATCGGACACCCGGGCACACCCACCGACCAGTGTGGACAAAGGGGAAGCTAAGCCTGTTCGGTTGCCATGCAAGGCGAAATAGTTTGGGTTAAGTGCATCAGAAGACTTTTCGTTTGTATTTGGTAATTGTTGTCCAACCATGAACTAACTGCAGCCAAAAGATTCGATGCCGTCTTTTCAACCAAACTGCGCAATTAGTTTTTTGATTTAACTACATTTAATACTTCATACATCCGTCAAGAGATTCGATGCGATAGATCATCAGAAGACTTTTTGGGTTTCTTTTTGGGTTCGCATGGGAACCGAACACACCCAGCGCAAAGGAAGCCTAGGCAGGCCTTAGTGGGTGGGCGGCCGTTGACCGTGCATGGATCCATGCACGCAGGCATCAGAGTGCGGGGCCGGTGCCGCGTGGCAGCGCCGCCGCATTCCAAGGACCCGGCAGGCCGCCTCGGGATTCGCGGTAATTAACAACTTCTCCCGCTTTCCCAAGGTAAAGTAACCCCCGGCAGGTTCAACAAAAGCCCCCAAATTACTCTGTTTACCTTCGGTTAATTAATTAGCCGTGTTTCTTCAGGACGCAAATAATCAAATTCTCCTGCATGCGACGCAACTTGGCGTGTAGTTGGAGTTGGAGGAGTAGTTTAACAGGCGCGTCAGAAGCACCAGTGGTAATTCTGTTCCTCGTCAAAAGTTTGGCATCTACGGAGTACATATACTAGTACAAACAAACGTCACTACTACCTCCGTTTCGTTCTTACACGTACAAAATACGGCAAGGAAAGGAACGTACGATATAATGTCAATCGAAACGTACGCAAATAACAGACAAAAATAGCGTAAAAAAAACCAAAGCGAGACAACAAAACACGAGAAACACATCCAAAACTGCCAGCGAAAACCATGCAAGTTTCTACCAGGAGTCCGTCCTAGCTACGCAAAGGCCGGCTAGCGGTAATTAGTATATTCTACTAGTAAGTAATGTACTGTAATTAGCAGCGATCGATTGAGAGTAAATACGTACCTTAGGAAGAGCGAAACCGAAGTACTTGTCCTTGGCCCCCCGCCGCCGGCGCCGGCGCCGGCCGCAGCAGCGTGCAGCGGGCTCCGTCCGCCGTACCCGTACGCGGCGCCGCGGAGGGGACTCCGCCCGCCGCCGTACCCGTGCCCGTTGCTGGCGTCGTCCGCTCCGTCGTCGTAGTAGTCGTCGTCGTCTCGCGTGCCCGCGGCGCGCGACATGGCGTGCGCCATGGCGGCGGCCGCGCGGGCCTTGGACCGCGCCGCCAGCGGGTGCACGGGCGACGCCGTCGTCGTGGCGGGGCCGAGTGGGTGCGCTGGGGACGCCGGCGTTGAGTAGATCCCGCCCGTCGCCGAGCGCCGCCGCCCGTACGTCGGGCTGCCGGCCCGGCGCCAGTCCATGTGCGCTCGCGGGCGCGCCGGTAGACGATGGAATGGATCGGAGGACGGCCGCCGGAGCGTGCGACGCGCGTCCTGGACGGCGGCCTCGGCTTGGCTCGGCTCTCGCTTGATGGGAACGGAGTGCTTCTCGTGTCTGTGCGGCGCGGACTAGAGCTAGAGGGAGGTTACTTCTTGCAGCAAAGGGCGCACTTCGAGGATGCTTTCGGACTATATAATGTTTTTTCATGGGTTTAGGGTGGTGATAAAATATTTCTCGAGAGGTGTGCACAATTAATGACCGCTGAGCTAAGCAAAATGTGCGATCTTCACCGTCCCATTTGGGACTTGCTCGTCAAACCGTGGCTTCTCTCTTTTCATTAGGGATCGTAAAAATTACTGTACAACAATATCATTACACTTATTGAAAATAATTATATTGTGCAATTTTATTTCACCCTCAATTTTTTTTGCCATAAAGAAAATTTCTTTGATACTAAATAAAGTTACATTCTCTCATTACAAAAATAAACCGAACTACTCCAACTCTATTGATGGAAGACAAGAAACCTTGATGAAACGGTATGCTATCATGAAGAAGTGGCTAAGGACATTCTAGTAAAAGTAAGAGAAACCTATGTGCCCTTAAATTTCATGATCCTAGACATGGGGAAGACACAACAAGGGCGTGAATAGCCTATGATGATAAATTTGGCCAAACACTTACCTAATAAAGGAAGTTATAGGAGAAGTACATGTTACAAATAAATTTCGAAGTATAATATAAAGATGTTTGCTGTTATTTTTGTTTTAGATAATGTGTATTAACTGTTTTTCTCCCTTTTTCTAATGTAACAACTTTTATAAGGTCCTCTTTGTTATTATGTCGCAATACTTTGATTAGGGTCATTACACGAGAAGGTGATGCTTTATCCGGTAGTAGTTCCTCAAGTGGAGCTCCCATGCACCTAATGTGTCACAGAGTAGCCGCCCGTCGCCCCACAGTTCGCATATCCGTGGCCACCGCCACCATGAGATCCTTCAACTCCAACGCGTCCATGGCTCCTACGCCCGGATCTAGGGAATGAAGGGGCCATGGGGGCCATGGCGACTGGGGTGAGAGATGGGGTTCTAGCCAAGAACAGGACCAACTTATAGGACAAGAGTGCCAACATCGGTGGGCCGGCGACAACGGCGGCGATGATTTTTTTGTCTTCAGTGGGAGAAGCTTAAACGACACATGAAAGAGAGGAAGGGGAGAAAGCGTCCACAATTTTTTTATTTCTTCGGCCATGGTTCCATTCATTGGAACAAGTCCTTCATCAACTTCGGTCTCATAGTGTATGGGAGCGGGTCCGATGCTCACATTTATTGCATCGACCCGGCTTGGAACCACACACTACTGATGCTCTTAGCAAATAGTTTTACTAAATATTTGGGATGCTACGGGAAGGTAGAGTGTACTTTGCTTGTGCTATGTATGGAACTGACTCGTTGGGGCGTGACCTTTGAAGAAATTTGAAAAACCCATATATGGCAAACGTGATAACTATGGTCTATGGACATGTTTGTTTTAGCTTATTTCACCATGGTGACGAGAATAAAAAAAAAACATACTAAACGTCTTATGGTGGCCGGTGAGAACTTCTCCTCACGATCACACTTCAGGAAAAAAATCCATTTACGGTGGGCTAAAGGCTCAAAAACCCATTTACGGCAAACGTGATAACCATGGGTCTATAGGTCTATGGGCATGTTTGTTTTAGCTTACTATGAGGATTGAATATAAATGGGTTAGGATTTTAGTCACTAAGACTTAGGAGATGTACATATTGAGTTATATAGGTAGCTAGTGAGGCTTTGCTTTAGTGAATATTAATTATAGGCGATAGTGCATTACTTTGGTGAATACTTTGCATATTGAGAGAAATAGCTAATGAGGTTTATCTTTATAGGAGCAGTAGATTTTTGCGGGTGGCGATCATCTAAGTAATGCCAAACGTCTTATGATGGCCCGTGAAAACTTCTCACGATCATCCTTGAGGAAAAAAAAAAAAATCAAAAATGAATTGCGTTACCGATTTTTTGTATTTCAAAAAATTGGTACAAGAAGTAAATTACCTAGTTTTCTTCAAGAAATTGGGGACAGCATTTTGAATTTTGAATATGGCTTTTGCCACGTGAGCATACAGCTCAGAGAGCAAAGATGCCAGCGTGGCTGCACGAATCTCTGCGCTCGCTCTGCCCACACCAAACCGAACCACTACGGCGACATCACTCACACCGCGCCAGCCCCAGTACCGCGTTCCCACCTCTCCCCGGTGTCAGATCTCGCCGCCGCCGCGCCGCGATGGGCTCCGCCCACTCCTCCCCACTCGTCCGTCTCCACCGCCAGCGGGGACGAAGACGAGGACGACGAGGAGCCGTCCGCGGCGGCCGTCTCCTCCGTGGGAGCACCAGCGCCGCCGCTGCCCGTTCTGGCGCCGGCGCCTGTCCGCGTGCCCCCGGCGTCCGCGTCCGCGTCCAAGGTGCTGGAGCAGGAGCCCGAGGTGCTGCCGTGCCTCGCCGCGGACTCGCCGCTCTCGCCGCAGCCCTCCGCGGCGGGCACCCGCGCCTCCTCGCGGGGCCCGGCATCAAGGTCTGGGACCCCTGCCACGTCCTCCTGCCCCCGCCCCCGCCGTCCCCGTCCCCGCCGCACACGGGCAGGCAGCAGGCCGACGCCGCCGCCGTCGAGGTCGTGCTGGTCAGCCACGGCGAGTGCGCCGCCGCGATGCGCCCGGACCTGGTAGGCGGCCGGTGGCCGGCCGCGGCGCTCACGGCGCGCGGGGGCGTCAGGCGCGCGCGCTCGCCGTCTTCCTGCGCTCCCGCGGCTCCAGGCTCGCCGCCGCGTACGCGTCCCCGCTTGACCGCGCGCGCGCCACCGCCGCCCTCGTCTGTCGGGTGAGCGAGCAATTCTTCGCGGCTCCTCCTGCTGCTGCGTTACGTTGCTGCTACTGCACTTTTTGTCTTGGAATGCGCAGGAATTATACCTCGCAGATTCTACGTCATATAAACTCAATTATGCCAGAAAATGAAAACAGTGCTTGTTACTTCGGCATCTGCATTGTACTTTACATCATATGAACTCTCGTGTCAGCTTGGAATGCCCCGTGCTGTGCTAAAAGTATGATCTTTTTGAAGAAAGGGTGATATGCTGCGTTGTGAACATTAGTTCAATCAAGTAGCCTTTGTTGTGTCTTCTATTTGTTTGATACACTCATGCACATCTCTGAGATCGTGCCATTAAACACTAGTGCTAAAATAGGTTGTAAAAGGTGCTGTTTGCTCTTTGCTGTATGCTAGGCTGGTGGGTAAGCATGGTGTATTCTAGATCTTTAACATGGGGCCTTGGGCAGCCGTTACCCTGTTAGTTCAGGAATCAGGAGCATAGGCCTTTGAAGAATACTGGATGTATTTTTCATGGTATGAAATGTTGTCCTTTATGGTTGCACACATTGTCTTAGGCACTGATAGTTGTACAAAAACATTTTAATGTTCTCTGGTTGCAACTTGCAAGTGGCTACTAGTTGGTGTAGGTATTTCTGTGTTTTTTTGGGTGCGAAAGCAATTTCTTTATTTTCCATGTTGGTTTTCTTCCCATTTTATTTTATTTTATTATTTCCCACATTGGACAAGAGGCTGTCATTCATTTGTCTTTTGTAATAGTTTTTTGTTATGTCGTTAGCTTTAATAGGGATATAACAGTTGTTTGTAATATTTGTCATGTGTTTTTTTTTTTCACATGAGAAGATCAAATCTCTAGCTAAGAGTCTTCCTAGTCTTACACCAAACTTTGGTGAATCTGAGGCAGCTATAGTAGTTCTTTCTTTTTGTTTTCTACATTTTTTTTAGTAAGATCGAAGTATTCTACAGTTCCTTTGGTGTTTTTTCTTTACCATTTGAGCTTCTGAATAGTGCACTATACACTTTAGCAAGATAAAATCAAATACAACTACACTGTACACTTATCTCGACACATAGCAGTTTCACATATGTGATCATTGATAGGTAGAAAACATAGATAGGAAAAAACTGAAGGGACCAGGAGGAGTCTCTTATTTTCATTTTGCTGGAACTTGTCTGAATGGATTTGTTGTGTTCATAGAAGGGTGCATCTTTAGTGAATGTGGCAAAAATGTTGAAAAATAGTTTAATTTCATCGAAAAGCGTACTTCAAGTTTTGGAAAAAACTTGGCATATCGATAGACCATAGTCATTCATAGATGTACTTTGTTGTAAAGCTGAGATTCCAACTCATTCTAGATTAGTTTGTACGGAAATGAATAATTTGGGCGCGATTTTTTCATTTTTATATGAATTAATATATAATGATTAGAATCCCAACTTCATAAAATGGACTATGAATGCACCAAGTTTCAGATTTTTGTCGAAATTTCAAAGTATATTTTTGGATGGATCCTCACCATTTTCAATATTTGTGCCATTTTCACCAGAGATGCACCCACAGATAGTATGCACCACATGACACTACCATGAACTGACAAGATTTTGTATCAATGCATCGTAACCTGAAATGGAGACACCTTTTGTGCATTTCTTGCTACCTTTCTGTAATTTAATGGTAGTTAATTTACAACTGGAAAAAATATTACTATGCTTCAGCAATATCTCCTAGGGATGATAACAGTAACATGGGTGCCTGTAAGTGTTAAATTATAAATGCTGTTTCCTAAGTTGCCTTAGTTCCTGATAATTAGTTGAAACTAAATCTACTGAGGCGTTGCTACTTGCCTACTTCTGCTATGATATAGTTTTTTGGAAACTTCTGCTATGTAGCTATTTTTACTTAGTCATTTCTAACTATAGTCTAGCTTTGTAGACCAAACAATACCTTATACGGTTATACCATAAAACAGTTATTCCTCAAATGCAGACATATGGAATTTGTCTTATGGATTTGGTTATAGATGGCTAAAAGGTGGTTATAGATGGCTAAAAAGGGCTGGGTCAAAGCGGGCGGCATGTGGCATGGCATGGCCTGTTGAGTTGTGCCATGCTTGGGCTTGACCTTTGCTTGTAGTGCCGACGTGAGCATGGCCCATTTACTGGCCAGCCTGTTAAGTGGCCGCGTCATGAAAACCTAACTACCGTATCGCCCTTCCTGTTTCCCCCACCCTGCCTGCCAGTGTGCTTGCATTCTGGCGCTGTACCCTTTCTTCTAGGCTCTGGTCATCCTCTCTTCTCGGCACTGGTCCCTTCCACTCCCGGCTGCCACTCCACCTCCCTCACCTCCTGGCCTCCCCTCCTGTCAACAGCTGGATGGTTCAGCATCATTGCAAAACAGATGGCGGTGCGCAGCATTCAATGAGATCCAGAGGCAGTAAGATCCAAGATGGCCGTGATTTGTGAATATGTGGTGTATGGATGATTGTTGTTGTGAGTCTGGATTGGATTTGTGCTGTTGTGTATGTGGGGATGATGGATCTGTGACTTCAATTTGGCTTGGACTTTTTTGGTGTTCGTTCTTGGATTTGTGTACTGGCCTGCCAGGCTGGTGCAGGCTCACAAGCTCACCGGGCTGGCGTGCTGGCTCAGGCATGTTTAAGGCTCTGTTTCACCATGCCTAGACTGGCCGATGAGCCTGTTGGTGAGCACGGCATGGCACAACTAGGTAACCATGCCTATCGTGTTCGTGCCTAACTGTGCCTTTCTTAATCGTGCTTGTGCTATGCTGTGCTGCCCATTTAGCCATCTATAGATTTGATGATTTGTTTTTTCATAACATTGAATGCTGGTAATGTTAGTTTCTTTAGTTAAAGATCGGAACATATTTTCAGACTTGAGACTGACTTGGTATTCTATGTGCTAAATCTGTTGCTTATTTCATGGTAAAATCAATCCATTACATTTTTCAATGGTCAATTGTTAGTTACCTGGGATATTTCAATGATATCTTGTATGCATGATAGATTCTCTCTTAGTTGTCAATGCTTGCCCTTTTTTCTCTCTATCAGATATGAGCTGTTTCTAAGTCTGAACTCTAAATCTTCAATTTTTTTTTTTTTTTTTGTGGAAGCAATTTCTAGGATCTAGATGTGGAGTGCAAATAAATGTTTTTTTAGGACATGTGTCATGTCTGCATAAAAACGAAAGCTTTTTCAAATGGATCTTTTTTCTAGTATGGGATTGAAATGAATGTTTTGCTGATTTTAGCGCAATGCCCTAGTGTGCATGGTATCTATATGGCACATGTGTATCTATATGTCATGCAAACAGTTCATGGCAAACAACAATTGCATACTATTTTTGGAAGCACCCATTCTTTTTATAGCTTCACTTACATGGCACATGTGTATCTATATACAATTTACTTTTCATTTTAACTGTATTGAAGTTTGTAATATATGACATGTTATCCTGCAGGAACTTGATTTCCCAGAGGAGCAGATCCAACTGTCAGATGCTTTGACTGAAATGAGTCAAGGTCAATGGGAGGGCTGCCCAAAATCAGAAATTTATACTCCAGAAATGGTCAATCTGATGGAAAGCACCCAACCTGATTTCTCTGCACCATCCGGGAGTCACTCAGACAGGTACAGTTTCGGATGATGGAATTCCTCAACCGAACAGTCCTAAGACTACCAGAAAAGGTGGCAATGGGGGACACACTGTCACAACAAAATGAGCTGAAGGGGTTCTCTCGGCAGAGCTCCAGCAATTCTGTCCAAGATGGCCCTCCATGGGATTTGCTTTACAGGCTCAACCGACATAGCCTCCAACGAAAGAAATCTGGGAAAAGCCGCCTCCAGTTTGTCACTTCAGGGGATAATGAAGCTGAAGATGATTTCTCCCCTAAAGAAGTAAACCGGAGGCATTTCCTTCATGAAGGAATTCTTGGTAGCTCAGCGACCTCCATTGCTATTTTCAGTCATGTGACCCCTATTCGGTGCCTCATTGCAGGCCTGCTAGACTGCAATCCTACAATGTCCAAGAGAATATGTATAGACGATTCTTCTGTTACGGTTCTTGAGCATTCGTTGAAAACAGGATGGCAAATAAGAAGGCTGAATGATACTGCACATCTCAGGCTTCTCTAGCTGATGAGTGTATCAGTCACTGATAGCATTCTGCAAATCAGATGCTGAAAGCCACTTGCTGCATGCGTGTACTATGTGGCCATCAGAAGTGTGGTCTCATCACTGTATTTCATTGTATCTATCGAATATCTCTACGCCAGGTAGAAGGGCTGGCCTGTATTGGTGTTGTGTAGTATTTGTTGTTATTTTTGACTAAATTATTTCTCAAATCAAATGTAATCCAGCAGAATCTAGCTACTTTTTTTTGGTGGGTAGTTAGTGGGGCACATATTAACGCACCATTCTTTTTGGCTGAATATTTAGCAAGTTTGTATGCTCCAAGGGTATGGAAAATGAACTAATGAAGTAATGCAAATTTGCTGTGCAGCTGCCAATGGCACAATTGTTTGTATTTTGCATTATAGTGTTGCACAAAAAGTTTGAATGCAACAAGTGTCTGTTTTCTACCTCAGTTGGGAACCCGTCTGACATCATAAGTAATCTTGTACATTAGGCAGTTTTGTTGTGTCATTGTTTTGATTTGTTTTTTTTTTTTTTTCCTAATCTAGGCACCTAGTGAGCAGCAGGTTGCCCTAAATCTACTCCAAAGATCATTTAGTGGTATTAGACAGAAAAGAACTACATGTCCATTTTGAAAAAGAAAAATCTGTAATTTTGTTAAAAGTAGAGCCCCTCAACTATTGTTCATAGACACCACACCCACCTCTGGAAAGCACTCGGAAGTCAAGATGGCAACGGGTATATACCCGATGGGTACTGGCCACCCATACCCGCACCCGCTAAGCTGAAATCTTACCCGTACCCGCACCCGCAGACGGGCAGAGAATCATTCCATACCCACTCCCGTACGGGTATTTTCTACCCGTCGGGTAACCCGCACCCGACAATACACCCGTGAAGACTAAGCAAAATCAAAAAATTATCAAGGCAACCAACAACAGAAGTGCTCGGATTCAAAGCTGGACACCACCGCACTTTAATGTTCCAAATTGCAATCCTCTTGACCAAAAAATAGAAAAGAAAAATGAAGCAAGTTGGCAACATCGATAGTGCAGCCATCATAATAGCTGAGACTGAGAAGATGCGGAATGCAGGCTGGAGCCGCTGGAGCTGGACAGATCGACCAAGTTCCTTGCCGACGCACTGCTGAATGAAGCAGCGCTCCTCCAACGACGCGTCGGTGCGAGGAGGCACCTGCGGTCTGGCTCCGTCTGCCTCGGTGACTTGGCGGGAGGCGCTCGCCGTTTCCTCCTCGGCAGCATCGCGTCGGCCCGCCCTCGCCGCGGCCCGCGTACTCGGTAGCCGCGCCGTCGCTCGCGAGTCGCGCTGCCGGTCACGCGCGGTCAGTAGTTCCCGAAGTCGCGAGTCGCGCCGTCGCCCCGTGGCCCGCGCGATAGGAATAGAAGGAGCGGCGGCTGGGGAAGGGAGTGAATGAGTGAGTGGGCTAGGGTTTTAGGAGGAGTTCAATAATATATACTATGACAGATTAGTTGGATTTGGGCCGAATTCATGGGCTACATGGGCTAAAATGAGTTAGACACTCAGGTTGGCGGTTTTTTTTCGGGTGTTTTTCTTACCCGCAGGTAGACACCCGCACCCGCACCTGCACCGGGTCATACCCGATGGGTACCAGATTTTGCCCAATAACGTGCCGCGGGTAGAAAACTCATTCCATACCCCGCCTCTTATGTCGGGTAAACCCGTCGGGTAGTCGGGTTTTGGTGCCGATTGCCATTTTGACTTCGGAAGAGAGGGTCAGGAAGAGAGAGTTGTCGCTCATTTTCTGCATCTCAATAATCCTACCACATTCACTTCTCGTGATAAGCAAGGCGAAAAATAGTTGTTTTACCATTTTTGGGCTTCGTGGTAAGTCGCCGTGAGCTAGTAACAACTTTACTAGAAAATTAATTTTAACAGACACCCCAAGAAAGGCAACTTCTGCTGCAATAGGTGCCACTGAATTCTTGGTGGTAAAAAAAAAAAAAGAAATTTGGTGATTCTACCCCTACTTTAAAGTCCAATGGTGATTTTACCCTTGTTTTTTCAACTTTGTGTTTCTACACTCACTTCTTTCAAACCAAACCTCCATCTACCCCTCTTATTTAACACCGTTGGTACATGTCATATTAAATGACGAAAATAAACAAAAAGAAAAGAAAAGTGGTGATTTTACCCTCGGTTTTTGTCCTTTTTAACACCGTTAGAGGATTTAACGGACCGAGGAGATAGACTCTCCCTTCGTTTTGAAATAACAGGGGTAAAATCACAAAGTAAAAACGAGGGTAAAAGTGAGGTAGAAAGCGGCAAAGCCCCCCACACACACACACACACAAAAAACAAAAAACAAATGGTGTAGATAAAGACTTCATGGATCTTTGATTCCATTTCTATTGCCCATGAGGAAAAAAGGCGTGGTTCAAATATTACACTACTTCTATGGGTAGAATTTGCAAGCGCCTTCAATCAAAGGTCTATAACAATAAGGCATTTGTAGGGGGTCATGCTAGGGTCCGATGCGGTGGAACCCAAACATCTGTTTGATCATCCCCATCCATCGGTTCTTCTTATACCTCCCACCCATGCGACATGGCGCCCCCTTGCGTGGTGCGCGTGTGCCCTAAGCGTGCCACGGTGGCCCCTTATTCCCCTCCCCTCACCGCCATGGACACGCCGTCGGCAACATCGGCTTCCGCCATGGCTATGCTCGCCCGGTCTCGACGGCCCCGCCCTAGGCCCGGCCCGGCCGGGCCGGACGCCGTCGCCCATTTGCTTGTTTTCCCTTCCCTCGGCCGCGGACAATCTATAGTGGTTTAATAGTGTTGACAATTCTTTAGTGTTACCACTAAGGGGACCGATACACCTAAGGATGGCAAGCGGTAAACCGCAAAGCGCCACGGTGTCGGTGTAGCTTTTCACGGGGAGTATTTCGGTATCGATTTCCACGAGCGTGAAGTGAACTAACAAAGAATCAAGGGTTGTCCTATGATGACACAAGGTGTGTATTTGGCGGTTGAGATGAGAGGTTTTCTATAAGCGAGATATACGGATAGGCTAGGTAGCTAAACGCGTGGCTTTATCGACCCTCGGACACTTGGGCGCGTGGGTGATAATCCGGTGAATCTGATCCACCATTACCAAACTACTATTTTCTTTGGAGCCTTACCTTTTAAGAACTTGCTTAGACTCGTGGTGATTTATATGAGAGACGGAAGGGTTTGTCACCACCTTCGGCTATCACCATCCATCCAAGCGACAAGCGGCATACACCGGTAAGGTATAGCCTAGACACCACGTCTATGCTAACACTTACTATTCTAACCCCGTACTTAGCTAGGCTAGAACACTCTGCTAAAGCAAAGCAATGTACCAATGAAGAACGAGTGAATAGCTACTATACTAAACCCGGATATGCAAAGTATAAAAGAACTTCGGATGTATCACTTACTAGAAGAAGTACACCCTTGAGAGGAGCGCCTTGGAGGAGATTCGGCCAGGACGGGGCTTCCTCCAAAAGACTTCCCTCTCTCTCACTCTCGCGATACACTAAAGGAGGCGGGGCTTCGCCTACTACATTGGAGTGGAGTTCTCCTTGTGGTCATGCCTTGGAAGTGAGGGGGTAAGGGGTATTTATAGCCCAAGGTGGAGTAGGGGCTACTCGGCGCCATGTCATCATCGATCCGTGATCCCACCTTGTAGCCCTTGGATAAATCGCCTTAGAATCAACGGCCGGATGAAATAATCACGTGGACAATGTGGTAGGCATGGGGGGATGTCGGTGGCCAAATGGGCTATGGTCGGCCGACCATGGTCCATGACTTTGTGGGCCATCCCCAGTGCCGAGATGTTGGCCCCATGCCGGTTTCTCGCGTCTTGACTCAGAACTGCCGTGACATCTGTTTTGTACCCACATGATCCAAGGGACGCCTTGACGGACCAATCGGGTGCCTTCTATTGGTTTCCCATGGATTGGTGACGTGGCGGGGACACATTGGAAGAGTTTGGGCCAATGGTCATTGGTCGGCCGATGTGGGTCCATTGGGCCTTGGCCTATTCGGCTCTTCTAGGAGGTGTCCCACATGTCGGGATGAAATGGTCATGCATCGGCCGATGTAGGTCTTGTGGCCAAATGACTTCAAATCTTGTGTGGAAGCTTCATAGGACATGGAGATCATGATGGTGATGTCAAATTGTCCAATGGCCATACTTGGGGTGTCGGCGGATGGTGACCAAATGTGTCATTTTAGCTTGATTTCCTCTAGTTTCACACATCCGCATACAAATAATGACATCTACATGTGGAACTAGGTTATTTGCATAAGAACTCATTATTTATATGTATGCTAGCTTCCAAAAAAGAGTACTTTGTTGACGGTTTGACTATGTAAAACAGGGGTGTTTCTACCGTCAACAAGATCCCCCACTTACATCTTTGCTTGTCCTCAAGCAAAGGAAAGAGGTTGAAGTAATCGTAGAGACATAACATTACGGGATTTTGGATTACCATAAAGATTATTTCTCGGCATTTCTTATGTGAGTGGGATATGTGGTTGTGTCTATCATATATCCTTGAGAAGTTGGGAAGTGGAACAGTTCAAAGCTAGTCATCTTCCACATTCACATCTTAGTACTTGGAGTTTTCGATATAAGTTTAAAAAGAAAATTCACATAGATCACTTATACTCCTCGATTGGGTACTCTCAAGTCACTCAATAGTGTATAGATCCTCACCAAGGCATAACATGAAAGTGCCTTTTTGTTTCATCCTACTATAAAGGTCTATGTGGAGCCGAGGTAGGGATAAACATGATTGCATACTTGCATTGCATATATTGTAAAGTCAAAACTAGGATCCTAGGAGAAAAGTATCATGCCCTTAGATCAAGAATGTGCATGTGTGTGTGAATTATGGATAACTTTTGCTCCTCTATTGGATATGATCTCTCTCTATCTTATTGTTTTGAGACATGGGTATCATATATATATATATATATTTGGACCTTCATGTGTCCAACTTTTTTTTTTTACTTGGACCTTCATGTGTCCAACTTTTTTTTTGGAGAGGTGGGTTCTACTCACCCTCGGACTTGTGTCCATTATTTCCTCTCTTTTTTTTTTTTATACTTTTGCATAGCTCATGTCTCTTTTGATCATCTATATATCTAGAGAGAGATCACAACTTAAAGCATAGAGCATTTTGATGGTGGAACTGGGGAAAAAGTATGTTGTGCGTACTTCGGTGTAGAAGTAGCATATAGATGTGGAGTGTACATGAACTTGATCTTGGGAGCATGATATAATTCTCAACAAGGGTCACTAGGTTTGCCAAAACTCAATACAACAAGCAAGTAGCATAAATGGGGCTCTAAACATGTATGAGTAATGCGTATGGCTTTGGTGGCTATTTTCATCCGAGGAGAATGTGACACTATGGTTTTATGTTTTTTTTTATCAAGACAAATCTCCAAGAACTTTAAATAGAAAAGGTTGATGCACAAGCTCGAACTATATCACAAGTCACAATATCTTAGTCAATATGACTTTCCCTAATAATGTATTTTTCCCACAAACATAAGTTTGTAAGAGAAATGAACTTTATGATAGATTTTTATCTTCAAGATGTCATGAAAATGTTACTTCTTCAAAGTTTTATATTCAGGTGCTTCTTCTAGTTTTATTCTTTTTATAAAAATAACTAACAAAAAATTAATACAAAATAAATGTAAAAAAACAGAGAAGAGAGGGGTTGCAAACCGGCGTGGAAGTGTCCTAGATCTTTGGACAGGTGGGTCTAGGGGTCCAAGGTGGGGTCGGCCGATCCCACTTTTTGGAGGATTTGACCATTTGGCCTTCGTGGTGCTCTTCTTCTCATCATCGGTGGATCAATCCTGCACCGGCAGTTTTCCAATTCTTGAAAATTCATTGGTTGGCCGACCTACCTTTTGTGGCCATTCAGGGCTCAAATTTTCACAAAGTGTGTTCTTGATGCGAAGGTGATCAACGTGGCGGGGTCCAAACATTGAGATCCTTCATTTGGGTGGTCGGCCGATGTGCCTCTTATGGCCATTCGGGCTCATATTTTTTCGATGTGTTCTTGATGCGAAGGTGATCAACGTGGCTTGGTCCAAACGTTGAGATCCTACATTGGAGTGGTTGGCCGATGTGCCTCTTATGGCCATTCGGGCTCAAATTTTCACGGTGTGTTCTTGATACGAAGGTGATCAACGTGGCGGGGTCCAAACGTTGATATCCTTGATTGGGTGGTCGGCGGTCACCCCCACAGCTGGCTTTTGCATGGCACGAGACACATGGGCAAAGAAAACATCAAGTGCGGGTGTTACGCTAGTGGAAAAACACCAGCGTAACTCAAATGTTCATTTTTTCTTAGAGATTTCATGCGATGGGCGTAACTTCGGGCACCTCCCTATGTGGAGACCAGGCTCAAGGCATGCCACAAGTGTGTTTTGGCATCATGGACTGCATTGGCCAACCTAAGGTCACGTCGGCCGTCACATCGATGCCTAGGTTTGGTCTCTAGTAGGGGGTTCGGCTAGTGGAGTCACATCAATGACGTCCATGATCATAATGTCATTTTGATGTTTGTTGGGAGCCATGGGGTTTATGGAAGGACCCTTGGGTTCCTTACCCAGTCATTGATGGGTAAAATGTGGTGGTGGGTATGGTGGTGGTGAAGAGAGAAGTGAGGGGAGAAAGGCTTAAGGAGAGAGGTGTGCCAACGACTCCCGGTTTGACACCGAGCTCGGGCGGCTCCTCCATCAATGATAGCGAGGCCTCAACATTAGGTGACCAATTTGGTGTGAAGTGAACAGGTTGGCCTATGCACCAAAACACGAAGTCGAACCAATGGTCTAGGCGTGTTCTATAGTGTGTCTAGAACATACCTCACGCCCTCAAGCCAAAAGGCCCAAGTAGGGGGTCGGCCGGCGTGCCAAGTCGTGTCCTGACCCATCCTAATGGTCTAAGCATGATCATTATGACTTTCTATACTCATCTCACTCACCCCCAAGCCAAATGACTAGAATGGATGACTTCGGCCGATGTGGGTTTGACCCAACGGGTCTGAACCGCTTATTGGGATGTCATCCTTGAACTCTCCCAAAAATGCCTCAAGTGTCCGTGAGCTTAGAAGGCTCACTTCCTAGGTCGGCCGACCCTCATTTTTGGATTTGGAAAACGGACTCCGTCACACTCATCTCTACGCTCTCCTCTACATATCCACCAAAGTTGGGCCCTATTGGCCACTTTTAGTGCATCGGCCAATGCACCTTTGGAGGTCAAATTTTGCATGGTAGATTCTTCAACTATGTGGATCTAGAAGAGCTAATCAAATTTCATGTGCAAACTATGAAATAGAACATGTAGTTTTAGCTTAGTCAAATTATGATTGATTATGTGCTTTATCATGCCAAATTTTTGGCTGTGGGCATGAACAAGGAATTAAGTTGGTGGCCATTTACCTCAAAGAAGTTGTCATCATACTTGTTGATGACGAGGGATGGCCATCTTGATGTTCTAGCATCTTCCATGTCTTGATAGCTTGGGTCTTGGGTTGGATGTGAGGATCGTCTTGTCTTTGGAGTTGAACCCTTTAATCATCTTGTCATGGCGTGTCCATATTCTTTTCCTAAAAGAGATTAGCAGACAACACATACCCAAAGGAAGCAAAGTTAGGGTAATGGTGTTATCTAGCTAAGGGTGATCTTCCATGCTACAAATATAGGTTTTAGTATTTAGCAGAGACCAACTTTCCGTGTTGGAGTATGATTCATTTGTTGTTCACCAAACATTCTCAGAACTTAAGCTAAGAACATGAATCAAATTGCACATCCTAATTCTATACAAAATATCTTTGGTTCAAATAATCAAACTTGACACCATGTCTTGTTTGATTAAGGAAGGCATTTAACCTAAGCACCATGCTTAACTTAAATAACCTATGAGAGCCTTGTATACATTACTCTCAAACCAAACATGTTTAGAACAGAAAAGGTCTAACAAGATTCATTTGCATAATTAAGATGAGACATTAATGGTGAACTAATGATACATTTTTTTTTTTTTATTTTTATGACTAAGCAAAGTGAGCAAGACATTATGCAAAAGCAAAGTAGAAACACTAAACAACAGATGAAGCATGGCATGAGTTCTTTAGAGACTTCCATCCCCCATACTTGGATTTTGCAACATTTAAAAGCAAAGCAATACCAAGTTTAGGTGATGGAATCCTCCATCGAACATGCTTTGCCTGTGTTTAGATTGATTTACCTTGTAGTTCTATCCTTCATTATTTTTGTGTAAACCTGAAAAGGTTAGTGACAAAAATACCCAGAAGGAAACTTTCACAAATATGTCTCAAAGCTTTCTTTGCAGAGTCATTTTTTTAGACAACTTTTATTAGTGTGACGAAAGCTCGAGTTGTCTTTAGGGCGTGCTTGTTTTAAGACATAAGCTCGTCTTTGGGAAACCTTTAAGAATCTCATATTGGTGATGGGGTTTCCCTCCAACACCAATCTTTACCTCATGCCAAATTACTATGAGATTTGGAATGCTTATGATAAACATAAGCATCTACAACCATGATTTCAAAGATTTTATGGACAAGGAACAATAGTGGGTTGTATCTCTCATGCTTGGTGGTGGTAAAGTGGAGGATATGTTTGGAAGATTTGTCATAGAAGCATGAATTTCGAAAGAAGGCTAGAAAATAGCTTCTATGATCATCCTTGAGTTCTTTGTTTTCAAGCTCTAAAGTTGATGTCTCATGAATTTCCACAGGTAAATACTTTGTTTCTATCATTCCATGCCTATGACATTCAATGGTCATCTCACTGTCCAAGACTTCTCTTGGATAGAGGGGTCTCGGACTGGGCTTTATAAGAGGATGCGCAATTTCTTCTTCATGACTATCTGAGTCCTCTTGTAGACTTGGATGAGTCATGGGGATAGAAGAGATTGACTTGAGCTCATCCTTTGCACTCTTAGAGTCATTGATTAGGCAATCATAAAACTCATAAGGAAAAGCACAAGGGGGATCCTCAGGGCGATAGATTGGTTTAGAATTGGGCTTGAAGAACATATCGGCTCTGGGCATAGAAGGGAAGAGGCTAGATTCTTCTTAATGTTTTGATTCTCCTTCTATGGGCTCACTCGACATTTCTTCCGGACTTATGCCACACTTGAGGTTTGAGAGGTAATGATGATTTGGGATGCTTTCGATGAGATCCTTCATTTAGGGGTTTAGGATGGTGTTTCTTTGAAGGTCTCTTTTTGGAAATGGTAATTCAAGGTGTTCCCATAATCAGCAAAATTAGGAAAGAAATCCTCCTCGAATTTGTAAGGATGTTTGAAGGTTGAATTTCTTCTTCCTTTCGTGTCTGGGGTATTTGTGGTTCAGGGTGATGGCGGGACTTTTGGATAGGAATGGTGGTGTTTGCGCCATCGAGATCTCCTTTTCTTGGGATTGGCTTTTCTTCTAGAGCTTCATTGTAAAAGTTAGTGTAAGGGGCATTCTCTAGGATTCTAGTGAGAACTTGCTTCCCTTCACTAATAGGGAGACACAAGAAAGCTCCCCGGAAGCTATGTCAAGGTGTTGGGCTGATTCCTTGGTAAGACCGCAATAGAAATGTTGCAATAATGCGGTTCAAATACCAAGGTCGGGGCCATATGATTTGAATCGGTGATACGGGCCCGGGCTATGCCCAGAGATTCCTTTTCCTTTTGTTTAAAGGATAGGACCTCTACTCGAAGATGGACAACATGAGAGATAGGGAAGAAGGTAAGACAAAATTTGGTTTGAAGCTTTTCCCAATCTCCTCCTACACTCTCTACATAGCGAGCATATCATTGTTTAACTTTTCCCGTAAAAAGAGAACGGAAAGAGCTTCCAACAAAGGGTATCTCGTGTCATGCCCTCAATGTGAAGACATGAACACAATTGCTCAAACTCACTCAAATGAGCATAGGGGTTCTCATCTTTGTCCCCGAGAGAAAGGTTTTTCTGAACCTTGGCTATGAAACTAGGGCGAAGCTCATAGCTAGGTGAATGAATGGGTTGTGATGATGGTGGAGGCTCCAAACAAGCGCCCTTTGGAGCAGCGAAATGGGATAAGGGTGTTTGGCTCATTGTGAAAAAAGGGTAAAATGAAAAGATAGGTAAAAAAAATAAAAGATAACTTCGGACGACCCGATTCTATGTTAAGACGACTATCTTGTTCCCGACAGCGGCGCGGAAAAGCTTGTTGACAATTCTTTAGTGTTACCACTAAAGGACTAATACACCTAAGGATGGCAAACGGTGAAACTGCAAGCGCACGGGTTGTCGATTGTAGCTTTTCACCGTGAGTATTCGGTATCGATTTCCACGAGAACGTGAAGTGAACTAACAAAGAATCAAGGGTTGTCCTATGATGACACAAGGTGTGTATTTGGCGGTTGAGATGAGAGGTTTTCTATAAGCGAGATATCCGGATAGGCTAGGTAGCTAAACGTGGCTTTATCAGCCCTCGGACACTTGGAGGCGATGGGTGATAATCCGGTGAATCTGATCACCATTACCAAACTACTATTTTCTTGGAGCCTTACCTTTTAAGAACTTGCTTAGACTGCGTGGTGATTTATACGAGAGACCGGAAAGGGCCGTCACCACCTTATTGGCTATCATCATCCATCCGAGCGACAAGCGGCATACACCGGTAAGTTATAGCCTAGACACCACGTCTATGCTAACACTTACTATTCTAACCCTGTACTTAGCTAGGCTAGAACACTCTGCTAAAACAAAGCAATGTACCAATGAAGAACGAGTGAATAGCTACTATACTAAACCAGATATGCAAAGTATAAAAGAACTCGGATGTATCACTTACTAGAAGAAGTACACCCTTGAGAGGAGCGCCTTGGAGGAGATTCCCCGGCAGGACGGGGCTTCCTCCAAAAGACTTCCCTCTCTCTCACTCTCTCTTGATACACTAAAGGAGGCGGGGCTTCGCCTACTACATTGGAGTGGAGTTCTCCTTGTGGTCATGCCTTGGAAGTGAGGGGGTAAGGGGGTATTTATAGCCCAAGGTGGAGTAGGGGCTACTCCAGCGCCATGTCATCGATCCGCGTGATCCCACCTTGTAGCCCTTGGATAAATCGCCTTAGAATCAACGGTGGATGAAATAATCACGTGGACAATGTGGTAGGCATGGGGGGATGTCGGTGGCCAAATGGGCTATGGTCGGCCGACCATGGTCCATGACCTGTGGGCCATCCCCAGTCTTTGGAGATGTTGGCCCCACTGTCGGTTTCTGCGTCTTGACTCCAGAACCTGCCGTGACATCATTTTTGTACCCACATGATCCAAGGGACGCCTTGACGGACCAATCGGGTGCCTTCTATTGGTTTCCCATGGATTGGTGACGTGGCGGGGACACATTGGAAGAGTTTGGGCCAATGGTCATTGGTCGGCCGATGTGGGTCCATTGGGCCTTGGCCTATTCCGGCTCTTCTAGGAGGTGTCCCACATGTCGGGATGAAATGGTCATGCATCGGGCCGATGTAGGTCTTGTGGCCAAATGACTTCAAATCTTGTGTGGAAGCTTCATAGGACATGGAGATCATGATGGTGATGTCAAATTGTCCAATGGCCATACTTGGGGTGTCGACCGGATGGTGACCAAATGTGTCATTTTAGCTTGATTTCCTCTAGTTTCACACATCCGCATACAAATAATGACATCTACATGTGGAACTAGGTTATTTGCATAAGAACTCATTATTTATATGTATGCTAGCTTTCAAAAAGAGTACTTTGTTGACGGTTTGACTATGTAAAAACAGGGTGTTTCTACCGTCAACAAATAGTACACTACTACAACAACAATAGTAGAGGCGGAGAAAGTTTGGCTTCTATGGGTGGAATTTGCAACTACCTTTAATCAAGCGTCTATAAAAATAAGGCGTTTGTAGGGGGTCATGCTAGGGTCCGACCTAGTCGGAACCCAACACCCCGCGCCATGGGCGTGGGTGCCCTAGCATGCCCAAAGAGACCCCCTTCTTCCGCTCCCCTCGTCCTACTCGCCGCCGCCCCGCCACGCACGCGTCGGCGACATCGATGCCCCCGCCATGGCTATGCTCGCCGGTCTCAACGGCCCCGCCGTAGGCCCGCCCGCACGCCGTCCCTCACTACTGTCGCCCTCCCCTCCCCCGGACCCGACAATCTATAGTTGGGGAAGGAGTGCGCTTGCCGGAACCCTAGGTCGCCGACGCGGGTAAAGGCGTGGTGGAGGTGGCAGGCGTGGGGAGGGAGAGGAGCGCGCCTACTTGGGCCTTACACCGCGCTGGGCGAAGCCAATGCACGAGGCGGAAGAAAACAATGCTCAGAATGGGGGTGGGGTGGTTGGGCGCGGACGATTACATGTTTGTATAGGGGCCGGTACACAATCCGTCAATCACCCCCCATAAATCGATTTCCACATGTGGTTGACTTATCAGCCGCCTAATAAACAATTTGTCCACTAGAAAAAAATAGTCTTCGATGTCGAATATGCAATGACAAATAACGATTCACATGAATTATGCACTTTATGACTTTCTAGGAGCCGCTTGGCCGGGACCTCACCTTCGGCGCTGTAACTTTGCTTCCTGTGCCTGGGATCATAACGTGAATAGCACATCATCTTGCTTGTCTAAATAGGTCGCTCATCAAGGGAGAATTCTTGCGAAGGTTTCTAGTATGGGCAAAGGTGCTTTCCCCTGATGGACGACTAAAGAGGGCTCCACAAAGGTCATCTCACTCATCTCCAGGTAGAGGTACCTGGCGCCTGGCGCTCGGAGGTCTGTACCCGAGGGTGCGCAATAGGGGGCATAACCAGAGAGGCCGTCTGTGGCCATGAGCTTCAGGTGCGCAGAACCTTGTATGGGCCTAAGGGACGCACACCACAAGCGTGCTGGGTCGACCCTAGGGTTTGTGTAACTAGAGCATACCCCGTGGATTGCGTGGCATGATGACGTGGACAACAAAATGTCTATTTCTCGTTGACGTGGAAATTACAATTACATGGGGTACAGTAAATTTTAATTCTCTGTGATAGTACACGTTGCCTTATTAGAGAGCTTTCATGTTGTGATACATATATAGTGGTTTAGAATTATAAGAGATACAAATAGATTTGAGGACAGCCATTGATCTCCCTTATAGATATAGAAAACCGTGTAACGGTTGATGGATGTTAAATACTGACATCAGGTCCCAATATATCTTTCTTCCTCCTCCCCTTAATTGAAAGGCAAAGCTCCTGCCATTGTTCTTTATAAAAAAAACTATCTTTCTTCCTCGTAGCGAAGTCTGTACTTGTTTAGAGTTGCCGTTGAAGGGCCTTCGAGCTTCCATCAAAGGTTATCTAGCGTGTGGTTAATACCTGCATAGATCGTCCACGACATACACATGTCGAGGAAAGGAGCACAAAAAACGCCTCAAGGAGGTCCACAAGCCTCCACACCACACGACCCAAATGACACAGCTATAATTCTACCACCTAACCCAATGGGACGATCAACTAAAACTCCCAAACTCCACCATCCGGAGACTTTACCTTCAATACCCAACGAGAAACACACCTTCCTGTCAAATCACCCAAGTGGTTAACCCAACCA
Source organism: Hyparrhenia diplandra (assembly GCA_015847255.1). NCBI lineage: Eukaryota > Viridiplantae > Streptophyta > Magnoliopsida > Poales > Poaceae > Hyparrhenia > Hyparrhenia diplandra. The sequence continues at coordinate 57,509 of JADLZK010006756.1, forward strand.
ACAGCCACTGAACTCAAAGGAGATGCCAGCCTATGTAAACGCCACAATTGGATCAGCAATAATATTCTAATCCAACATGCAATCACCGCCGCCACAGAACCCGAGGCCGTCCCCAATGGTTAGCTATTTCGCTATCTAGATGTGACGTGACATAGAAAAAAGTAGGAGAGAGAATAGTCACTAGCTACATGCAAATAGCTAGACTATTTCACGTAGCCCAAGAACATGTGAGAGCAGCATGCGGGTCCATCAATATAAAAATAGTCTTCGTTATTGTCTCTCAGCTCCACGTCAGCCAACTACATAGCTAGTACTGGCTATTACCATTGCACACGCATACTGTCTCGTTGCTCACCTCCACAAAGCACCTCAAGATTGGTTCAAAATATCTTCCATTGTACATAAAGCTGGTCCATCTCATCAATCATCTTGGTCAGTGGGGCACATATTAATGCACCATTCTTTTTGTCTCAATATTTAGCAAGTTTGTATGCTTCAAGGTCGGGTATGGAAAATGAACTAATGAAGTGTAACGCAAATTTGCTGGGCAACTGCCAATGGCACAATTGTTTGTATTTTGCACTATAATGTTGCACAAAAAAGTTTAAATGCAATGAACAGCCGGCTTCAGTCGTCTTCTTTTAGCTTGTCTCGGCCTATTCTCTCTAACACAAACTGTAATAGCACAATTGATTTGCTTTTTTTCCTGCTGTATGTATCGGCCTTTTGTTTTATTTTATTTTATTTTGTTGTTGTCATTTGCCGTTGATTTGCACTTTTGCATATGCATTCCTTCATATTCTGGTTTCCTACCTATTTGACTGAATAAGCACAAGTCTTACATGGAAAGTTACCACGGTAGCATCATTGTCCCATTGTGTCCCAGCAGTGAGATTGGAAACCTTGTTTCAACACTAAAGGTGGCCTAAATAAAATATGATACTATGGTACAAACTTATTTGAACATATTCTCATTACGATATCCCTAGACTCTTTATCTAATAAATCTGCCCATGTGACATTCTGCCTTTTGGGATAGTACTTCTCTGCAGCAATTATAAGAGATATATAATATGTTCTACTGCAGGGATGACAACGAAGGAAATGGCTACACAAGTAAGAAGATTTTATTTTTGAAATCGAGCTTTGCTCGTAGTTCATTAAGGGAAGATGGAAAGTTTACACGTCCTAAGCACGCCCCATGTTGAGTTAACACACGGCGGCCTAGGAAAGCACACTCATACAAAGATCACCGCTAAGCGGTGGAGCTCATGAAATGTAAACCTGGGAAAGAACAATGGGGCTATAGTGGGTGCTGAAGAAGCTCAAACGACCGAGAGCATAGTGATCGGGGGCTGCAGCCCCGGAAACCAGCGATCACCCAAGATTTGGCCTCGTCATTTTGTAACACCCCTGGTGTTACTATAACTAAAATATGACATGTCATCATGATCATTGCAAAGCATGCATGTTTAGCCCACCCCTGTGTTGCATTGAACTAAAATAAGTTTTATTTTATGTTTGGTTGCATTGTCGGTCGAAAAAGACGCTGAGAGGAATCAGATTCGGAAGTTACCCCCCTTGTCGGAAAACCTAATTTCTAAACCCTAGTTTGTCCCCTTTTCTTTTTATTCAAAATTTATCAAGATTTTGGGTATGGTTATTAAAGCAAAAAAGATAGATATTTCAAAGTTGAACAAAGTTGGTATTTTGAGTTTTCAAAGTTTAGTTCAAAATTTTAAAGTAATTTTGAATTCCGACAAAAACCCTTTCTACCCCCTTTTCTCTAATTCAAAATCTAAGCAAAATTTGACAAAACTACCAAAAACTAGTTTGTAGATCTTGTTGAGATGAACAAAAGTTATGTACAAAGTTTTTCAAGTTTCTACATAATTTTAAAAGTAATTTTGAATTCAAATTTCAAAATTTTGGACCCCATTTCAAAAAAGTCATACTTAGAGGCCGAATTTGAAAATGCTCCAATTATGAAAGTTGTATATCTTGAAAAATTAAGGCAAGTTGCTTTTTGGAAATTTTTTGAGTTCAGTTCAAATTTTTGGAAGTAATTTGACAAAACCAAGTAGCTAGGGTTAGCTACAATAAACCAAACCACTCTTTCCTCGCCACCGGCGCTAACCTTCAGCGCCGCCGTCCGGGCGAAGGAGGCGCTTGCCGGCCAGCCGAGGACCGAGACGACCGACCTCTCGGCCACCCGTCCAACCCCTCCTTGCCTATAAATAGGCCGGGGCGCCGTCGTCGTTCCTCTTTTTCGAAACCGCCCGCCGCCGGAGTCGTCGTCGCCCCGTCGTTGTTTTCGCCCGTTTCTTTTTGCCGGCGACACATAACCTTCCCACGCAGCTTCACCGGCCGACCATAAGCCCTTTTGTTCTTCGTGAGCGAGACGAAGCTTCGTCTTCCCGACGCCGCCGTCGGATCTACGCATGAGCTTCGCCGTCGTCGTCCGTTCACCCCGGTGGGTTTCAGCTTGCACCAACACCGGCCGCATCCCTCCGCGCATCGTGGTCATGGTCGACCCTTTTGTTTTCCCAGCCCGAAGCCCCAACTTCGTCGGAACGGTGAACCCGAAGCCGCCGCCATCCGCCATCGCCGACGACGGCGGCCCACCTCCGGTCAATCCTTGCCGTAATTAAACCTCGTCCTAGAACCGCGGTGAGCTCGTGATCACTCTCATGCCTTCCTTTTTCCTTTTGATTCATCCGCAACGCCGGAGCAGCTACAGCGGCGGCGCCGACTGCCGTCACCGGTGTGAGCACGCACGTTTAAGACGTGAGCGATCTTAGGGCCAAGCACTTTGTAGCTCTTTGGGTAGGCCCAACACTATTACAACAGGCGGTCCGTCACTATTTTATTTTGGGCCATAAATAGTACTGGGCCGCACAAGATTGGATCAGATACGCCCAACAGTCTTTTTCATTTATAAAATGATTTATTTAATTTTCATTTATTTGAATAGTGTCGATTTTCCAAATTTTGTATAAATTCAAATACTAGTTCAAAAAAATTCTGAAAATTTTTGTGTAGCCTTCCCATGGGTGTGTCTATCCATGAAAAATATGAAACTTGAATTTTGAATACTTTTGACATGATTTAAAAATACAAAATTTAATTGAAAAATGCATCTTCCTTGATTTTTAATAATTATTTTATTTATCCAAAAATCATGAAAATTATTTTGACACTGTTTTATGACATGATCTACCTGTACAAAATTTTGAGCTTGTTTAAAGAAAGTTAAAATATTTATTATTTCATGCCCTATTATTTCATGTGTGTTAAACAAATGGTTTAATGTTTTATAACCTAGGATTTTGGGTGAATTTTGGGTTGTTTTGTGAACCCTAAACCATACCACTATCAGATGGTCCTTGAGAACTCCTTAGGCAATGGTGATGATATCTCGTAGAGTAGTTCAACAAGTTGGTTTTGTTGGGTTGCAACTTTATCGTGAAGGAAAGTTGTACTCAAGTGTTTATCATTTCATGCACTCTCGCGCATCATGTTTATATATATACGGCATCATGTAAAGCATATATTATTCTTTCATATAGTGAACGAAGGAGATCGGGAGATTGTTGATCAAGCTTCCGAAGAAGGTTTTCTTGTTGACCAGAGTTCCGATTATTGTGATCCATCGTCCGAGTCGGGTTACTTTCGTCAACCAAGGCAAGCCCCGGTTCATTTAAACATTCCTTGTGTTTTTACAAAGCTTTATATCACCTTTGCTTTATATACTGCATTAAGTGATAGGAGTTGTGTGATAACCTAATTGATGCATTATCCATCCTTGATTATTTCAATATCTACCTTGATAGCTCGTTTTGATAAAATACCTAGAAATGCTTAGCCATGCTAAACTAGTTAGACTTTTGAGTCAAAATATGACAAGTCTCTTATGATAGCCCGAATGGGCATTTGATGAGAAAAGATGCTATATGATGAGACCATTGGGATATGGTGTTTAATTTGAGACCCGGTCGGGTAATTTGCACCGAGAATGGAGTCTCGGTGTAGTATTTCGACTTGTCGATTAAGGACCATTCGTTGTAAGCAATGTGGATCGAGACCATGGAACTTAATCTGCGCCTGAGGTCTTTTGACAAATGGCACGTCTGCTCAGGCGTAAGCCCGGGGACGGTCGAAACTAGTCGACCACATACTCCGGTAAGCCCGATCTCGGGGTGTCAAATCGAAACGCGTACAACCGCGCCTTTGGGGTGGAGATGGCGGAGGGGTGATGTACACTCGTGGGTTAAATTCCTGGATGCCTGTGGGTTAGATTCCCAAGGTGTGAGGTGTCTTGTGCTCTCGGGTGGCGTGGGACATTTGTTCTGATTTTTGAGTATCCAAGAAAGGGTTGATATATGCAAGCTTAAGTGCTACATATGTCGTGTGGAAAGAACTCCCCACTGGGTTAATCGATTTCGAAATCGCCGTGCTTCTCGGATATGGAGACTTCGGTTTCCCCTTACATCGTAGTTTAATTATGAAACTATGAAGAGATGGAATAAGTGATGGAATATCTAAGAAGTGTGTGCTCTAGTGTAAGATCACCTAGAGTAGGTGAGAAACTTAATTAGGATTAAAATATTGAAAGTAAGGATTCATTACTAGTAAGCTTTTACGCAAAAAGAGTCCTTGATTCTTGCTAAAAGCCTTACCTTGAATCCTATTAGACCAAAGCATTCCTGAGTCTTCTCCTATTTTCTTTTAGTCGGGTAAGTCTTGTTGAGTACTCTAGTACTCAAGGTTTGTTAACCCTCATTTGCGGGACCGGGTAGTCATGTCTCAGACTTTGGACCTTGTTGTATGACGATCCATCAAAAGGATAGTGGCGATGAGTGAGTTTTGAGACCCGTGGTGGTGCATTGGTGTAAGAATGTAATAAACTTTTCGCTACTCCTACTTATATGTATTGTAAAACCTGTTTTAAACAAATGGTTATAAAATTATTATAATATAAGTCTTCCATTTGTTTTACTCGATTATGTATGAAAACTGTTGTATCTTTGCAAAGACCTTATAACGGATCCCAGTTGGAATAGTTAATAGTTCTTTTTCGAAAGTTACGGGTGCACATATGTGGCTATTAAAGATCGTTGTACTGATAATTAGTACATGTGGGCCTGTAATTTGGAAGGGATACATTACGGTGGCATGAGCCTCAGATTACCGTTATTCTTGTAGCATTACTTTACAAAACTTCAAACGGATTTGGGTCAAACTAATTTTATTCTTACTTTGGTCCAAATTGCTTATCCTCTTATCTTATTCTATTGAAAAAATTTCTTATCTAATTTGAAAGGGATATAGGTGGAGTAGCATTATATATTGCCCTACTTATAAAACCTTTTAATACAAAAGTCTTTTTGTTGATTGTTACGTAAGTTCGATTCATGCATCACATTTAAATCACTTATTAATGTTTACCTTCCCCTTTAATGTGGTTTGGGTTAAGTAGTATCAACCCTTTTCTTGCTAACCTTTAGATCCTCTACCTAAATCTTGGTAATCTAATCATAACTATTCTACGGGATGGCCCGTACTAAAATGACCCCTAGGAAGAAGACAGGACCAAAAAGCATCCTCGTCACCAAACTTTGCAAAGAAGAAATGATCCCGAAGCAAGTACCGGTCAAACTAAAACTCATGAAGGAAGCAAGTAGCAAGCCCAAGAAAGATCTTCAAGAAGAGATTGAGCTCGACCAAAGAATTGGATCAAGCTACCGAGAGATAGATGCCGTGATGCAATTCAAATTGGAAAACCGCAAGTCGAGTTGGAGCGATGTGCTCAAAACTACGGGAAAATGTAGTCGGGCCTTGATTGAGGCGGTCCACGAAGAAGACGAGCTTCAAAGATCGGTGTGATCATCTAATTCAAGATAATCGTAATTTGGTGGCCTATGCGATTCAACCGAAGCTCAAGGAGTCAATCGAATATGCAAATTCAAAGCATATGAATGACCTCCTCAACCCAAATCACCAACCCCAGGCGCATACAAGATGATTTGGGTATAGTAATCCAAGAGGATGTAGAAGAAGAGGAGAATCCAGAAGAAATGGAGCCTCACGTTAGTGACAATGAGTCAGAGAATGACCCTTAAGTAGGAATGAGATTTTTGTAGAATATGTAATATAGCCTTGTTTAATAGTAAGCTACTTAGATGAGCCCCTGGGTAGACCTTGAGAATGGGAACCTTGTTTTATGGATAAGTTATATGTGTTTTTTGTTTTGCATTTCTTTTTGAAGTTCAATAAACCGGTTGGATGTTATATAGTTTTGTTTTAAAAGCGTATGTCGCACAACAACAATACCGGCTCCCGTAATAGGAATGACATTCCAAACCCTCCACCAGTCCCAACTAACCTGGCCGATGCCATTGCGGCTTTGGTTCAAGCCACCATCGAGAACTCGTCGACACGAAGTAGCTCAACGTAATCGAGAATAATCATCGTGGGCAAAGAGATAGACATGATTATCGGGATGAAACCTCCTATCCGGACTTTCTCTGCCACTAAACCTCCGGTTTTCAACAAAGCTGATGAACCCTTAGAGGCAGATGATTGGCTACGCACAATGGACCGAGAAATTTGAGTTGATTACCCGCTTTTGAATACCAAAAGCCATATTTTTGGCCCAACAACTCCGCAATGCGGTTTGGAGTTTGGTGGAAAAACTTTAAAAGCCGAAAGCCGGCCGCCAGAAAGCATCGATTACTTGGACCCGAATTCAAAAATGCTTTTCGAGCCCATTTTATTCCTAAGGGAATAATGGCTAGAAATTTGGATGGATTTTCGGCCCTAAGGCTAGGAGAAGAGTCGATAATGCAATATGTTGGGAAGTTCAATCATCTGTCACAATATGCCCTGACCCATGTGGATCTTGATGAAAAGAAGAAAAATTGGTTCATTCGAGGTCTCAACCCGGACCGCAAGCCATGATGAATGTGCGAGACACGGATACTTATCACGAGGTAGTAAATATGGCTATCTCTTCAGAGGAAAAGTATCGTGCTCTTCAGGGGAATATGAGAATAAGGAAAGTCGAGGGGAAGAAAAAGTTCGGTGGACCTTCGGTGGCAAAGCAAAAACGCCCAAAGATTTCTTATCATCACGCGGAACCACAATCGTCCATTCTATCGCCCCCGGTATCAACAAAGGCAAAGCAGACCTTATTTCAAACCCTGCTGCGACTCCCTATTATCCCCGTCGCCCGAGTGCCCCAGAGCATTAAGCCCTCCACCACCTCAAAATCCCAATTACACTTGTTTTAATTATGGAAAGATTGGTCATATGGCTCGGGAATGCCCCAATCCCCCGATAGTATAACCCAAACTATCGGGAGTTTCGGGAACCCGCAGCAACCCAAGCAGAAAGATCAGAAGGGAAAGGGTGAGAGGAAAACTGGAAAGGTGTACTACACCAATGTGGAAGAGATACCAGGGGGAACCGATCATGATGGGTATGTTCCCCTGTCGCTAAACACCCGCTTGATAATATTATTTGATTACCGTGCATAGCATACATTTATCAATAAAACATTTGTGGTGAAACATAAGATAGCTATTGGGGAAATGAAAGATGAATTCATTATACACTCTCACGGGGACGCATGAGTACTAAAGAAGTGGTATATCAGATCCCCATAACATTAGGTGGATATGATTTCCCCACCAATATGATAGTTCTAAAGGATCAAGAAATAGATGTGATCCTTGGTATGAACTGGTTGTACCGTTATGGTACAATTATAGACACTTTCAATAGAACTATCAAAGTAAAGTTACCCGAGGAAAATTTTGAACTCCTTATTCAACTTCCAATTGTAAAGAGGGCAATTGAAAAAGTATGTGCAACCTGTGTTAAAGAGATCAAAGACATCCCAGTAGTATGTGAGTTTTCAGATGTATTTCCAGATGATTTACCTGGACTACCACCGGAGAGATGTGCAGTTCAGTATAGAATTGAAACCGGGAACTGCTCCCATCTCTCGAAGAGCTTACAGGATGGCACCAAAAGAATTGGCTGAAATGAAAACCTAACTACAAGAGTTATTAGAGAAAGGGTTTATTAGACCAAGTTCTTCACCTTGGGGATGTCCAGCTATTTTTATGAAAAAGAAGGATCAGACTTTGAGAATGTGTATAGATTATCGTCCACTTAATGAAGTGACGATCAAAAACAAGTACCCTACGCCCCGAATTGATTTGCTCTTTGATCGAGTTAGTAGGAGCTAAAGTCTTTTTCAAGATTGATCCGAGATCGGGGTATCATCAAATCGAGGATTAAACCCGAAGATATTCTAAAGACTGCATTTACCACGGATATGGTCTTTACGAATATTTGGTTATGTCTTTTGGTTTTAACAAATGCCCCGGCTCATTTCATGTATCGATGAATACGGTGTTTATGTCGAGAATTGGATGAGTTCGTGGTGGTATTTATTGATGATATCCTTGTTTATTCAAGAATAAAGAAGAGCATCTTGAGCATCTCGAGAATAGTTTTAAAACGATTGAGAGACCATCAATTATATGCTAAATTTAGCAAGTGTGCCTTTTGGTTGAAAGAAGTACAATTCTTGGGTCATGTGCTATCATCGGAAGGAGTTGCCGTTGACCCGAGCAAAGTGAAAGATATCCTCAACTGGAAACCACCAACGATCGCTCATGAGGTTCGTAGTTTCCTTGGAATGGCGGGATATTACCGTCGATTCATTCACGACTTTTCTAGAGTAGCAAAGCCTATCACGGAGTTGTTAAAGAATCGGACCAAGTTTGTATGGTCACCCGGAGTGTGAGCGGGCTTTTCGGACATTGAAGAAAGCACTAACCACCGCCACCAGTTTTAGCTCAACCGGACATTGAAAAGCCATTCAACGCGTCTTTTGTGACGATCCGGTATTGGTATTGGTTGTGTGTTAATGCAAGAAGGCAAAGTCATTGCCTATGCATCACGCCAACTAAAGTGCCATGAAGAGCATTATCCAACCCATGATCTAGAGCTGGCGGCAAAGAAGTGGTTCATGCTCTAAAAATCGGCGTCATTATCATTTGGGTAGTACTTATCATGTATATACGAGACCATAAAAGTCTAAAGTATATTTTTACCCAGTCAGATTTGAATATGCGTCAGAGAAGTTGGCTAGAGTTAATTAAGGACTACGACACAGAAGTGCATTCCCATCCTGGAAAGGCAAATGTTGTTGCCGATGCACTCGGTCGAAATCCTCAATGTAATTGTCTTATGGCCAACATAAGGGATAAAACTCTATGTCAGGAACTGGAGAAACTGAATATTGGAATTGTTGAACATGGTATGATAACCAATGCTACTATAGAATCAACCATTAAGTATCAGATTATTGATGCTCAGAAGATAAGTAAAGGCATAGCACATATCAAAGAAAAAGTTAGAAGTGGAAAACACACCAGTTTCAGAATTGATAAGGCAGATGTGCTATGGTTTAAGGATCGTTTGGTGGTACCAAAGAATCCTGAGTTACGTCAACAAATCTTGGATGAAGCTCATCGACCGGATATTCTATTCATCCCGGAAGTACCAAGATGTATCGGGATTTGAAAGCGAGAGATTACGGTGGACAAAAATGAAGATTGAGATTGCTCGATATGTAGCTAAGTGTGACACTTGTCACGAGTAAAAAGCGTGCACATGAAATTTTGCATGGCAATTGCATCCTTTGCCTGTCCCCTCTTGGAAGTGGGAAGAAATCAGTATGGATTTTATTGTCGGTTTACCCGAGCGACAAAAGGGTTCAACTCTATCCGGGTTATAGTTGATCGACTTACCAAGATAGCCCATTTACTACCGATAAATGATAAGTATAAAGCAATAGATTATGCCAAGCTATATGTCCATCGGTTTTTCGGTTTTACATGGGGCACCAAGACACATTGTAGCATGATTGAGGTTCTTTGTTTATGTCCAAGTTTTGGAAACAGATGCAAAGTCACTTGGTACCAAACTAAATCATAGTTCAGGGTTATCATCCCCAAAACGGCGGAGACGAGAAAGAGTTAATCAGATTCTAGAAGACATGTTGAGAGCATATATTCTCAATTATTCGAAAAGTGGGATGATTGTTTACCATTAGCGAGTTTGCCTATAATAATAGTTATCGAAAGTATTCAAATGGCACCGTTTGAAGCTCAGTATGGTCGCATGAGATGTAGAACCCCATTACATTGGTGAGAACACGGAGAAAGATGGTTCTACAGAGTAGACCTGGTAAATGAAGCCAAAGAAAAAGTGAGATTTGTGCAAGATAAATTAAAAGAGGCACAATCTCGACAAAAGAGTTATGCAGATATAAAAGGCGTAAATTCTTGGAATTTGAAGTAGGGGATTGTGTGTACTTGAAAGTGTCGCCCATGAAAGGAATAAATCGCTTTGGAATTAAAGGTAAACTGGCACCTCGATACATCGGTCCATTTCAAATCCTAGAAAAGCGTGGACCAATTGCCTATCGACTCAGATTGCCGGAAAAGATTATCGATAGTGCATGACGTCTTCCATGTATCTCGAGTTAAAGAAATGCCTACGAGTACCGGATCGTGTGGTTGATTTCGAAGACATTAAATTAGAACCAGATCGACTTACTCAACATCCTATTCGGATCTTAGACCGAGAAAGCTAGAGTCACCCGAAGCAAAACTTCAAATGGTACAAGATCCAATGGAATCAACACTCGGAAGAAGAAGCTACTTGGGAATCGGAAGACTTCTTAACGAAAAATTTTCCCAAATTCTCACTTTCTTAATCCTTGTAAATGTAAGACCTTTTCTTGTTTTATGAAATAGTTTGAGATGTGTTTACTTGACACATTTCCTTTGCCGTTACTAAACCTAGGCTTCAAATCTCGGGACGAGATTTCTTTAGGAAGGGTCAGAACACCCTCGGTGTTACTATAACTAAAATATCACATGTCATCATGATCATTGCAAAGCATGCATGTTTAGCCCACCCCTGTGTTGCATTGAACTAAAATAAGTTTATTTTATATTTGGTTGCATTGTCGGTCGAAAAGACGCGAGAGGAATCAGATTCGGAAGTTACCCCCCATCGGAAACCCTAATTTCTAAACCCTAGTTTGTCCCCTTTTCTTTTATTCAAAATTTATCAAGATTTTGGGTATGGTTATTAAAGCAAAAAAGATAGATATTTCAAAGTTGAACAAAGTTGGTATTTTGAGTTTTCAAAGTTTAGTTCAAAATTTTAAAGTAATTTTGAATTCGACAAAACCCTTTCTAGCCCCTTTTCTCTAATTCAAAATCTAAGCAAAATTTGACAAAACTTCCAAAAACTAGTTTGTAGATCTTGTTGAGATGAACAAAAGTTATGTACAAAGTTTTTCAAGTTTCTACATAATTTTAAAAGTAATTTTGAATTCAAATTTCAAAATTTTTGACCCTATTTCAAAAAGTCATATTTAGAGGCCGAATTTGAAAATGCTCAATTATGAAAGTTGTAGATCTTGAAAAATTAAGGCAAGTTGCTTTTGGAAATTTTTGAGTTCAGCTCAAATTTTGGAAGTAATTTGACAAAAACCAAGTAGCCAGGGTTAGCTACGATAAACCCGGCCACTCTTTCCTAAATATTTGCCGGCGCCAACCTTGGCGCCGCCGTCCCGCGAAGCGAGCATTTGCCCGGCCAGGCGAGGACCTTCGCGACCTCTCCGGCCACTGTCCAGCCCCCTTGCCTATAAATAGGCGGCGCCGTCGTCGTTTCCTCTTTTCAGCCGCCGCCCGCCCGGAGTCGTCGTCGCCCGCCGTCGTTGCTCGCCGTCGTCGTAACTTTGCTCGCCGTTTCTTTTTGCCCGGCACACCGCCCAACCTTCCCAGCGGCTTCAGGCCGGCCATAAGCCCTTTTGTTCCGTAGCCCGAGCCGCGAGCTCGTCTTCCCGGCGCCGTCGGATCTCCGCCCTTGAGCTTCGCCGTCGTCCGTTGACCCGGTGGGTTTCAGCTTGCACCAACACCTGTTTCGCATCCCTGCGCATCGTGGTCATGGTCGACCCTTTTGTTTTCCCAGCGAAGCCCCAACTCATCGGAACGGTGAACCCGAGCCGCCGCCATCCGCCATCGCCCGGCGGCCCACCTCGGTCAATCCTTGCCGTAATTAAACCTCGTCCTAGAACCGCGGTGAGCTCGTGATCACTCTCATGCCTTCCTTTTTTCCTTTTGATTCATCCGCAACGCCGAACGTGTGGCGCCGCCGCCTGCTGGTCACCGCCCGATGAGCAGCGCCGTTGGCACGTGAGCGATGGGGCCAAGCACTTGTAGCTACGGGGCGGCCCAACACTATTACAACAGGCCGGTCCGTCACTATTCTATTTTGGGCCATAAATAGTACTGGGCCGCACAGTATTGGATCAGATACGGCCCAACAGTCTTTTTCATTTATAAAATGATTTATTTAATTTTCATTTATTTGAATAGTGTCCGATTTTCCAAATTTTGTATAAATTCAAATACTAGTTCAAAAATTCTGAAAAATTTTTGTGTAGCCTTCCCATGGGTGTGTCTATCCATGAAAAATATGAAACTTGAATTTTGAATACTTTTGACATGATTTAAAAATACAAAATTTAATTGAAAAATGCATCTTCCTTGATTTTTAATAATTATTTTATTTATCCAAAAATCATGAAAATTATTTTGACACTGTTTTATGACATAATCTACTTGTACAAAAATTTTGAGCTTGTTTAAAGAAAGTTAAAATATTTATTATTTCATGCCCTATTATTTCATGTGTTAAACAAATGGTTTAATGTTTTATAACCTAGGATTTTGGGTGAATTTTGGGTTGTTTTGTGAACCCTAAACCATACCACTATCAGATGGTCCTTGAGAACTCCTTAGGCAATGGTGATGATATCTCGTAGAGTAGTTCAACAAGTTGGTTTTGTTGGGTTGCAACTTTATCGTGAAGGAAAGTTGTACTCAAGTGTTTATCATTTCATGCACTCTCGCGCATCATGTTTATATATACGGCATCATGTAAAGCATATATTATTCTTTCATATAGTGAACGAAGGAGATCGGAGATTGTTGATCAAGCTTAGAAGAAGGTTTTCTTGTTGACCGAGTTCCGATTATTGTGATCCATCGTCCGAATTCCGGGTTATTTCGTCAACCAAGGCAAGCCCCGGTTCATTTAAACATTCCTTGTGTTTTTACAAAGCTTTATATCACCTTTGCTTTATATATCGCATTAAGTGATAGGAGTTGTGTGATAACCTAATTGATGCATTATCCATCCTTGATTATTTCAATATCTACCTTGATAGCTCGTTTTGATAAAATACCTAGAAATGCTTAGCCATGCTAAACTAGTTAGACTTTTGAGTCAAAATATGACAAGTCTCTTATGATAGCCCGAATGGGCATTTGATGAGAAAAGATGCTATATGATGAGACCATCTTTGGGATATGGTGTTTAATTTGAGACCCGGTCGGGTAATTTGCACCGAGAATGGAGTCTCGGTGTAGTATTTCGGCTTGTCGATTAAGGACCGTTCGTTGTAAGCAATGTGGACCGAGACCATGGAACGCACTGTCTGCGCTGAGGTCTTTTGACCAATGGCACGCGTCGTCGGGCGTCGCCCGGGGACAGTCGAAACCAGTCCCCGACCACATACTCCGGTAAGCCCGATCTCGGGGGTGTCAAATCGGAAACGCATAAATCGCAAGACTTTGGGAGTGGAGAGATGGCGGGAGCAGTGTGTACACTTGTGGGTTAAATTCACGGATGCCTGTGGGTTAGATTCCCAAGGTGTGAGGTGTACTTGTGCTCTCGGGTGGCGTAGGATGCGGTTCCGTTTGAGTATCCAAGAAAGGGTTGATATATGCAAGCTTAAGTGCTACATATGTAGGTGTGGAAAGAACTCCCCACTGGGTTAATCGATTTCGAAATCGCCGTGCTTCTCGGATATGGAGACTCGGTTTCCCTTACATCGTAGTTTAATTATGAAACTATGAAGAGATGGAATAAGTGATGGAATATCTAAGAAGTGTGTGCTCTAGTGTAAGATCACCTAGAGTAGGTGAGAAACTTAATTGGGATTAAAATATTGAAAGTAAGGATTCACTACTAGTAAGCTTTTTTACGCAAAAGGGTCCTTGATTCTTGCTAAAAAGCCTTACCTTGAATCCTATTAGACCAAGCATTCTGAGTCTTCTCCTATTTTCTTTATTCGGGTAACTCTTGTTGAGTACTCAAATTACTCGGGGTTTGTTAACCCCCATTGCAGGACCGGGTAGTCATGTTCAGCTTTGGACCTTGTTGTATGACGATCCATCAAAAGGATAGTGACGATGAGTGAGTTTTGAGACCCGTGGGCAGGGTCTGTTGGTGTAAGATATGTAATAAACTTTACGCTACTCCTACTTATATGTATTGTAAAACCTGTTTTTAAACAAATGGTTGTAAAATTATTATAATATAAGTCTTACGCTGTTTTACTCTCATTATGTATGAAAACTGTTGTAATCTTTTGCAATGACCTTGTAACGGATCTGGTTGGAATAGTTAATAGTTCTTTTCGAGTTACGGGTGCACATATGTGACTATTAAAGATCGTTGTACTGATAATTAGTACATGTGGGCCCTGTAATTTGGAAGGTTACATTACGATCGCGGATCGCCTCAAGTAAGCTGGGACGGCGTCTGGATAAGCTGTCGAAGGTGCGTCTGTTGCGCTCCTTCCAAAGCATCGGGATATGAGGAACACTAGGGAGTCGAATGCCTTCTTGGCTCATCGAGCAAGGGAGCGCACGCTCAACCACCATGAGACGAGGGCAAACTCGGCGGTAGGGGACACGTGTGGAAGGCCAACCCGAGAGCGCGGCGACCACACCTGGCGGGAGAAGACCACCGGGAGGCGGCGGGTGGTCAATCGACTAGTCCTCACAGGGGGCGAAGGGGGCGAGCCGCGGCGATGCGGAGCCGATGCGCCAGCGTCGCTCCGCCATCAAGGCTTGCCATGCATGACCAGCCACCAGAAGAACTTCACCTTCGGCGGGGTGGAGGCCTTCCAAATCTCTCGAGGCCCGGGGAGAAGCGATTCTTCCCGCAAAGAGCAGTGGTAGGCGGAGGCGCCGGAGTAGGCCCATTTGTAGGCCCTTCGCCCGACCATCTCCAAACGAAGCGGTCCGGCATGTCCGGTTGCAGCTGCACATGCTGCACCAAGTCGTAGACCCGCATGAATTCATCGATCATGGCGGCCATCTGAGCCCCCACAACATCCGGGTCCATTGCTCGTTGAGAAGGGCTTCTCGGGCGTGTGTGACCCCGACATCGGCTGCCGATTGCGCGAAGGTGCGAAGTCACGGATGGCCTCCTCCGGCAGCCAGGAGTCCGTCCAGAATAGCACGCATGCGCCGTCCCCCAAGACGATCGTGACAGAGGCTCGGAACGGGCTGTAAGAAGAAAAATATAAACCTCATAATTAAGAATTATACCATACTAGTTATTGTTAGCTATCATTGTGTTAGGGTCCTCACTGAAGTATACAATGACAACAGCGAGCTGACAAATAATTATTGGCTTACTAGCTATATAAGTAGTCTCCTTGCTTGAGAAAGACAGATGTGCCCCTGGTAGCACATACTCCTCATATTTGGCCCATTGAGTATGCAGTGAGATTCATGCTACACTGTTATAGATTTGACTTTTTTTTAACTAAAAACATGCAGTATATACTAAAAACTCAACCAACTATAATGGCTGTCACACAACTCTAATGGCACGATTGAAGGACCTTCGAGCTTCCACCAAAGGTTTTCAGCATCGTCAATACCTCAACAGTTAGGGCTGTGCATGGATCGTCCATGACATACACATGTCGGGAAAAGGAGCACAAAAAACGCCTCAAGGAGGTCCACAAGCCTCCACACCACCTAACCAAAATGACATAGTTATTAGCAGCTATAATCCTCCCACCTAGACGATCAACTAAAAACTCCCAAACTCCACCTTCCGGAGACTTTACCTTCGATACCCAACGAGAAACACAGACTGTACCTCAACCTTCATGTGTCAAATCACCCAAGGTAAGTAGTTAACCCAACGAACAGCCACTGTACTCAAGGGAGTTGCCGGCCTATGTAAACGCCACACAGATGGATCTCTTCCAGCAATATAATATTCTAATATTGTAATCCAGCACGCAATCGCCGCCGCCACAGAACCTAAGATGATACTGCCTCGTTGCTCACCTCCACAAAACATCTCTGACCTTCATGATGCATAGTTTTCTATGAAGATTGGTTTAGAATAGCTTTCATCGTAGATCAAGCTGATCCATCTAATCAATGAACTTTTTTAATAAAGGATAGTAACTATCCGACATCATCTATTTGCTGATAGACTCGGGCCAATTATTACAAACGCTTTCCCATAGGCTTAAAGCTAGATAACGAGTCAACTTCGGCTTGGCTCGACTCGGCTCATTAGGATAACGAGCTAGCTTGGCTTGGCTCATTATCTTAACGAGCCAAAGTCCAGCTTCGGCTCGACTCGTTAAAAAGCTTCGGCGGGCTCGTTAAGCTCGTGAGCCAAGTATAAAAAAATACACAAAATATATTGTATTTATCTAAAGTTTAAAAATATTAATAATATAAAAAGTAATACATCTAGGCACCTTAAATTGAAAAAAAACTTAATTTGTATTTGACATATATATATAATGCACGGTATAAAGTAATACAAAACTAATATAGATTTTGCTGTTTTTTTCCTAAATGTATAGCTTGTTTGGCTCGCGAGCTGGCTCGAGTTGGCTCGTTATAGTTAACGAGCTAAAATCTTGGCTCGTTAGCCTAACGAGCCGAGCGAGTCGAAGTCGAGTCGAGCCAGCCACGAACCGAGCGAGCTAACGAGCTTCGAGTTTTTCATCCAACTTTACATAGGCTAAAGTAAACATATTCTAACTTGACACTAAGACACAAGGAAAAACAAAATGAACATACTCCCTCCATCCCGTATTAAACGTCGTTCTAGGGGTCCTTTTGGCTGTCCAGGTTCAGCTCATCGTCTACGCTGCTGGATGCATCACCGGCCAGGTTCACTTGACTTTGCATGCACCTGGCACTAGCCTACAACGACATTTAAACTGGGACAGAGGTAGTAGAGATTTGACTAAGATAGGTCAATAAATCTTGTTGATAGTAATCCAACAGAACCAAAGAAATGCAAAGCCAATGACTCTAGATGTTTCCCAGCTAAGAGCAATAGGTCTCGTAGATCATCACGCCACTGCAACTTTGCCCACGCCGCTGCAACTTTGCCCACTGTTTGAGCCAGTGAGTTCTTCTGAATAGTACCTGTAATAAATATTTTGGTTCACATTTGTCAAAAGTCACATCGTTTCTTGTTATCCATATTGCCCAACAAAGTGCCAATGTTTCTATTAATAACAATATGCTTTGTTTTCTATTATCCTTCTTTGACCATCTTGATCTTGCTTGTTTCTAGACACCCACTTGGTACCAATCACATTGTAGTTCATTGGCCTTCCTACCAATTCCCAAACTTGGTTCCTTGTGAAGTTGTTTAGTTCTTCATGCATTGTAATGACCCAATCAACATCCAACAAAGCTTCATCTATTTTGGTAGGATAAATGGATGACACAAATGAGTAGTGCTCACAAAACGATGCCAATCATTATCTTGTTTAAACACCTCTTCTAATATCCTTAACTATTTTATCTATTGGATGGAGAGGGAGGGGGGGCCGTGTGCGAGGCCTCCACCTCCACCACACTGGGATAGGAGAGCAGCGCCATTGTCATCGCCTCAGTTAGGGAGGGAGATGGAGAGAGTGGGAGGGAAGGGGCGAGCACATGGATGTGTGGGAGAGAGACGTGCGGCTTGGAGTTGGGCTCAATGGATGGGCTGGGGAGAAAGTGGAGAAAGAGGTGAAGGAGTGGGGAGGTAAGGTTAGATATTATAGGTAGGGTTTGGAAAGGGCTCGGATGGCCTCAAGTTGGCCATGATTTTTTGAGGTGGGCTTTGTAGTGTGCCAGTCTCTGAAAATTGATCTACGGTAGATGTCTGCCTCTAAAAATAGGTTATTTTTTGAGGCGGTCATCTCCGAGCCACCTCGTTAAATAAAAATGCCCGCCTCTGATAATTGGGGCATTAACCACAACACTAAAAAAATAGACACCTACCTTGGGTTAAGTTTTGGGGCATGTCACAAAAATTCAATCCTGTACTAGTGATCAATTGGAGTATTAGAGAAAAACAATGGCATTTTGGAGGCAGGCCTAGGCAGATTTTTTTTCTTTTTTGTTTTTAGAATTGGGTGGGCTTGCTGGACTACATTATTATTGATCTATAGAGACATCTTTCAAGGCACGCTTCCCAAAGATGACCACCACACCTGGGCCATCCACAATGTGCATGTAGAGCTAGAAAAACAAATGGGCCTATAGTTAAAGATTGGGGACCACTGTTCGTACTTGCAGTGTGTAACAAATTTGGAACCCGAGCTATCAGGAAGTTGGGACCATAAGAATGCTTCCTACTCTCTTTTATTTGAAATCAAAACCTTCTCTTCTGTCATGAAATGCAAGAGAATATTCTTCTTTAGGTGGTGTTTGGCATAGAGCTCAACTCCAGACCGGAGCTAGAAAAAAAATAGCTAAACACCCCAACTCTGGAGCTGACCAAGAGTTGGTGGAGCTCGTAGTTCATTTGAAGTGGAGTTGGTGGAGGCAGCCAAACACCCCAACTCTGGAGCTGACCAAGAGTTGGTGGAGCTCATAGTTCATTTGAAGTGGAGTTGGAGGAGTACCTCTCTCCTACTCTATAACAGGCCAAAATAGACATAGATGTGGAGTTCGAAGGAAATTACCCGCAATTACCAATGGTTACACACATTGAACTGTTTTTCCCCTTCGTGTTTTTCCCTCACCACCGAAGGCCCGCGATCTGTCGTCCCCTTCCCTCGGCATACCGTGGCATCACCCCCTTCCCTCACCGCCCCATCTATGTCCCACCACGGCGGAAGCAAGCCCTACCAGCCATGCCGAGGGGCTCGGCGTCACCATTTGGCCCTAGCGGGCAGGATCGCCGCCTACCTCTTGCCGTTGTTGCCCTATTGGTGCAGCCCCTCGTGGCTAGTGCCACCGAGGTGGAGGCATTGAATCACTTCGCCGTGGGACCACAGGTGCACGAGCAGGAGGTTGGGGAGGTAAAGAAGGATGAGGAGGAAGATGAGATGGAAGAGGAGGGTGGGAAGGGCAACACGACGGCATCGGTAGGGAACACACTCCAATGGGCGGAGATGGACCCGCACTCGGTGATGGTACACGGGACCGTGCCGCCCATGGCGCCAACCGGCTCACCCCCATAGTTATCCAACGGTAGGGCGAAAACCCCATCGTTCCGTGCTTCCCTGCCCATGAGGTTGAAGAAGAAGGGTGAAAACATAATTTTATTTCACCCATAGGGTTCCAGAATCAGTTTTACCAGAGACAACATTTTTTTAGATCTCGGCTTGCTTGATTTGTTGAAACCCATGAAAAAAATAGCGCGCTATAAGCCAAAATAATAGCGCTAATAGCGTTTTGACTAACTTGCCGCTAAATTCTATAGCCCGCGATTTTTTTCATGGGTTGAAACTGTCGGGTCGCCGATGCAAAAGTGTTGTAAGCTATTTCTGAAGCTGCTAGCCAAACACTTCAATTTGCCAGCTCCAACCCTACTCAGAGCTGGCTTCACCTGGAGTTTTGAAGTGGAGTAGCTGCACCCGAGTTGGAGCCATCCCAAATAGGCCCTTAGGGCCTGTTTGGGGGCAACTCTGCTCCACCTTTTCCAGCTCAGCTCCACAAACTCTAACACGGGAGCAGCTCCACTGTGGAGTTTCTGGAGCAAGTGAACCTGTTTGGCATGTAGTCCAGCTCCAGCTCTGAAAACAGTAGGTTTGTCTGGGAAAGGTCTAGTATGCCACCGATTGATGTTTGTTGTATGATCTGTTGTATGGAGAGCCAATCCAAATACGCTGTAAATACTATAACCTCATTTAGTTTATTGGAGAAAGCAAAAAAAAAAACAAATATTTCATCCATATAGTTCCATACATGTGTCACGTAAATTTCAAGTGATTCATGGATAATTAACGAAGTCCATATTCAGGATACAAATAATTGTCCATACATGACTAGTGATAAATAAGATAACAAAGTTCATCATTCTAATAGAAATAGGTGTCCCTAGATAACTAGAGAATAATGACTTGTATATAATTCTAGCTCAAGCTAGAGAAAGAGTAGTGGCCAAGTCATCATGGAATTTGTCCATACAAGGAGCATCCGGTGCATAAGTAGAAACATTTGATCTAGCCACATATTTCCGGTACCTTGCCGGAATCTCACGAACATAATTTGGATCACGGTCACACCGAGCGAAGTCCAAGTCTTCACCGTCATGGGCACAAATGAAATTGTGAAGGACCATACAAGCCACGATAATCTTTTTTTTTTTTTTTTTTTTTTTCCGCATTGGATATTGGTTCATTTTATATAGAATCTGGCATTTCATTTTTAGCACTCCAAATCCTCGCTCAATAACATTTGCGGATGGATGAATGAACCCATTGAACCTTTCTTTAGGAGTATTTGGTTCCATTCCTCTATGCCACTCCGACATATGATACCTCTCACCTTTATAAGGACAAATGTACCTCGGACAGTCAGGATATTCCACATCAACAACATAATATTTGCCTATAATTATTAGAATAACATATCAGATCACATTTGTAAGCATTTGATCAAAAAATAAATTGCATGGTAGTATTTTTAATACCTTTTGGAGGGTGTGGAAATAAGCTCTCATCCACTCTAATTGCATTGTACAGGACACTAGTATCATGCATAGAGCCCGGCTGTCCCGTGGACACATAAGTGAACCTCATATCAAAGCCACAACATGCTAGAACATTTTGAGTAGGTATACCAGACTTTCCAATATATCTTACTTGATCATCAGGTGGCAAAGAAACTTGGATATGAGTACCATCTAGGGCACCGATGCAATCTTTGAAATGTGGAAATGCTCTACGATCATCTCTTATCCTCCTGTGAATGGTTCTAAAGTTGGGGGTCCTTTGGTCTAAAAAACTCTTTAGACATCTCCATAAAAAGCATTCAATACCGCATCAAATTTTCTATGAATAGTTTCACCTGAGTGCTTGAACCGGTTTTGTGTCTTTCTATTAGATTCATTTCCAGACAACACAAACAAAAACACGGCCAACATCTCCTCAGTGCCCACATGTAGGGATGGTTTGAGACCATACCTTGCAACCAATAAGTCATGAAGGTTGTCGAACATCTGTGTGCACATCCGAAGCTGTGAATGACACTCTCCTGGTGTGTTCAATGTCTCAGCAACCAGCCCATACCACTAAGGATGGATGTCCTAGGTGGATTTTTTGTTTAAATATAATTCAACATAAGCTGCAACAAGCTTAGCACCACACAAAACAAGATTCCAGAAATCCATGCTCTCATTGTCAGAGTCACTGCTAGTGTCATCATCACTCTACACATAGGTAAAAATGGCCATGCAAGATGCCAGTTAGAGACAAAACAGGAACACAGATTGCCAATTAGAGACAAAAACAACAACAACAAATATTGGTTCAAATGGGAATACATAGATCCTGTTTCACAAATAGTGGTGCAAATACATAGACAAATAGGAAAACATAGGTCCAGATCACAAATAGTGGCTTACAGGCTGCCCCATTATTTTTAAAATAGCATACAGGTTGCTAAAAAAAAAAAAAAATCTAGCTTCCATATTTATCATTGTGCCTCTTCCTAAGCCAGTTGAGCTTAATTTCTTTTAGTACGCAAGGTCATAAACATTTCCCTCTGTTCCTTCTTCACAAACAGCTGGGTGGCAATGTTGTACTCATATCATACGATGCACCACAATCCTTCACATGCTCCATTATTTCACTGATGCTAATCCCTTCTTGCCTCTTCGCTACAAAGGAACTTGAAGCATTAGATATCTTGGAGATTGCTTCGACCATTCAAAGTGATGTGCTTGACTTTGCCTTTTTTCCTATCGACAGCAGCAACATGAGGTCTTTTATTTGGAAATGCACTTGGAGTGACTTCCTGAACCTCCTCATCCCCCTCTTCGTTGGCATCAAATGGGTAGTCTTGGGCATTATTCTCTCCATCAACATTTTCACTGTCTAAATTAAAAGGTTGCTCTTGACAAGTAGGGATAATAGGATTATCACTCAAAGGGTTCCAATGATCTGCTTCCTCATTTGTAATATTTCTAAACATTTCCCTAAGCAAATCCTCATTTTGTAGAGGTTTTTTTCTTAAATTTGCCACACACTGTAATATCCTGATAATTTAAAACATTAACATCGGTACATGCCACACCCTAAACAAAATTAATGACAAGTTGATAACACTCACTTTTTTTTTTGCTTTCTTCCACCACTCGGCCTCCATCTCAATTGTTTTGGTCGTATTGTTCCAACCAGTACCTGTTTGACTCCTCTTCAACTTTAGCCAAATAACCCAATCAACCTTTAATTTATCCCACTTATTCTTAATTTGGGTCTTTGATAATGAGATACCGGTCGTTTGACAAAACCTATTTGAGACCTCCGCTTAACCTATAGAGTTCAAATGAGTATTTGGGCGATTGCTTCTAGTAACTTGTTCAACCATCAATTCACAGGCTAATGTCAAATTTGCATCGTTCCACTCCATTTGATCACCCTGACCATGATATTGCAATAGTATGTTCAAGCATTCATGATAATCTATTCAATTTTGCAAGAACTTGCACATATAAAGAGACACCGGTTAATTTACCGGTCAATTTGCAACAAGGAGGAATACGGTCATCTTTCTTCATCCTTGATGGTGGTCGTTTCCGTGGAGCGGAGGTGCCGGGAGGCTGGTTGACCATCGCTTGCGTCATGGTGGCCTAGGCGCCCCTGCCTGGCCGTCGATGGCCACCTGGTGCCCAGCGCGTCCCCTACACCCGCCCCTGCAGCCGTCCCTCCATGCACGGAGGCTACCGGCGGCGCCGCGAGGAGGCCGCGGCAGCCCCACCCCGGGCGCCGGCGAGCTTCTTCTATTCACAGCCATGGCAACCCTCGGCTTGAGGAAAGGTTGGGGAATGGAGGACGGAGGACATTTGGGGGTAAAAAGAGAGGATCAAGTGGAGCATCATCAGATCTATCATCTCTTTCCATCAGCTCGCCGTGCTGGCCGGATTATGCGACGGTGGCGCTAGGGTTTGGGGCACGGGAGGAAGCGATGGGAGGGAGACGACGAGCGGCGTGTGGGAGGGAGCGATGGGATGGTGCGGGAACGAGCGGAGACATGGAAAAGAACAAAGCATTTTTTGTGTAACGAGTGGTACTGTGGGTAATTACCTGCCAACTCTGTGAGGACATACGAAACGTGGATTTCCGGAGTACCCCTTCAGGAGCTCCGAGAAAAACATGGAGTTGGGCCTCAACTCCACTTTTTTTTTTTAGAGTAGAGCCCAAACAGGTCCTTAATTGCTAGGCACCGACTTTAACTTGCGCCCCTCCAGAACATTGAGAAATTGGCATGGTAGCTCCCAAAGTAATGCATAAAGCAAAACAAAAAAAACCATCACTCTAGGAATACACTAGGGGAATAAAGCTTTACATATTGTGGCTCAGGAATAAGTTAGTACATTATCTTTTCACATACTCCACCTTTTCTATTTGGTTTGAGAAATGGAATAAGATGATACATCATCGCCTCATTCCTCACAAGCTACACAGACCAGACACCCAACTGGGTGTGTTTAGTTCTCCAAACTTTTCTCCAAAATTTTCATCACATCGAAGTATTAAATACACCAAAAGACGCATGTCCCGATAATGAAATGTAGGTAAACAAAATAACTAATTACACAGTTTATATGTATATTGCAAGACGATTCTTTTGAGCCTAGTTACCCCATGGTAGGATAATATTACCACAAACGAATGAAGTGCTTTCTGGTGCTTTTCAGTTCGCTGTAGTGCCAATTTTCAGGGATGGAAATACACCCTAAGTGCTGGTCTCTGCAAATCTTTAATTATAGAAATAGTGACGTCTTTAATTGTAGCAATAGTGACGTCGCGTCTGCACCCATGTACAGATATTTGTCATGTCCTACGTCCACTACGAGATCGCTTTAATTATAGAAATAGTGACGTCTTTAATTGTAGCAATAGTGACGTCGCGTCTGCACCCATGTACAGATATTTGTCATGTCCTACGTCCACCACGAGATCGTGTGGCTAGTATTTTTTTGAAAGATCCGAAACAAGCTGTTCCGGCTTTGATTAATAAGAAAAGATTGACCCAGTTTTTGGGAAACCGGGCCCGAAAACCACACCCACGCAAATACAACGGAGAGAACAACAACCCAAAGAAAGAGCGGATCCGAGATGCCTAGCCTAGTCTAAACCACAAAGAACGCCTTCAACAAGGTTACGGCGTTCGGAAACGCCGTTGTCGCTCGTCCATGACGGACCGGGTACACACCCGTGGAAGGAACTAGAGAGCGCGACGCCCAACAGGGAAGGCGACACCCGCAAGCGCCGCCATCGCTAGACTTTCGCCCCAAAGACTCTAGAACGGATGTCGGCCCGGCCCGGATCCGAGGAAAACACCACCGTCGCCGCTGCTCGCCGTCCCGCTGCAACCTCACCCGGGGGGATCGACGCGCCGGCTGCACACGCAGCCGCGAGCTGCATCAACCACCCCCATGGCAAGAGGACAAGCCGGAGAAACCAGCAAACACGCCCCGTCGCTCGCGCGTCCACCTATCGAAACCAGCGCCAGTCTTCATCTTCGTCTTCGCCACCGAGTGCCTCCACAGGCGGCTCTACCTCGGGAGCACATGCTCTCACCGGGGGCCCCCCTAGGCGCCTCGGTCCCCGCCGTCGTCACGGTTTCCCCCGGCGGCTCGACCGCAGAGCATGGCAAGCTCACGGGAGCCCTGGACCACCGGAGCCGCGAAAACCCCGCCGGCTCCACGGACGCCGAAGCTGGAACCACCGGCACGGCCATTTGGGAGGGGACTGCGCAGGTGTCGCCCCCAACGCCTACATGGCCAAACCACCCACGCGCACGCCGGCCGGCCGGGCCGCCACCGCGATGCCACAACGCTGGGCCGTGAGAAGAAGACCAGGGAACACGGAGCGGAGGAACTCTCCGCCATCCCCCAGTGTGTGGCGCCGCCCCAACCGCAAGGTCCCGATCCCACCGCCACCGCAAAGACGAGGATCCGGAGCTTCGCCTGCACAGATGCCCCCAAAGGAGCCCACCGGCGCCGCCCACCGACACAGGGTCGCCGGATCCGCCGCTGGGCACGGATCCGCCAGCTCGGGCCCCCGGAGGCGATCGGGCGCGACGGGAGGGAAGGGACGACATGGCCGCGGGGAAGGAAGGCCCGCCCGTCGCCGCCGTCGCCCGGCGTCACGTACACGGCCGGGCGGCCGGGCGGCGTCGTCGTGGCCCCGGCCGGCGACCTCGTCGTGCTCGCCGACGCAACTCCGACGAGGCTGCGCCCGCCGCCCGGCCGCCTTGCGCCGCCACCGGAGGAGGAAAGGGGGCCTCCCGCCGCCATCGGCGGCCGCGGCGTGCCGGCCGCCCGCTCCGCCGGCGGCGCTAGGGTTTCCCGCCCCGTCGCCCAGCGTGGAGGCGGCTTGGCCGGGCTGTGAATATCGTGTGGCTAGTATAAATGAGCGTTTTTATATATGAGAGCAACTAGGGCGTCTGCAATGGTAATAACTAATGCTATCTATGTAGTTGACTGATGTGGAGGTGAGAGACCCACATGTTACTCTCATATGTTCTTAGGCTACGTGAAATAGTTTAGCTATTTGCATGTAGCTAGTGAGTAGTGACTACTCTCTATTTTACTTTTTTTCTTGCCCCGTCATATCTAGATAGCCAAATAGCTAACCGTTGCGGACAACCTAACGACACATCACAATAATGAGAGTTAGTCGGCACAATTAATGGACGCCCCTACAAATAGCCTGCCGTTGCTCGTCCTGTTAACCCGGAGTTAGTCGGCACAATGGAGGCCACAGCTACGACTGGTATTGGATCTGCTAGTGCCTTTGAACCGTCTCTTTGGGATGACTACTTTGTCACCTACAAGCCTCCTCCCTCCCAGGCATGCACCCCACTCTTCGTTTGAACACATCCTGTACTACTAGTCCTAGCATCTTTGGTTTGTTGGTTACATGCATGATTGATTTATATATAATGTCTCTAATTGTTGTGTAGTCCTTGTTGTATGTCTGGTAATCTGTGCATGCAGAGGTCCCAAGAGTGGATGAGACAGAGGGCAGATCAACTAAAGATACAAGTGCGCCAAATGTTCGATGCTCGCAGTGCCATGACCGCCGCAAATACATTGACGCTCGTGGACGCGCTCGAACGCCTTGGCATAGACCACCACTTCCAAGAGGAGATTGATGCGGCGTTATGCCGTGTCAACAGTGAGGAGACAGAGTTTACTGGCAGCTCCAACGAACTGCATATGGCTGCCCTCCGGTTTCGTTTGCTTAGGCAGCATGGTTTCTTTGTGCCCACAGGTATGGAAGTGAAGAAATATACTGACTGAAGCTTCACATCTTGCATCTTTCTGAATGTGCGTTCATTTTGCATCTTGCATAGATTGATTAACTACTAATAACTGATATAAATACATGCGTGTATAAAGGTATGAATACTTCTTACTAATCTTTATACACTTGCTTGCAGATATATTTGACAAGTACATCATTGATGGCACTGGAAGTTTCAGCAGCAATGGTCTCACGGGTAATAACGACACAAGGGCGCTGCTATACCTATACAACGCGGCTTACATGGCTGTGCCTGGCGAGGATATTCTTGACGACGTGATCTCTTTCACCAAATCCCGTCTCATCGCTATAAAAAACACTGTAGCGTCTCCGTTGTCAGATCAAATCTCCCGTGCCCTCGACATCCCACTCCCGCGGTACATGCGTCCACTTGAGACCATGCACTACATCACCGAGTAGGACAAGGAAGAGGTGTGCGATGCCACAGTGCTGGAACTCGCTAGGCTCAACTATAGCATTATGAGGTCTCTCCACCTCAAGGAAATCCGGGACTTCTGCATGTAAGTCCTAAACTTCTATATTTCTACACTAACTAGATATATACCTGTACGATGCACCGGAATCATGATTTTTTTAGACCACTAAACCTCAGTACTCAGACACACATACCCGATTACCCGTCAGCTGACTTTGTATTAGATGTGAACATGTGGATTTGGTCTTCGTATTGGAATCGGGTAGGATGCAGGCGCGTGAGCTCCATGTGGATGGTGATTCGAATTCGTATTGGATGCGGATAAATAAGAAGGATAGAGGTTTACAAAATTAAACTGCCGTATTAGAAGCTATTTTTTTTCTTGCTCTAGCTGTCTGGCGTACCTCTACTTTTTTCAGCAATATTGCATTCATCTACCCTCAAATATTAGGTAGTGTTTTTTAGACTTGAACAGATTTTTATATTACTTTTAGTTATGCAATAAATGGTTGTTAATTAGAATGCAAACATTTAGCGGGCTATATTGTGTATGACTCGGCTTGTAAATGGCCAACGTGGGCTAATTTAGGCTCTGTTGGGATCTATTGTGATTATAAATAAAATTAGCAAAAATAATCTAATTGTGATCCAAACAAGCTAGATTATATGAAGGATTATTATTATAATCAAAATACCAAACTACCAAATCCTATAATCAAGGCCTGAGACCTGCTTTTTGGTGATTGTAGCAATTTCTCACTTTAACCAACAACAGCCCACTACACAATAATCTAGGGACCTATACAATCCAATTATTAAAATAAAAATAATCCTGTTATAATGTTCCTATTCATAATCTAGATTATAAAAGTAGGTATATTATGAAAATACAATAAATGAAGATTTTATTGATAATTATTTATTATTTTATTAAATAACTTTGGTCAAACTTGAGGTAGATGTTTTGACTCCTTTAAAAAAGTTAGAATGACTTATAATTTAAGATAGAGGGAGTTCCTATATTAACGTGGAGAGGATTGAAAAACATCTTCACTACATATTAGTTTGTTAATTTGTCACGGGGTTGTATATGAATTTTTTGCAAAGATGGTGGATGGACCTCTTGGAGGAGGTGAAGCTGAACTATTCTCGGGACCGGGCCGTGGAGATATACTTGTGGGCCTTTGGAATGTTCCCAGGGGAAGTAAACTCTCGTGCGAGAATAATTATGTCCAAGATGATTGCATTAGTATCCCTAATGGATGATACATATGATGCCCATGCCACCTTTGAGGAGTGTGAAAAGTTTGATGAGGCTATGCAAAGGTAACATTTTTATATGGTCTATACGGAGACATTTTTATTATTACATCCAAATGCCTCACTTTACAACGCTATCCCCACCTTGGTTATCCTCTCAACACTATATCTTTATGGTGCTTACTTGCTTCATGGAGAGTGGATTTTATGAGCATAAGTTAGTAAAGAACAGATGGAAAAAAGTGATGTCTGATGTATATGTAAATCTTGTCTGCAGAATGGATGAGAGTACAGCGTCTATCCTTCCTGAGTATCTACAGGCGTTTTATATCAAAATTATAAGCAGTTTTAATGAATTGGAGGATATTCTTCGACCAAGTGAAAAGTATCCTGTCTCATACGTTCGAAAAGAGGTACACCTGAACTCGATCAGACACCCAAATGCTTTTGTATGTCTAGATATTAGTGCTAAGCAATCAAATCTAAGATCCCCTCCCAAAAACCATTCATTCCCCTGTATTATTGTTTCCTTATTGTGCAGTATATTGTCCTGTCGAAATATTACCTTGTGGAAGCCAAATGGCGCAAAGAGAATTACATGCCTAGCTTCAAAGATCATTTGGACCTTTCGACCATGACATCAGCCATGCCAACACTGACCATTGCAGCCCTGATGGCTTTGGGTAAACATGCCACCAAGAAGGAATTCGAGTGGGCAAGTAGCTCGCCTGACATGGTCCGTGCTTGTGGAGAAGTCGGTCGATTCCTCAATGATATCTCTGCATTCAAGGTACTGTATATAGATTATTACTACTGTTGTTCGCAAATGATGCATTTTTTCGATCAGAATTTGTAGTAGAAGTAGAAGAAGAAGTAGGCCAAATCTTTTTGACAGAACACCACTATTGATGGATAACAACGTATTCTGTAGGACATAGGCACCTCGTAAGGTTTGTGAAGATGAAAACTTACAAGATCTTGGTTGCCATGTGAAAATATTTCTAAAAGATACTTGCAATGAAAACTACAATTCAATCTGCACCTTGCTTAAATTGGATAAGGGTGACCATATCGGGGTTTGTATTAATTAATTTGTGTGCATGCATGCATGGAATGCATTTATCTACACAGAAAGGGAGGAAGAACAAGAACGATATCCCGACCTCCTTGGAGTGCTACATGGAGGAGCATGGCACTACAGGAAAGGAGGCTGCGGCGGTGCTCTTGACAATGGTGGACAGTGCATGGAGGAGGATGAACAAGGCGTCGATGGAGATAGACCGCGCGCTGCTGCCGGCTGTGAATGTGGCGGTGATCAACCAAGGAAGGGTAATTGAGGTCGTATACTACGGAGGCAACGATGGCTACACCTTCACTGGAGACATTGAGGGTATCGTGACCTCCCTCTTCCTCAAGCCCGTCCCCGGGTTTAAATGTTGAATAATATTTTACGTGGCCATCATTTTCATATAAGCCTTTTTCCTTGTGAAGTAGAAGGGTTTGAGAATAAAATTGTATCCTGTTTACATCCATGTATCTGTACAGTAAGAAAGATAAACTTAAATCTAAGGTTTCAGTAACGACTTTCTTCATTCACTTCCAGTTCGTGCCCGCGATACATCTGCCACATTGAAATTGAATATCTAAATAACATCTATCCATCGCAGTGAGAATCGTCATTAGTACAAATTCGTTCATCACTGCCGCTGGCATCACTACCGAATCCAGTTCACCGGCAGTTATGAACATTTCAGGCACGGGAAAATTAGAAAATCCATGTAACCGGCCATAATCGATGGTGAAGATTTAGATCACTACCGGGTTGAATCATTCCCGACAGTGATCTCGATGAACACATATTACTGCAAGGTTTGAATAAGAACCGATAACGATTTCAAGACAAAGTAACAGTAAACAAATGATAGAAAAAAGAAGATTAACGCACATCAGAATAACAAACGATTCAATCATCGGACGATAATATATAGTATCTTACAAATACATAAAAAAATACTAGATAACTGATACAAATAAAAAAAAGCGGCCTGGGCCGCCGTCCTCGACCGATAGGGATTTCAAGACGAAGGAACAGTAAAACAAATGATAGAAAATGAAGATTGACACGCAGATTAAGAAACGACGGGTTCACTAGAGCATACTAGAACACGGAAAGATGATTGCCGAGTTTTAAATAAAAATCGGTAGCGATTTCAAAATTGACACGCATCATATTAAACCGATAGACAAGGAAACAGTATAACAAACGACAGAAAAAGAAGATTGACATGCATCAGATTGACAAACGACTGATTCATTAACAAACCACACAAACCAAATATATTGTATCTTACAAATCCACATAAATAAGACAATCGATAAATTAACATAAAAAGAATCTAAGCCGCCTTCTTGGCGCCCGCCTAGCCGTCTTCCTGGCGGCCGACTTCCTGGCCTCCTCATCCATCTCCTTCAGTTTGGCCAGTATCCCCTCAGCGAGGATATCGGCCAGGGAGTCAATCCAGAGCGCGTATAAGTTGGTCTTCTCCTCCAAGGGCAGATTCACCCGGCAGGCCAACATCATTGGCCAGGCAGTTGAGCTTATCATCGGCGTGTCTGGCTTCTTGTGAAAGGTGTACGGGAGAGAAGTTATTAGTGTTCGACAGCGGAATGAGGGGGTATAAATAGTAACCAGCCTTTGGCGTTTCACAAAAGACGGCTCCTCGGAGAAACAATGACCGGTTGCGACCAATTGCTGTCTCCTCGGCACTCAATGGCGACTGCGTTTTTCAGGCACCCAATCCCGAGCCTCTTGGTGGTTAAAAAAAAAAAAATGGTGTAGACAAAGGTTTCATCAAAGGTCTTCTAGCGTGGTTAAATATCTCACAGTTGTGATCGTCCATGACATACACATGTGGAGAAAAGGAGCACCAGAAACACCTCGAGGAGGTGCACAAGCCTGCACACCACCTAACAACCCATCAAATGACACAGCTATAATTCTCCCACCCAACCCAATGAGACGACGATCAACTAAAACTCCCAAACACCCAACCCAATCATTCAAAGACTTTACCTCAAGGAGGTCCACAAGCCTCCACCACCTAACCAAAACGACATAGTTAGAAGCTATAATTCTCCCACCCAGACGATCAACTAAAAACTCCCAAACTCCACCTTGCGGAGACTTTACCTTCGATAACCAACGAGAAACACAGACTGTACCTCAACCTTCGTGTATCAAATCACCCAAAGTAAGTGGGTAACCCAAACCCAACCAACAGCCACTGTACTAAAGGGAGTTGCCGGCCTATGTAAACGCCACAGCTGGATCTTCCAGCAATACTAATATTAATTCTAATATTCTAATCCAACACGCAATTGCTACCACAGGAACCTAAGATGATACTGTCTCGTTGTTCACCTCCACAAAGCATCCCTGATCTTCATGATGCGTAGTTTTCTATGACAAGACAAGATTGGTTCAGAATAGCTTTCATTGTACATAAAGCTGATCCATCTCATCAATCAGCTAGATCAGTGTACCTGCGTGCCACATTATTCAAACTTATGCACGAAACTACTCTTTTCATTTTTTTTTTTATTAATCCATTTGTTTGTTTTGAGCAATATCATAAATCAGTTGGATGGTTATGGTTGACACAAAGGAAACAATATGCCACTCCTCCAGATATAAAAGTAAGATTAGTGCATCCTTTTCACAAGAGACCTGATCCAATTTGTGCACAGATTGGTCTCTGAACATTCACCTCATCGATACTAGGTGAATTCTCCGCGCATTGCTGCGGTATGCAAAAATAAATTTAATTAATCTAGCTAAGAGGAATTTAAAAATAATTTTAATAATGAACTAAAGAAAAGATATCATCTTAATCTTGGATCTTCAACTTCAAAGAAAACATAGGTCACTAATTTGTGGAGGATAATTTTTTGGAACTTAATGTATAACACAAAAATTATCAATTTCTTGTAAGAATAGATTTGAGAAAGTACTAACCTGCTAATGATCCAACATACCTTCAGGTGTTTGTCTTCTAATAATATATGTAACTTCAAGAAAATCTAGGCGTGTTGCCGTGGTAATTTAAGGTTAGTTTTTTTGTGATAATTTGATGATGGAAAGAAAGATATCAACATGTGAGTTTAGCATTTGATGATGGAAAGAAAGATATAAACATATCAGTTATTTAATAAGAATTTTCAACACAAAAACCTTAAGGTCGCAAGGATCAAGAAAGCAATACCCAGTTGGATTCCTGGTGTGTTGCCGTGAGAATTTAAGGTTAGTTTTTTAGTGATCATTTGATGATGAAAAGAAATATATAAACATATATGTGAGCTGATCATTTGATGATGGAAAGAAAGATATGTGAGTTATTTAATGAGAATTTCCAATTAAAAAACCTTAAGGATCAAGAAAGCAAAAACCCCATGCGTTGCCACAAAAATTGTTGATGGTTTGAAATAATATTATTTATATAAAGGGATAAACAATTGTATGTTAATGTTAGTGAATGGCATGGCATAATGCTAGTGGATGATGTGTCTTGCTTGCATGTAGATTATAATTGCAAATGTTAGTTGACCATAAATACGATTTGTTAGTAGAATGATGAGGTAGATAACTTACATGTTGAAGCTGGCTAGTGGGGTTGTTAGTGGAATGATGAGGTCTATATATGCCTAGCTAGATAAATTCATCACAAAGACAAATCAACCGTGAAGCCGAAGTGAGGGAGAGACCATGGCCGCCGCCTCTCTCGGCGACCCTATGCTTCCTCGTTGTCGCCTCGTCTTTCTTCCTCGTTGCCACAGCTTACAACAACAGCGCTGCCGCCGTCGACGATGGCGTCGTCTCCGCCCGCACCTCCACTTCTACATGCACGACGACCATGGCAGCCCAAACCCGACAGCCATGCGCGTCGTCGCCGGGCAGGTCGCTGGAATGCGGCCGCTCGACGCAGGCATTGCGCGTCGTCGCCGCGGCAGTTCGGCGACATCGTGGTGTTCAACAACCTGCTCACGGCGGGCCCGGGTGTGACTCGCCCCGTGTCGGCACCGCGCAGGGGCATGGCGTGCGCATGGCGGAGCGCGGCACCGTGACGGACCTGAGCATGCACCTGGTGATGGACGACGACAGCGGCTCCATCGATGTGAAGGGGCGGATTGACATGGAGGCGAAGGTGCGGGAGTCCACGGTGGTCGGCGGCGCCGGCCGGTTCCGCTCGCTCGAGGGTACGTGCTCACAAGCGACTACGGCTACTACGACCTCGCCAAGGGCGGCACCGTGGAGATCGACGTGTACCTGCTGCCATAAAGCTAGTGCATGCGTTTGAGGGGAGACGATGTTGCTGCTTTCCCCGTCTATGCTTGGATGGCAGGCTTAAGTAATGAGTGGCGTATATTACACCTACTATATATATCTCGCTTGCTTAATAATGTTTGCTTTCCCCCGACGTCTTGTGTGTCATCATACAAAATGTGCGTGTCTACCTGCGATTTGTTAGTGAATTCTACTACATCATGCTTCTTCTACATGGATGTTTTGAATATGTTTTAATTTATAACCTGTTTAGTCTGAACACGTTTCAAACATGCATAAAACTCGTTTAGATGGTCACATGTTTATTTTCTTTTCATAAAAGAAGTTTACTTGCTTATAAATGATTCTCTAAACAATTATGAAGAAAATATGACTAGATTTAACCTTGTATTTTAATTTTAATTAAAAGTATAATTTGACTAATTTAATATCATTGGTATTGTTCAATTAAAAATAAACCATGGAGCAGGCGGTTAAGCCCCAAGGGTGGGAGCTGGCCGGGGTTCAACTCTGGCTCGTACAATGGCCTCCAAAGAAGGTCGGGCAAGGTGACCCTTTTCAAATACAATAAATAAAATCTTACTATTACTAATTGGAGGCTCCACGTTAATTCTCACCAAACGCTAGAAAAAAAAGATAAATGCTAGAAATTCTCACGTTAATCGAAACATCCGACCATCAAATGTTTGATCAGAGCTATCTATAACCGTCGGATCTAATTTAACTTTTTAACGAAATTACCCACCAATGCCATTATACCTAAATCTAATTTAACTTTTAATGAAATTACCCACCACTGCCATTATACCTAAATAAATCCTTTAATCTTACGTAGAAAGAAACTCTTGATCGGGGTCCACATTTAATTGGTCCAACAGAGAAATCCTTCCACCGTGCATTTAATTAAAAATATATTCCTGTCATATTAGATATTTTATTAATTAACTAATAACCGTTCAATATGAAAAAAAAACAACTTAGTTTTACATAGGAAGAAACTCTTGATCGGCGTCCACATTTATCATTTGTATACCCGTTAGATCTATTTTGATTTCTAGAAAATTATCGACACTGCCATTACCTATACATACAAAGAAAGAAAGAAAAATAATAAACGTATTATTTTTCTGAAGCACCGTCGCTTGGCTTCCGGACCCTAGCTAGGCGGTTGCACCTCCTGCCCCTATTTTGGCGCCTGGCGGCGGCGGCGCATGGCTTCTTCCACAACGTGGGCGATGTTCTAATGAGAGGAGCGGCTTGCATCTGATCTGCATCGAGACCAGGAGCCAGGATGGAGGATCGGTACCAGGAGCACGGGATTAGGAAAGAGCGATGGCTTCACGTCATCCTCCATGCATGGTGGGTGAGAAAACTACTAATCTGATTATTATTATCTTCTCCACCAGTCTTACAAAGTAGCATGCATATATGTTGGCCGGTGGCCCGGTGTCACCGTTCTGGCCAATCGAGAAGGCTTGGGAGCGACATCCAGATGATTGAGGTGGCGCCAGGCTGGGAGACGCGTCACAACATGATCACCGAACCCGCGCGTGAGATTCTGGCCTGTCGGTGCCGGGCGTGCCCGTGACGTGAAGACAAGAGGCAGGGCATCGACATGGTCATCGAACCCGCGCGTGAGGACCTAAAGCCGTCTGAGCACTTGATAGAGGCTATTCACGCATTCTAAATACGTGCAAGTGCAAAGAAAGTCGACCATACGTGCGTCACAGATGCGAGCACGCAGGCCGCTGGTGCCACGACGCTCGGCATCCACGACATATACAACAAAGCTGGCACCAGCGACACCATCAGACTAAAGGTATAGCCATCTTGCTCAATCCTATAATTACCATTGAAATTCTCTTCTATGATGTACCAAATTTGGCCATCTAATAATTAAAATTTCATTTGTTTTCTCCAATTATTTTTTAGTACTGTTTTGCTATGGTAGAAGTTTAGGAGAATGAGATTAGACCAATCGATAAAAGAATTGTGAAAAACGAAAGCAAGAGTCTTGGATGACTTTGAACAAAAATAATCTTACTATTACTAATTAGGCGCTCCAACAAGCTTGCATGTTAATTCTCACCAGATGCACTAAAAAAAAAAGATAAATACTAGAAATTCCCAAAATAGTTAGAAAGATCTAGCCATTAATTTGTCCGCCGTTAATTTTAATAGCCATTAGATCTATTTAGTTTTTCTGAAAAAATTACCCACCTGTCATTATCAAAATTACGCATAATAATAGTAGTTTTAATTGGAAAGGAAAACATTAATTGTATTGTGATCCCATTCTATCTCACGTGGTATTAGCCACCGCCATCGCGGCCGCCGGTGATAGTCACGAACAAGGGATCATCGTTCCAAACCTGCACTCTGTTGTGTGTCAGGCTTCCCTCAGTCACGTTGATATTGCCTGGGCTTTCTATTTCTACACTCTTTGCTACCATGAGACCACAATGATTGGACTGGCGACAATTCTCATATTTTTTTGACAATAACCCCAAAGCATTGCAGGAACTAACGGTAAGCAAATTATTATATCTAAATTGTTTCCATTGCATTGATTTTTTTTGTTGAGAGCAGGAAAATGTCTAGAAAACAAGGGTTGATCCAGACTTTTACAGTACAAATCTATGAAATTCACATCTCATGTATGGCCAAAATTGTCAGAGATCGATGTTTAAGCTATAGATACCATAATGGTAAAACATTGATTCCTACTACGAGGTCAGATCCAATGGTGCTATGTTTGTATGTTGTAGGTACATTACAATGGAACTCAGGCTTACCATACACACTTGGTCTAGAAACTCCACATAGGCTCGCTATGTCAATATATATATCATACCATCACATTGTAGCTGGATTGTGTAAATATATTAACATAAGAAATTAACTATTATCACTTTTCAATTTCATAATCAATGTCCTATTTCAGCTTGGACGTACAGGTTTCATATAATATTGAAGATGTGGCAAGCCAGCTTATTATGTTCTAGACGCAATTGGTGATAGACATTCCCATCACATGTCCTTTGTCAAAGCATAGGTGGAGCTATAGGCATGCTTTTGTTGCTGCACCCACAAGCTTTTGGCGAATGAGGAGATCTTTGTCTATGATGTTGGTATGTCACTCAGCTGCAGCCTGCAGGTATACTACCTTAAATTAGAAGTAATTTAATATCCATAAAGTTTAAAACTAAGGATGACTATTATGAGATAAATAGATTAAAACTAAGCATGGTTATATGTTCCACTGTGTCGAACACATAAACATATACACATTAGGAGATAAATATTTATTTCAACTATTTACCATGTGTGTATAAATGTTTATAAAACATGTGTAGAAAATCCCCTAAACAAACCACATAGCAAAGCCACTAATAAGATTATTATGTTCGACGAATTGGTGATAGATATCCCCCCCGTAGCCAAACCCCATGTCCTCTGTCAAAGCATGGGTGGAGCTACTGTTGCTGCACTCGCAAGCTTTGGCAAAATGGGAACTTTGTCTACAATGTTGGCATGTCACTAAGCTACAGGTATGCTACTTTAAATGGAAAGTAATTTAATATCCATGAAGTACGTGGTACATACTCTTAATTACACGCTTATACAATTGTTAGATTAAAATAAGCATGATTATAAGTTTCACCGTGTTGACCACATAAACATTTACACATTAGGAGATAAATATTTATTTCAACTATTTGTCATGTGTGTAAAAAGTGTTTATAAAAGGTGTATAGAGATTCCCCATTAACAAACCACATAGCAAAACCATTGATAACTAACTTTAAGTTATATTAGTATTAACACTCTTTGATTTATACGAAATTCCATAAGTTGTTATTCTAAGTGGCTTTATAAATTTTGTCTAAAATAAAATGTACTATAAATTTTGGAAATTTAGTTTTAAGAATTTTGTATAAAACAACTTACTACAAATAAAATTATGTGATAGTGCCATGGTGCAAGGTGAAACAACTATTTATACAATAAGTGCCGGGAGAGTAACCTCGGACCTACAATCTTTTCAATAAAATAGAAGATGAAAATCGTTAATAAAGTATAAAGTAAGGATTAGAAATTCAACTTAACATGTGGATAAAAAGAATTGCAATACATAGACTAAAAGTTAAATTTAGAATATATGTTCATGAAGGAACACAAAGGTATGGAACAATAAAATAATCTTAGGTTTCCAATAAATAATAAATCCTTCAAATTGAAAATATAGATCTCCAGTGAAGCCTCCAAGTTAATCCTTACTCCACACGAGGATCACTAGAAAACAAATAATATCTAGAAATTCTCATAAAAAAATCTGAAGCATCTGACCACCGATTGTGCAGTAACAACAATAGGATCTACACTATTTTCTAAATAATTGCCCACCTTATGAATGTGTAAATAAGGTAAGCTAACCTAGGAATTTTTATTTAAATTGTCCACTTATGCCATTAGATACATAACATATGCAACCCCTTAAATTTACATGTAAATTACCTATTCTAACATCATTAAATACACATAAAAAATAACAATATATTGTATTGCAAAAATATCTGAAAACCGTAAAGCATATATACGTTCTACATTAATTACGCACATCTATAGATGGCAATATAACAACATTGATTAAAGTACATGCACATAAAATACTTATGCATAATGGAGAGATAAATATCACCCTAGCTCTCTTGCTAAACTCTAAACTGATCTTAAGCAATGTTAGTGTAGGTTTTAAGTGACTACTTAGGCTCTCATTGTAATTAATTGTGTAGTCTACTACCTAAAATCCTTATGTAACAATTAATAAGGTTAATAAATTAAAAATCAAAACATAAATTCATGATAACATAACATATAAATGAAAAAAACATATCGATCAATAATTGATAAGTTTACAATCTCAAAAAAACAATGATAAGTTTACCATCATTAAATAGATGCCATAAAGTTCTGGTGTGCCTATTGAGTTACAGAAGGAACAAAGAAAAAAAATAATAATTTAATAAAAGTAATATATCTTGATACATTAAACAACATTTAATTCATATAACTCAAATATCTTATAATAAGGTTCTCACCCGTGCGAGAGCACGGTTGGTGGACTAGTAACAAACAATTGGTAGTCAACTGTAGATTCGTTGTTAATGCCTCCGGCGCCGTGCTTGTAGTAGTAGTACTAATGTTTTTCATGTCATATATGTTTCTCCATATATAGCTAAATATTAAATTGATTAATATGTTAGTAACTAGTTTTACAATTGAAATCGACAAAGCTTCAGTACTTCAATATTTTATATGTAAATATTGACATAATTAACATAAACATGTTTCAAAATTTTAATTTTTTTAGGCTAAAAGAAGTTCACATGAAACTCATATATAGATGCTCTGCAAAGTAAAGTTTAAACGACTTAAATAATAAGAGATATGTTTATGATTAGTTTAACTTCGACTTTAAAAATAAATGTGATATTGATTAAGCTGAATTTATACGTTTTCACGTGATTTTTGTCAAATAAAATTAATCAAGAAAGTATGCCTTTTGTTCCTTTTACAATATGTAGCTAGCCTCACGATAGTCTTCTTTTTAAACAATAGTCCCGTTATCAACATTTCTTGAATTCACTTTCGATCGTAGCAACAAGTTCTCTCTTAACATGTTGTTTTAAAGCTTTACTATGATTGGTTTATTGTTTTTAGTTTACTTTGTTTGCTTACTTGTATGCGTGGTATTTGATAATGAGTGGAACGGAACAACTTGTGAGCAATCGAAGATAGGAAGGTGATGATCGGGAGCAAAGTATGAGAAAGTTGGAGCAAGTGTATAAGGAAAGTACAAGATGTGGTCATCCTTTGTTATCCTATTCACCATACTCACTAACTTCATATGCATGTGTATACCTTGTTTACCAATAAGGATTACCTAGTTGTTGATAACTTGTACCTTGACACCTTGGGTTAATGCATTGGGTAATACTTTGCTAGCACTATACTAAAACCATATCTTGTAACTTGACTAATGTTGTATGCAATGAACACTAAAAAAGATGAATATAGGGCGAGAGAGCTCATGCTTTTACATGATGCTATTGGCTCTTTGTAAGGATTTATCTATAAGTGATCATTCTAGATTTACAATACAATTGTGAGGGCCATAAGGCTATGGCTTTAATCACGTATGATGAACTTTTCTAGCTTGTTAGAGGTTTACCAAAAGGCACAAAAGGGGTGTTCCAGGTTGGGTG
This sequence comes from Hyparrhenia diplandra, assembly GCA_015847255.1. Lineage (NCBI taxonomy): Eukaryota > Viridiplantae > Streptophyta > Magnoliopsida > Poales > Poaceae > Hyparrhenia > Hyparrhenia diplandra. The sequence continues at coordinate 97,513 of JADLZK010006756.1, forward strand.
TAGTGTGGTCTTTGTCCTTATGTGTCTAGTCGTGATGGAATTGTTCCGTTTAGAAGGGGAGCTCTACTTTTGTAGGGCATAAATTCCTAGTGACCCTAACTTGTTAGATGAAGCTTTAATGGCACCCTACCTATCCACCTTGGAAGTTTTTTTTGGGAGTTATAAACCCAGGCATATGGGCAAAATGACTCACAGTGAGTGTACAACCTCTACAGAGTGTAAAACTATTATAACAAGTCGTGCTCACGGTCACGAGCGGCCTTGGAACATTTATGGAATAGATGATGAATACTAGTGATATTGATGATGAAGATGCTTATTCCTGATACTTTTTTTGCTATACATTGTTCTTGTTTACTTGATCATGTGTTTATATGGGCTTATGATAACTTGTTGCTACTCTATTGCTTAAAATGGTGACTCATTAAAAGGTAATCGCAGTTAAACCCGTGCCAACCTTTTGACCCTCATGAACCCCATATTATATTTGATGAGTACGATATGTGCTCACCCTTGCTATTTCCCCACACCCCTGATCTCTAGAAAAAGTTGCTCGGAAGATTGATGGAGTCACGGAGGATTCCAGAAGATTGATAGAAGTGCTAGGCTTATGTTACCCCGAGTTAGTCATCCAGATCAAGAATGGAGCTTGAAGATTAGTTAAAGTTCCACAATACTCTGATGTAAGGGTTAATATTAGTATGTTTTCACTATATAACATTGTTTCTGATATTATCCTTTCTGTTTGCTGCATGTCTAGACTTCCTGGCCGACACACGTATGGCGAGTGCTTGGTTTCTTTTTTAAAACCGGGTGTTACAACTAGACCGTCATGTCATGCCATCGTCTCCAGCTAGGTGAGAAGCCTAGCTTATTGGCTTCTAGACTGCTGATAGGTTCCTATCGGCCCTCCAGTTGCTGACGGGGACCCTATCGACCTTCCAGCCATCGAGGTAGTCAAAGGGCCTTCCGGTCGTCGAGGTAGTCAAAGCGGCGCTCTATCGAAGCTCGCAATACACGCCGGGGGCGACACTCCCACCCACCGGAGCGGCGGGAAGGTCGTGGTTGGGGATTACACTGACATGGCATGGCGGACAAAAGGGTCTCCGGCGTTGGCAACGGTCCCCCAGGCTAGGCTTTAGCTCTAGGATATCCACACTCACAACCACAACCATAGCTTACCATCTGTGCCTGTGCAGAAAGATGGGGGAGGTGCCATTGTGCAGGGTGCCAGGGTCGTGTGAGGCCGTGCCTAGGTCGGCCTTCTTGCTTTATTTGCACTATTGCTTTCTTCATCGATGATGGCAAGAGAAAGGAAGGATGTAGGGCCCTGCACCATCACTTTCATTTTTGAGAAACAAAACATGAAAAAGAAAATGATCAGAAATGATCGGGGAAAGCCAAATCACTTTCATTTTCATGTTTTGTTTCTCTAAAACGAAATCGATACAATATTGTTGAAAATGAATACAACACCTGTATTCTGGTGATTTGGAAAACGATATATTCGATCAGAAAGTACAACCATAACGATCAAAATCGATGAGAACAATATGCTAAAAAATGTTAAACACGCGTTATACCATAGAACATGAGAAGAGTCATATAACTTGCCTTCCCCGATATGATATGTGATTGGCTGATTGGCTTCTTATTCCTATATATACGAGTGTAATATACTTGCCATATGTTTCGTTTCCAAAACGATTTTTTTAAAAAATGAAAATTACCATTTTCGTATTTATCCCTAGCCGAGGGCCAATTGGCCATAAAATATCTACCACTCCACGTGCCTGCGATTGCAGGGCGCTCCAACACAGAATGCCTGCATGGTAGGCACGGCGTGGCAGATCACGTCAATGCCGGAACGAACGTACGCACCATTAGCGGGTCTAGTAGATGCGCAGCGCACGGACGATAAATCTGAGTGCCGGACCTCTTAACGTGGGGTTGGAGAGGGAGAGCCCTGACGCGTGATGCGGAGTCTCTGACTCTGTCTCCTTCAGCGCCGTCGTCCACAGCACACTGGCCTGTCATCATCGTTCTTCGATCTCCATACGATGACGTCGCGCGCCGCCGGCGCCGCTGCGGAAATCTTCGCCTACCACAACCTCTCTGAATCAGCCGGTCGATCAGCGCCGCGGTGGCTTGGGATCCAGTCGAGTCTTCCGCCGTACCGCCGGCCGTCCAACCATCAGTGACGAGCAAAGTATACACCCTGGTAGTAAGAAGTGAGATATATAGATCTCCATTGCCCTCTCTTTCAGGTTTATTATTTGTTTCCAGTTCCAATGGCGCCTTCTCTCGCCCTGGACGCGGACCACAGCTGCCTAAATCTTTCCACCGTGGACGACGTCGACACGGGCGGCTGCCAACGGCTTCTCTTCCTATCTGATCGATCGAGGTATGTAGATCGATTGCTTTTATCTTTTGTTTTATTATTACACAACAAAATAGGTAAATTATGGTTCCCAATCCGGCATATACGTACGTGCGGCTCATCAGCATGCCCAATCCGAGCTGAGGGTACATCGATCTTTACAGCGGCGCCTGCATCACGTGCCCCGAGTTGACGACCTGAATTACTGTGGTCAAGGTTATAGGTACTGAACTTGAACTGATATCTAGTTACCTTGCATCATGATTTTTCATGCACTGATTTAATTTCTCGACACTGCTAGCAGTATGGCATTCGGATGTCAATATATAGTGTGAATTAATACAAAGGTTATCATCGAGGTGGCTTGAGAGATCTGATTTAATTTGTAGACACTGCTAGCAGTATGGTATTCGGATGTCAATATATAGTGTGAATTAGTACAAAGGTTATTATCGATGTGGCTTGAGAGATCTGATCATGAGTTTCCCCAAAATTTTGTATGATTGCCTGCCCCCTTTCCGATGGATCATATTGTGACAAACATACGCCAGACTTTGGCATTCAGAGCAACAAGAGGATAGCATGAGAGTGAAGGTGACTGCAACTCCCATTGTACGGCGACGCCGCCATGCCATGTTAGGTAATGGAATTCTGATATTTACCTAGAATCAATACATGTATACCAATTTATTACTAGGATACTAACAACCCTGCTCATTTACATGCTGGCCGGTGAAATGCAGATGCCATGCTCCATGAATCCACGAGATATATAAGCTGCAATAATTTGGGTGATCTGCTCCTTGACGTTGGAATTTGGGTGATCTGCTCCAAGCCATTGATCGGGTACCTACTTTTATTTCTTACCTATTTTCAGATTTGACTTGATTTAATATACTGTAGTAATGCGGCATACCTTAAGTTGTTGAATAAATAGGCAATTCAATGACTAATTTAATCCATAAATAAATTGAGCAGTAAAATTATGATAAATAATTTATGCATAATTAAACCACAACAGTAGGCAATGCTGATCATGGAACAAATGATAGTAATAAATATTGTGTAATTTTTAGTATAAAATTATACCCATCCGAGGGAGCCATTCCTAGGGACGATCCAACTCCGTGGTCGTTGGCCATCGTTGGTGTAGTCGTTGGTGTAGTTGTTCGGTTCAGTTGATGCAGTGAAGACGGACGACGGTGTACTCGCGCGCGGACGGAAGGCGGCGACACTCTTGTCGGTGAAGATGGACAGCGTCGTTGTCACTGGTATGAACGAAGATGGTGGCGGGCGGGTGGAGCGAGCAGTGTTGCAGAGGCCTACTCTCCTGGGAAATGTGATCGCAGTATGCCGGTATGGGGAGGCAGGTACGGCAACGACGGCAGAGGAGTGCGAGTGTTGTGTGAGTAGGGAGGGACCGTGAACTTGTGTCTGAGTAACTCGGGGAGGCGAGTATTTATACTACCTCTATGGAAGGGGACTGAGTGGAACGCTCCTATTTGTCCACCTCCAACTCCCCGCATGAAGTGGATCCTTGGCCACACAAGGTTAGGTTCGAACTGTCTTCGTTGATCCGCATTTTACGGATCGTTGACTATCCCGTTATTCCATCTGAGCAACGTGACAAAATTTAGCACCTGCGTGCGACACATCACATCACGCACGCCACAGCTCAGCTCGGTGACGGCGGCAATCGCGCACGAGTGGCACGCCCTTGTCCTCTTCTCAACTTCTCAATGGGAGAACTCATTGCTTTCCTGTTTAAGTTGTGTCATTAAGAGCTGAACTATCATTGTGGTACTAATCACCATAGGACTTTCCATATATTCTCTAAATCTATTGAATTAGTATAAATGGGCCGGGCCAATTATCCAACAATCCCCACCAAATTCTAGGACATTTTGGACAGCACCGGTCCTAAGTTTTTGAGGACTTGGGACGACGCTAAAATTTTGGACACTTTTATATGAGCATGGTAATACTATTAATACTACCCATTGTAGTATACACACACATTTCTGAATGGATACTAACAAGCAGTTAACTAAATGGAAAAGGCAATATTCATATGAAATAATTTGCATACATACGGAGTTACCTCAAAAATTCAGTCTAACATTCCTTGATGTGAAGTCGTTGATGATAGCTTCAATGTCGATTTCATCCAACAATCCCTTCTTAATGCATAATGTTGCCAATCCATTCAATCTCATTGAATGTCCCATCTTTGTCTAGACTGAGCCCTAGAGCATTATCCTTCTTCAACAACTCGATAATCTCCTGAATCTTTGAATCGGTCCTCTGACTGATCTCCTGTTCAAGAGTTGGTTCTATATCCATAGGAGTCCCCTCAACATTGGCCACATAACTCAAGTTGCTTCTCAAAATCTACAAGCAAATCAAGTGGAGCCTCTAGCAAATTCACTTGGCTCTTGTCACTTAATGAATCAGCCAACACCTTAGCCTTACCAGGATGATAGTGAATCTCCAATTTATAATCCTTGATAAGTTCTAACCATCTTCTTTGCCTCAAGTTTAGATCATTCTGAGTAAAGATGTATTTCAACCTCTTGTGGTCAGTATAGATGTCACACTTGTGTCCTAGAATATATTGTCTCCATATCTTCAAAGAATGAACCACAACTGCTAACTCTAAATCATGAGTTGGGTAATTGACTTCATGTTTCTTCAGTTGTCTAGAGGGTAATTGACCTTAGCAGTGTGGGGAGGGCAAGCATTGGTCTTCTGAGGGACTGATTGGTTATGCTTCTTAGGGCAATGATAAGAGAAATGTCCAACCTCTCCACATTCAAAACATGCATTGCTCTTGTTGGGGGCGCCACTCTTCACAGGAACATTGTTGGGTGCTCCCTGGCGTGGTGCTTGGTGGCTAGACTGGTGCTGGAAGGGTGGGCGTTGGAAGTTCTGATCCTTCTATAAATTTTGACCACAGTTCCACTGATTGGGCTATCCTTGGCTCCTCTATTGATAACCTTGCTGTTGGTTGAAGCGAGGACGAGAACCAGTGCCTGAAGCCTTATCCTGAAACTTCCTCTTCTTGGCATCAATAGTCTTGCGCTCATTGTCTGTCACAATGGCGCGGTTCACTAGAGCTTGGAAGTTGGGGTAGGTGTTGGAGACTAACTGCAGACGAAGTCCATCATACAGACCCTTCAAGAAGCGCCGCTGCTTGTCAGAGTCCTTGGCCACATCACCCGGAGAATAACGTGACAGCTGAATGAACTTGTCACAGTACTCAGCTACTGACATAGATCCTTGTTTTAGTGATCTGAACTTATCTTGTTTTAATTCCATGATCCCTTCAGGTATGTGGTTGGACCTGAAGTTCTCACAGAACTCGACTGGGGATGCATCATCAGGACGGCTATCCATGTAGGAATCCCACCAATCTTGAGCGGGTCCCTAAAGTTGACTAGAAGCATAAAGAACTTTCTCCATATTACTGCATTGTGCAATGTTCATTTGTTTCTCTATTGTCCTTAGCGATCGCCCGCATCAAGCGGATCAGCGGCGTGTGTGGACACTGGGGGGGTGTCCCTTCATGAATTCATCACGTTTGTCCCTCACATGGACAGGTGGTGGTCCTCCGGCAGGTTCATTATCGATGCGCTGCATCATGGCCTGCATCAGTTGTGCTTGCATGCCCATCAGCTGTTCCATAGTCACATGTGGGGGTGGTGGCGGATTCTCTGGTGCCCATCAGTTGTTCCATAGTCACATGCCCATCAGCTATTCCATAGTCACATGTCGAATGCGAGTAGTTTTGTTTTTCGAAAATAACTTTCGGGCTCTGAGGAATCCAAATTGTACATAACTTACGTAGATAGAAAGCTTATGAAATTATCTAGAACTCATATCTACAAAATTTTCACAGATTCAGTTGTTAACTTAAACAAAAACAAGGTTGAACTGATTCTGTCTAGGGTTCCAGACTGCACAGTAACACCATATTCCAACCACTGTATCTCCAAATTAAGAACTGATAAAATGGTGATTGTAGACTTGTTGGAAAGCTATAGAAGTGTAGATGTTCCCATGAAATTTTCAGAATTTTTGATCATACGAGTTCAGATATATTCAACAAACGGTACAGGTTGTTCCAGATTCAGCACAACAGCGATATAACAACAGCGGACTTGATAAACAAACCCAACTATATATGATTCATAATCAAACAAAGGTTTTAAAATATGAGATATGTGGACAACCCCACAATATCTCAGCAAAGCAATCAAAGATCCAACTCAAACATATTCATCATGAAAAACAACTAAACAAAGTGGTTCACATGATCACAAACTAACACAACTTCGATCTAATGACACTTTTTATTAACACTAGGGCATGATGGCATCTATGGGGCTGAATCCTTGATGGTAATCTTCCAGGCCTTCTTCTTGTAGATGGAGGGCTCTCCAAGTCTAGCACGCAGCTCATCAACTATCTTCTGGAGGCGTTTTTGAGCTCTCTATGCATCACGAAGCTCCATCTTCTTCTCATGCTGTGCCAGAACATCACGTGCAGTAGTAGCAAGAGTGGGATCCTCCTGCGGAGGAGCAAGGACCTGCCATTCTCCCTCGGTGTTGACAATGTGGGAGGAACACGTAGTGATCCTCCTTCTGGGCCTCAAAGCGACGTCCGTGGTAGTAGAGGTAAGCTTCCTCTGCCGCATCCTCCATGCTGTCATATGCACTGGCTCTCTTGGTTGGGTGGCCATGAACGGTCTCAATCTCGTATCCATTGAGAACATCATTCCAAGCGCTGATGGTGATGCTGGACTTCCAATAGTTCTCCTCCTTTGGGTGCTGATACACAATGCACTTGGTACTTTATGGTGGAGTGCAACTTTGCAAAGTAACGGTCAAAGCACATCGGTTAACAACTTGTGATAGTAGGTCGTCTCAGGAGGTCGCTTGGTTAGGATCTTGTGAGTCCATCCCGGCTCTTCATCCACAACGGCCCCGGTGGGAGCTAGCTCGCGAGAAGGCATCAATGAAGACGTGAATGGGGAGTTGTTCGTAGGCAGAGACACCACAACTAGAGGTGAGGTGGGGGCAGCTGGTGCTGGTGTAGGAGTAGGGAATTCACTATGCTCTTCTTCCATGGGTTCCTCTTTAGATGCTTCCATGGGTTCTTCATCAGCATCATCAGAAAGGACGATATCGGTCAGTAGCCTAGACTACACCTCGGGCTCTTCTCCGGCCGCGCTGGGGGGCTGTTCACGTGGTTGCTCCTGTGGTTGTGGGTTGTTGAACAAGCCTAGGTAGGCCTGAACATTCATGCGAGGAGGAAGGCCATGCCTAGTGCGCTTGCAAGGAGTCTACCTGGTTGATGCCATCTATAGAATTTTAAGATAAAATTACCATTAGACTCAACACTTTTATAGTGGAATAAGAGATATAAGCATAAAACTTTTAGTAAAAATAACAAGACTGAAGAAGTAAGCAATAACATAAGGGAGCAAGGACACTAATACGACCATTTCTAACTAGGCTTGCGTCCTACAATCGACACAGCTCTGATACCAATTCGTCACACCCGATTTTAAGAATAAAATGGGATGCATTAATCTCATGTGTGCCTAGGGATTAGTCACACACATAAGTCGACAAATTACAAGAGTAGTATCATCACAATGTATATCACATAAGGAACATAAAGATAAACATAGTCTTTACACAACGACAACATAAGATAACTCTCTCTCACTAGCGGGGCTCCATCATAGGGACGTCAACTGGTGAACTCAAGCTTAGAAGTCCTCTGGGTAGTCCTCATAACCTCCAACATCTGTTCTGCATCCAAGGTTTTCCCAAAATAGAAAGTAAAGCAAGTCTGGGTACACAACATACTCAACAAGTATAACATGGGTTATAAAGCTCAAAAGACTAACACTGGCTTACTGCATTTAGCATTTTAGTAGGTCAAGTTTTAGCATTATAATATATCAAGTTATGCTTAAGCTCCCTAATCCCACATGATCATTATTGTTATAACATTCTCAATATAGTCCATCGTCATCATCTTGAATCCATGTCTCCATCATCATAGTAACTAGCTATTCTGTGAGTTTTCTGGGCCGCTTGTGACCGTGAGAACGGCTGATATATCAGTTTGATCAAACTCTGCGCAGAGGTGCACACTTTCACTATGAGCCGTGAATTGCCCTTTTGCCCGAGGTGATCAGCCTCTTAACCCACTAAGGTAGGTCGGCAGGGTTCACTATGAAGCCTTTCACAGTTCCGTCTAACAAGTTAGGGCTGCTAGGTTTCCTCGGCAGGCAGATATAGAGAACCCTCTTTCACATGGCACATTCCCTCAAGGCTATACACATATGAACAGAAGCATTACTATACCCAAAGTGTCAAGGCCGTTGACGCCTTATTCAAGTAACCTCTAACAAGCTAGACAAGATCCTGGGTACTGAGCTAAAACTAGAGCCATGTAGCCCTCACAGTTGTACTATAAATCCCAGCTTTTTCCCTACCGATAAGTCCTTAAGGAGGGCTAAGAGCAATAATGCTCCCTCGCCCTATCGTTCAGTTGTTTTTACCATTCTTCATCATCATAAGCATATCCATAGTCATCAATAAGATCATGTTTTAATTAAGTTGAGCGCTAGCAGTCTACCCTTGTGCAAGTAACCATAGGTAACAAGGTATAAGTAGCAAAAATACTAGGAAGTCCTTAGGGATAGCAAGATTAGACACATGCATCATGTATAGGTGTTTAATAGTGAATAGGACATCAAGGAGGGTCCATGCTATACTTTCCTTGATCAGTGAACTCCTGCTGGTCATGCTATACTTCAAAGTACTCATGGACACCAACGTACTCCTCACCGTCTGGACTTGACCAACAAGACAATCAACACGCATTCCAAGTGCATTCATACAAGACAAACATAGCTATAGTTAGAACAGTACACCAACAGCATGGAAACAATGTAAAAAGTTTGTAAACAGATCCTACGTCTCGCTACGAACACGTAGACGCAAAAATCACGGAAAACGAATTTATAACGCGCATGATATGATAAAAATGAGGTTTCCTATATAGGGGTAAATAACTAAGTCTAAACTCAAAATTTAAAGGTTGCAAACCTACTGAACAACATGACTAACACGTAGAGAATTTCATTACGATCCAAACACAAGTTTAATGGATTGAATCGGAGTTAAAATGAGCATTTTATAAGCATTTGAATATGATGGCAATTTGGTAATTAGACTGAACTTTAAACCAAATTAAAATAAATCAGAAATCTAGATTTTGAATCCGGCCAGGGACTAGGGTTGTGATTATGCAAAAGCTGAGGGGGTTCATAATGCAAAAAGGCAGGCCAAAGGGGTATCAAGGCTTCTGGATCGTTGGATTAGGTATCCCGGTGGGCCACAAAGCCGACCACGGTGGCGGCGCCCATGGACACGACGGAGCATCGCCGACGAGCGCTGGAATACGGCCCATGGCCACGGTTTCACGAAGTAAGAGCATAGGGATGGAGAGGGAGTTAAGGAAAACATGATAGGGACCAAATGGCGCAGCGGAGCAACACTAGCGCGGAGGCGGCCATGGTGACTTAGGGTAAGGCAATTGGCGACTTTTGCGTTGTTGACATGCATCGCACACCCTATCTTTATTGGAATCTAGAAAAACAAAAATTGTATTCTTCTCTAGGACTTGCTTGACTACACGAGAGGAAGCATGACCTAGGAGCTGGTGCCACATGGATGATGGGATCTTGTTGACACCATAGGCTTGTTTATTCGAAGACCCAAAAACTTGTTTATAGGAAGAACGCAGCGAGTAGAGCCCTCCTTCACATCTGCCTTTGTGGAGGGTTCTCCTCGTCTCCTACTCCTTAATCAAAAAATGTTGGGGTGAAACTCAAGGAAGACATTGTCATCTTTAGTAAAACGATTAACTAAGCACATGCTTTTGTGAGCTTCAGAGACATGAAGCACACGATTAAGATGGAAATATCCACTAGGGGAATGCACAGTGCAATGACCAACATGAGCAATGTTCATACCGCCCCGCCCCAAAGCATGGACGTGGTTGCCGCCGTGGTACTTGTAGCAGAACCTCAGCTTCTCAAGCTCACCAGTAATATGGTCCGTGGCCCCGGAATCCACGTAACAATTAGTGTCCAACCCTTTGGAGTTGGTGGTCGCTGAGGAAGCACTCTTGCGTGGAGCACCCTAGAAGATGACTCGAACCTCTTGTAGTAGCGTAGGGCCGGATGGCCCTCCTTCTCGCAAAATTGATAGATGACACTAGGCTAGAAGGTGCCCTTGCCATGACCGCCACCGACCTTCCGGCTGCCACCGCGACTAAAGCCGCCACGGCCTCCACGACCGCCGCCACGGCCGTTGTTGGGCTGGTTCCCGCGTCCTCCCTTGTTCGCCGTGTTGATGAAGGACTGGTGGTGGCCGGCTTGAATCTCCATGCGTTGCTCGAACGTGGAGGTTGGTGTTTCTTAGCGTAAGCAGAATAGTTGGCAAGCGCAGGAAAATACCGTTGTAGCACTTCATCCCAAAAGTATTCAGGGTATCGATTTCCACAGGGAACGGGTGTTAAGTCAGCTCTAGCTAGCTACCGAGAGGAAGATGAAAAGGTGAACTTTGGGCAGTGAGGTTCTAGGTTCTACTAATTTCTAAGTTAAATTACTTTTCTCTCTATAGGTTTTCCTCGGCCACCGGCCTCCCGCTTGGTCTGCCAGGCAGTTCCGGTCTCCAGACTACCGCACAACCGAACGTGGAGGAGTACACGGGACGAACATGGCTGTCACCACCTGTCGCCTACCTCACTACCATGGATTGCTTAGTAAACGAAGGCGACTTATAGCTTAGACACCACGTCTACGCTACTTACCGCTTACTCTAGCGTCGGCCAGGAGATCCCGTCTTCATCAGGGGTCCTCTACTAGAGTATCTACCTCAAGGGCAGACGACGAGTGAGTAGACTTATAAAGAGAATTATAACTTGAACTTAAATGTAATTACTGGAAAGTAAAGCACGAATCTCTTACTCCAATTAGTAGGACGATCCGTAGAGGTACAAGCATGGAGACGGGAGTTGGCAGATTCGGAACTCCGTCTACCGAAGCTAGAGGGGTCGCTACTCCTCCTTCTCCACACTTCTCCCTCTCTCACTCCCTTCCTATGCTACAAGACTCTTCTCCTCTAACTCTCAAAGTGTGTATGAGTGAATGATCAAATGAGGGATGTATTGTGAGATGATGTTAGAGAGGGGGTGTGCCCCTCTATTTATACTTGAAGGAAGGACAAGTTTTGTCGGTTTGGCGGGAGTTCTTGGCGCCAATTCTGAATTCCACCGCATGCAACCGCCTGTATTCTTCCGGGGACCGGTTGTCAAACGAAGCGCGGCGGGATCGGAGCCAGGTCGGGCCCCCCGGCCCGGCGGCCGCCTGTGTTTTATCCGCTTCGTGCCGATCTTTCTCTAGTGGGCTTGTGGCCTGCGGTGGGTTGCGTCCTCGGGGTTGCAATGGCCTGTTTCACATCGGATCCATACCAGGACCTAGCAAAAAGGGTGTGCATCTACAAAAATAGCCAAACCCAGCTATAAATAGAGCAATCATCGAGTAAACAAAATAGCAACATCGCGTTCGAAAGACATGCATGCAAATAGGAAAAATTTGTAGCAAAAAAAGTGTGCGGACTGAAGGGGGAAAGAATTACCTGCTGAGAACCAACGCTGCGGCCGCCGCCGACGATGACCGGATCGAGTGCCACCTGCAAAGCTTTGCTCAACCTTGATTACAGACTTTGCGTGCAGCTCACTACGTGTCAGAACTAGGCTCTTTTCTTCTTGCTCTACAAGTTGATACACGAGACCGAGGCAGTACAAGCATACCTCCTGAATTCATCAACAAGCACCACTGTGCGTTGAACTGTATTAGGGAGCATTCAGTGATGTGGCAAGGAAATATGTATGTCTAGCACGGGCGCATAACAACACAATGAACACAGATTCCCTTTAGGCGCCAGAAAATTTAGGGTGCAACCAACCTACTTCTATCAGCCGTAGATTTTATTAGCACACGACCATCACCTTATAGATATTATTGAGAACAAACAAAAAAAATGACACCTATCGGGGCAACAAAAAACACATGAGCAATGTCAAATGATCAAACATAACCAGAAGTGCCTAAAAGGGGTCTAGAAACATAAATTATTACATGTCCGACGATTCAAAGCATCACTTGGATTGTCCACAACTAAAATAACTTGGAAACTCCAAATACATAAAAGGTCCATGCATTTAGCTCCACTAGCACATACGATAACAACTATGACACCAGGACATTAAGCGACTTGCACTAATCAGAGAGCGTAGAACCGGATCACATACTGGCCTTTAGTAGTCTCGCGCACACTGACAACATATATGGTGCCTTCAAACAGACCAGCAGCTACTGCAAAGCGCCTCCAACCGGTGACAATGTGTGCAACGTGACGGTTGTTGTCGTAGCGAGAAACAACAGCAGGAAACCCATCAGCATTGTCATTGAGATGCAACATCGCCCGAGTGCCATGACACAGATAGCGAGAGTAGGTCCTTGCAAAGAACTGCAAAACAAGCACTGGATCAGAATATATCTACTCAATACTCAACTTTCACCTCGATAAACAATGAATTAAAGAAATCAACTGCAGCCAAACTGATTGTATAATACAAAAGGATCTTACATATTGTGCCCTCCGGCCAACTTGGCTACTAGTAATGTTGGTCACGTACAAAGGAAAAGGTCACATCAACATTATGCCCAAATATTAACCAACATCTGCATCAGCTGAGGGAACATCTGGATGCTAGCAGCCATCTCATAGACCATGTTCAGCAGATGGTTGGGCACTGCAGGACACATAGAGAAAAGTTGGTCCAACTTAAAAAAAATTGAGCTTTAGAGAAATCTCCCAAGCCCCAGCCTTATGACTACAAAAAAGATTTGCCACACAACTCTAAACCTAAACAAAAACAGTGATGGATCTGCTTGAGCATGTATCATTGTTAGCTTAATTACGCATGAAAAACTAGAAGAGCACGCAGATAATATTTCACACGAGCTATTATCAACTTACAAGACCACTAACATAAGAATTAACACTATGAATGGGTGATCAGCATTGCAACATCAAAAGTGCGTGAATATCAGAGAGAAAATGCCTCACCATGCACATCCCCGTTAGCAACCTGCTCTCCACCATTCCCACCTGGACCATCATGCAGCATCGACCGACCGTATGCGGGGCGACCGCATAACGGCCTCTCATATCCGGAACCCGCAAAAGCCTCATCCCGACCATGTTGTCACCGAGACAAGTAAAAAGTGTCATGTCACACCTAGAGATACGTTCTGCGATCCACGAAATCCCTCCACCCACCACCAAAGAACACATGTCCATTGACCGGGTCACTTGCACCGAACCCAAACATGGTGTCACCAAACAAGATCGGCTGGGTAGGAGAGCCCGTAATCCGTAGCCAAAACTGCACAGGTATCTCCTACAAGAAATAACACAATGACATGCTCCAGAAGATGAGTCTGCAGGGGAAAATTGACAACAATCTTCGTAGATTCTATAAATCCAACAGATCAATTTGTTATTTGTCATCTAGCTCAATAAAAAACAAAATTGCACACATGACCTCTTAATTTTAACATAAAAAGATAATGCTCAAAATATACACAAATAAGAAAGGATCCATCTATACATATGGCAAGCTTTACACCCCAATATGGTAGCAAACATCTAAAACTCAGCGTTCGGGAAGATACAAGAAACAAACAAGTAAAGCAAAAAAAGCACCCAGTCATCCTAACGGATGATGGCGGCGCTTGACGTAGTAGCACATGTTTAAATATGTAATCATGCAGCTAATCTTAGAAGCATAAGCGAGATTTCGCAGCATTGTTTTTATAGGTACATGTCATAAATAGTTAACCGAGACACTGACTATAACTATATGCCATTAAAACCAAGCTTTCAGGAAGATAGCAATCACAGACATGTAAAGCAAAAAGCACCCACTCATCCAAACAGATCATGGCATTGCTTATAGATAATTTCATTTCCCCTTTGCACCGCGAAGCTGGCGGATTCATTAGTGACAAAATAGCATAGCGAGAAATCTTACAATGGATTCAAGGTGCGGCGGCGTCAAAGGTCTTGCGAAACTGTGGCCTATGGCCACGGAACAAGCGCCAGCGGCTCCATGGCAGGCCTCGAAAGCATACGCACCACTTCACCGAGATCCTAGATGCAACATTGATGCGAGAAAATTAACAATGTAAGAAATTGATCTATGTATGCACTAATAATAGCGGACACACAAGATAAAGTCTAGCGACCAAAGGTTCATAGAAACTTACGAGAATGGGTGGAGCGGATTTGGAGCCGTCTAAGCCGATCGTCTAGGTGGACCAAATGGTCGAAGTTGACTGGTGCTCCTTGTTACCGTCCTTGTCAGACGACGACCCTACCACTTGCTTCCCTTTCACCGAAGCAGGGATCTGGGACACATCAGTGCATCCCGGCGACGATGCAGATGCAAGCACCTCTTTTCCCTTCAGCGACCCAGTGCTACGACCAAGGCCGGACAAAGGCGCTGCCGAAGGAGGGGATCAGGCACCACCTTGAGCGCCCACGCCAGATCCATACCAGGACCGAGCGAAAAGGGCGTGCATCTACAAAAATAGCCAAACCCGGCTATAAATAGAGCAATCATCGAGTAAACAAAATAGCAACATCGCGTTCTAAAGACATGCATGCAAATAGGAAAAAAAATTTGTAGCAAAAAAGTGTGTGCGGCTGAAGGGGGAAAGAATTACCTGGCGAGAACCATCGCTGCGGCCGCCACCGACGATGACCGGATCTGCGCCGGCCGTGCGCGGCGCTTCCGCATCGGTGCGTCCACCTCCATCTTGCACGCAATGGGCTGCCGGGGAAGCCGGAGCACCTCCCCACTACCGCGCCGGCCGGATCCGACGCTTGGCAGCTCCACCGACAAAGACATGAGCCACCGGGCGGGGTGGCGGTGACCGGCGGCGGCCCGGCAGGGGGTGGACTCGGTGACCGAGACCTACGAATCTCCTCGTCGGGAGCGGCGTGGGTCACGAACAAAGCGGGCTGGACCTCGGGGAAGTGCGGCGGCGGCGGGGAGGGCTTGGCGGTGGGCTACGCGAGAGGCCGTTGCAGATTCGCACGGCGAGCCAGTGCGCCCGGGTTAGCCATGTGAACGAGGCGCGAAAGTAGCGAGGAAGCGAGACTAGCGGGTGCGGTGCTTCTCACCGAGCTCGGCGGCGTGGCACGCATGCTCGTCCGCCCCTTCGCGGGAAAAGGGTGGAGATATAGCAGAGTCTACACGCCGGAGGACCGCCCGCGGACAACCTTTCAATGCTTGACAAGACGGGAACTTGCCTACCTCCACACATTAAAGAGAAGGCATCCACGCTGCATGCGCGTCCCCAGGGGATCCATTGCTCCCCTCGCCATGGTGACCAAAAAAAAATTGAACGGCCCAGCTCCCACATTATCCCGATAAATTCCCCAATAAATGTATAAATTTGCTAAGAAAAAAAAAGCCAAACCATCAAGCTCCATTGCAATATAAAACGCATGCAAAGCAATTAAAATTGTGCAATTGATGAAATGCTCGTAAAAATTTCAAATCAATTTGAACTGGCGGGTAATGTCATATGAATAATATAATAGCATTACATGTGTTTCTATAAAAAACTTTACATACTATTTTAATGAACTCTAATATGTACTACCATTATGCACACATTAGAGCAAAACGGCTTATCCATCACTCGGTTCCATTTTACTCATTGAGCCGCACTTTCCTCATGACCTTAAAATAACGATTAGTTCTCGCGAGAAATTGCTTCACTTTAGACTATTATATTAAAAACTTGAAGCCAAGACTCTTGAATTCTCGTCCTCCGCAACGCTAGGTTTGGGTGCTTTTCTCCACATTACAAGGCTCCAAAGGAATCTGGTTAGCATGATTTTTGCTAAACTAAGTTGATTATGCAAGAAGGGCGGCCTGGAGCAGCAGGAAGCAATGTGACGAGTGACGACCCAACGTCTATTCGTTCTCAAGACCCAGCAAAGAGGCAAAGCCAATAAAGGAAATCTAGTGCAAAGATTGATGAAAATGTAGCTAGAGAAGGAGAAAGCGTGTATCCCACTCATGCAAGGTTTACCCTACACCACCGATGAACCATAGATCCAAGCTAAACCTTCAAAGAAAGGACCTATATATCGATCTCATGTTGCACAACCAAGTGTATGCGCTACCGTTACACCAAGTTCAATAGACATGTTGTAGATTGCAACTAGAACTAAAAATAGAAAGGTAAAGGGAATGAAAGATGGATGAGGAGATTGAGATCAAGTAGGCGAGGAATGAGCCATTTCCTAGATCACATCCGATGTTGCACTATTCTAGGCCATTTGTCCCAACAAGGTTAGTGAAGTTTTAAATAGTTCCTAGGGAACCATGATTAAATACTAGGTTAAGTGAGTGCGTTCGTGCATACATACACATCCCAAAGGCTTGATGCCTACATCTTCAATAGCCAAGGACCACAAATAAATTAGTATCAGGAAATCTTGTATTATGAAATTTTTTTGAAAGGTTGTGCTATGATCTTTGATTTGCAACGTTTCAAAAAAGGATCCTAACAAAAGATTTCTAGATTCTAATTTATTTGTAGCCCCTATGCTAAAGGTGTGCGCATCATGCCTTTGGGATGCACAAACATGTGTAGTGGCTCCATGGGAACAATCTAAGGTTTCATTAACCTTGTTTGCACAAGTGGCATGAAAAAGTCTGATATCAGATGTGCTCCTAGAACCCACTCCTTCCTCATCTACTTGATCTCAATCTCCTCATCCACCTTTTGCTACTTTTCCCTTTCTAATTTCAGTTCCTCCATGAACATAATTGCGCCTGCGGACATCTTTGGTAGCTCTATAGCATGAGATCGACCAATATGGTGGGGTCCTTTGCTAGAGGTTTGGCGACGGTCTGTGGTTCATATGTGGTGTAGGTAAACCTTGCCCGAGTGGGATGCACAACCTCTCCTCCTATAGTTTCATCTTCTTCAATCTCTCCACTAGACTTCCTTCCTTGGCCTTGTCTTTTTGTTGGGTCTTGAGATTGAGTGGACGCTGGGTCATCAAGCTTGTCATTTGCTTCGCGCAAGACACCCTATTTGATGATGATTCAATGGGACCAGTGTTGTTATATTTCTACCCGTTGGATTCGCACTCGGCGGTGGATCCTACACTTACTGGTGTGGTGGGAGGCATGGAGGATGTAGCCAGCACCGGTGATAGAAACATGCTTCTTTCTTATTATGGCATCTTTGCTATATAACTTGGAGCCGCCTACCTTTATAGCAGGATAGCTAGAGGATTCAAAAGTATTTGAACCTATCAACCTGGTACTTGACATCGCCCTCGGTGAGCTCCGGGAGGACTAACACGTCTCCTCTATCTCCATCTCCACCAACACGATCCTAACCATCGGTTCCCGCGAGGCGAGGCCTCATTGCCTCGTCGTTCTTGTGCGGCCTCATCAGAGGGCCTTGGTGGTGTGCCACTCACATGTTCTAGGTGTTGGTGCAAGAATCCAACCTCGTGAACAATGACCTCTTCACCACCCGTCGGCCTCTAACCTCTTCTCTAAAAAGACACAGTGTCGGTGGCGATCCGAGCCGTACTTGTTGGATGCCTTTGCTGCTTGTGCCAAGAACCGCTAGCCACACAAGACTCGGAAAGTTTTAATTAGTGGGACTAGTGACACGTAACAAAATTTTAATTGGCTCTAACACCCACCCCTTCCGTGTTACAGTCCTTTAGAACATTTGTTGGCATCCTTATAGTTGTATGAAAGGATTCTATTTTGTATTAAAACAAACCAATATAACTCCCACAAAGATTTATTCGAAGGTTGATTTACTAGTATAATTGCTTGTACATCAACCTCAAAAAGACTCTTATCTAATAAAGTTCCAATTGATGTTATCACTTTTGTTTATCATAGTGTTGCTCAAATGCAACTTTGTGCATTAGCTTGTTCCTTGAATTTTGTTTACATCAATATGATGGGAGAAAGAAGATTAGGCATGACTCCTTTGCTTACATATAATATAACCGTAAAAATGTTAATAGTTTATTAGTATCTTACTTATAGGTTCGGGTCCCCACAAGTTAAACGTCGTGAAACTAATCTTTCTCTTATCTCTATCTATCTACAACTAAAATTTACCCAAGCCAATCGTTCACCCGCGCATACAAAATAACACCCACGATAGCTCACCCCAGATCGCATGCTCATGTTCAAGGTAGTTTTCATCGACCCCATTGGACTCCCGCACAAGTTGCAATGCAACCGATGCACAATGCCCTCCCCACCCAATCAAGCCAAGCCTCCTCTCTCACCCAATCCTAATGCGAGCCCTCAAGCCTAATGCCCTCGCCTCGCCTACTAGGAGAAGGCCAAGCTTGGATGTGCACCGGCCCGCAAATGTTCATTTGTCCAAAGACGTCACCGCAATATCGTCCACCCCGATAAGATCCTCAATGGCTTGCCAAATTCTCCATGGTCATCACTCTTTGTAGGCTATCCACCGCAGGCCATGACCTGATCACCTACCCGCGCCAGTCTCAAGCCTTTACCCCGTATATGTGAAGTTATGATTGATGTTGTTGATCTAAAGGAGTTCAAGTTGAGGTGGACCAGAAGGAAAATTGGCCTCATGCCCTAGGTCGGTATATTGCTTATCTGTGAATCTGCAATTACATGATATCCTTATTAGCTTCAACACATTGATCCAGATGAAGTTTATTCAATGATTCAGTGCAAATGCAAAGGTATGGCAGGAAGCCATAACAAATATTGTTTTTATTCAGTTATTAGTTATTCACATTATATTATTCATCGATCACTGATTCGTGTTATGATTTTTTAGTTGATGTATGAGGAGGCAAGTTAAATAGAAAATGATGCAGTGAGCAAGTCATTTTTAGCTGAAGAAAAAGTCATGGATTTTACAAAATAAAATGTGATGGACCTTAGAGCGGCTTTGGAGTTTCCTTATTGTTGTTTGCATTTATGCTGACAACTTCTATGTTGGTGCATAGTACATGAGTTACTGCTTCCAAAACATAGATTATATATAAAGATCTTTACATTTATATAGTTGCTTTTGTCATTTTCATTAGTCAGATTGAGCCAACCAAGACACACACACATATATATTGTCAAAGTATGGATAAATAAGTAGCAGCCAGTAGGTGACATCAGTTCTTTCCATCCTATGATACATACACCCTTTTTGTTCCCTCATCAGTCACCGATGAAGCAATCAATAGATGCAAAAATCATTCTTGTAGATCTATAGCTTGAAAACAACAGTCGAGAAGAATATGTATGGATTTTCAATAGACAAATGTGTGCAATAATAACACATCAAAGCAACAAGGAATATGTATACCAAAACAATCCTGAAGTTGTACTACTAATTTATATAGATTTAAGCATATGTTCGCCTGAATTTACCATCCTTTTGCAATTTGGCGGTCGTTATTGTATCTAGAATTTGTCTTTGATGCATTTATCAATCGAGGTTGTCTTATATTAACAAGAATTAGAATGTGTTCTCATAATTGATTCACATCAAGGTTGTCTTTTGAGGTTGTTTGTAGAGGGGTTTGCTCCGCTACATACTTCTAATTGTTTTTCGATTTGGCCATATCGCTCAATGGAAAGTACTCTTCTATTGTTTCTAAAACTTCTTGACAGTTAGTAAATTATAAAAATTAGGCAGCAGAATGCATAGGAAGCAACGGCTTCTGGATACCATACCAATTTGGTCTCTGGTGCAATTGTGCAAACGTTCTAAAAGAAAAAGGTATAACTAATATGTAATATTATGGTATTATGTAATATTATGATAGTCCTGATATTTGAATTTGCACAAATAAATTTTATTCAAGTTTCTTGCTTCGAGAAAGAGTTAAATTTGACACGTGTCTATATTTTCCATGGTATATGCACCATCCATTTTCGGTGGATGAGCATTATGGCGACCAGGGGAACTCGTGTTCAGAAGACAGCATTTCTCTTGTCCCAAGTATAATGATCTTCACCAGTGAGAAACAAAGTAGCTTAAAATTTTCAATTTCTTGTAAGTCCATAGAAAATATAATAAAATATATGGCTTGTAACTATAGCATATTGTTTTCTTCTTTTCTCACACAACTATCACGAGTACTTTAGTGTAGCATGGCTAACAAGATAGAAGTATGTGATCTTGTTGGAAGCTTATAATCTTGTTGAACGGTAGTGTGAAGTGTACTGTAGCAACGCACGGGCATAAGCCTAGTACAAATACAAATAGCCTTTATTCCGGCGTCTATAATTTAACTGTCTTGAGTGTGCAAAAGAATGCTAGACCAGCTTGTCAAGTTACTCTAGTTGGCACCCTCGTGGCATGAGTTCAATCCCCTATGGGATAAATAGCACTAGAGGTGAAAAAAAACGCTCACATGCCCTACGCTCCCAAAGTACATGTTTGTAGTCACCGGCCCACTCACATGGTTACAGGCCTCGGTGTGTAGGCGGGGTATGGCTTTTAGAGCTTTTCTTGACCGGTGTGACAGGTCCCTACTTAATGATACTGTAGCAATGACCGTTAGAAACTCGTCAAAAGACTCCTTTGTGCACGCATCTACTCAACATTTGATCATGCGTGCCTCTCCAAAATGACCAAATGTACCTATGTTGCATCCAATGCGCATCCAGAGATGATTTTTAGTGACTAGGCACGTCCAATCATCACGAATCGGACTCCACGCAGTGTCAGGTCGCTTCTACTCACAAAATACACTAATCGGATGCATCTTTTAAGATCTTCAACGTCCGATCATAGACCTTTGCTCGCACTGTCGCACAAATGACCATAATTCTTTGCTTCGAACTCCAAATCCAATGATCTTGGACATATTGGAAAGCTTAATCAGAGGGCTACACAACCCACTAACACTCTTAATCCAACGCTCAAAATATTGGTATAGAATTTCATCCAAAATCCAACACCACTTTTTCAAAAACAAGCTTTCTCCAAAACTTCTCCAACTTCTTATCCTTTCCAAATGTGCCAACACCACCAAGAGGACACAACCATGTGCATGTGTGTTAACATTTCACAATCATTTTCAAAGCATTTTCATTTGAGCTCACCATGCCACTCAATCCTAGCATATCACAATGTTATATCACTCAAGTGGCACTAGAAGACCAATATGCAAACAAGTTTGCCCCTCTTGATAGTGCGGCCATCTATTCTAAACTCGGTCATAAACTTCTCTACACACCTATGACCGGTGAAATGAAAGGCCCTAGGTTATACCTTTGGCCTAGGCATTCCATTCGACTCCATCTCCTTCGATGTTGATGCTTCACTACCTCACTACCTCACCGCATTCTATCATTCCTATTTTCCAATTTGGAATAACCACTTAAGTGCAGCACCATCGCTGGCTTAAGTCAATATAACCACATATTAGACCACCTAGGTTGTCACTGAATTTCCAAAACCAACCGAGGACCTTTCACATACCCTGCTCACTCCACTAGAACAAAGGTGACAGTCGCCTCGAGGCAGACGTCGTCATCACGTTACGCGTAGATTAGACAACATCGGACAAACGGTGATAGCTAGTATGGTACTCCAAATTCGAATAGAACCTAGGGCGACATTGTTGACCTTCGCAAAGATTTTTCAACTGAATTCAAAAACTGACTTGCCAAAAGTAAATCTAAATATATTACAACCATGTTGCAACAATATGGATAACAAATCGAGAGCTAAAAACAGATTATCACAAAGGTGCTAATAGATCGATGCGAACCCTAAATTAACAATATGAACTTGCAAGAATGTTGGGGCTAATCTGATTGGCTATGGGCGGCACTACCGCCATAGCCAAAAACAGAAATTGTAGACGTAATTTTGGTGGTTTGTTTTGGCCGGGTATGAGGATGTCGATAATGAATTTTGGTAATCTAGTTCAACAATCTCAAACCCTAAATTTGCAAACTAACAAATAAGAGACCGTTGTAGACCTAATTCGAGGGGTATTTGTAGAAGTTGGGTCTAGCGGTCAATTATGGGAGGCACTACCGCCCTAGCCAAAATGTAAAAATTGTAGACGTAATTTTGTTGGTTGTTTTGGCTAGGTTTAAGGATGTTAATAATGAATTTTGAGCATCTGGTTCAACAATTGACCAATTGTCCCCGAGTCCTCGTTGATATACGACTTTTCCTAAACTCAAGATTGAAAATCTATAAGAATTTAAAGCTCCATGAGTCAAGATAGCCATCATTAGTAACCTGGGGGTCCTCCAACCCGTATAACGCCCCTCCTTTTTCGATTCTCTACTTGTCATCTCGATAATCTCATTAGTCCTCTAATTCAGTGGTGATCAACATCAAAACCCTCATTAAGGCTTGATCAAGACTTACATTAGCGGTGGCCTCAACCCTGCAACTCGCGATTGAGACACCAGCGACACCCGACTAAGGACGATGACCCAAGGGCAGCCACCAACTCTCATATCGCCGCAACGACGCCACCGGAAGACAATGATGAGGCCACAACGGACTCATGTCGTGATAAGATGATGGCGAACCTCCATCGCGGTCAATAGGAAACCGTTTTGTCACAATCAACATGCGTTGCATCATGCCATGCAATGCTACGACATGGGAACGAGGCCATGGTGACAACCATGATAGAACCTCTCTTTGTATGCGTGGCTTGGCACCAAGACTCTATGTAAGGGGCAACCAAGACACCCTTCCAAGGGATGAACTCTCGAGACTTCATTTGGGAAGTCCATCCTAACGTCCTACCTCACTCCGTCTTCTCACACACCACATTGTAAGAACTTCAAAGCATTCAACCAAGGAACACAAACTCGAACTCCCTCTAAGACTTAAGTAGGCTCTATTCTAAAGTACTATAACTCCTTGTGTCTTTGGTTGCTACCATCATCTTCCTAGAGCAGCACGACCTACGTATAAATTCACTTGTCAAATGATGGAACACCGACAGATATGCTCCTACAGTGTGTTTGGGTGGGCATCTCCTAGAGCTCCTCTATGTCATTTTTATATAAAAAAACAGCTTCAAATGACTTCTACACTGTTTGGTAGGACTCCTTCGAAGGAGGCAAAGAGAAACCCTACCAAATACACCCTTAGTACTACGACATGACATTTGCTCATGGATCCCTAAATGATTTACATGCAAAATAAATTGTTTCATGTTTATTTTTGCATGGATCCCTAAATCATTTTCATGCAATATAATTGTTTCATGTTTATTTTATGCTAGTTTTTTCATGTGCGTACTAATATTTGAAACAATAAGTTCTAACATATTTGTGAGGAAAGTATCACCATATGACTTGTTCTATAAAATGTTAAGTCATTTAATATGTAGTCCCATCAAGCAGTAACATGTTCTAAAAAATGGTTACAAAATAGTCACTACATGGTCACGTGATGGTGCAAAAATGATTATCCTAGATTCAATGAGATTTTTTTTTTTTTTTTTGAAAATAGCATTTTTATTTTTACTTACAACAGAAAAAATGTCTTTATGCCGTTCAAAAAGATCAAGTACTTTTTTTTTTTCTTAACGCATAAAGTTGAAAGTCGCAAGAAAAGGTTTTATTCAATGAAGACGTTCTCCAAATCCCATTTAAAGTTTGAAATAACCAAGATGACCAAAACATACTTGTCAGTAAAGCTCCAAACCAATGCAATTATCAACACAAAAGAATCGCAGATACGGTTAAACCACAACGTTTTTTCGTCGCCTTGTTCGTTAGAGGACGATGCAGTTGGTTTTCACGAGGCCCTAGATTCGCTGACACTCAAACCTGTCACGCGTTTCCTTTTCGGAAACCTTCCAATGAATTCTGTGTTCTTCTTTCACCTTCTTCTGTCTAGCAACCAACCCATCATAACTTCTGCGTTCTTCTCTGACGCCATGAATTCTGCAACCCATTTACATGAACCAACCGGTTCTCTGATGCCATGAATTCTTCTTCTGAACAAAAGGTTCTTTAAGGCAATCAGTTTCGAGAGTTACGTTTAGGGGGCAGCAGGAGCAGCCCCAGGTGTCCCTGTCCACGTGCCTTTGCAGCGTTGGACGGCACCAGACAGACAGAACCAGCTTTACACCCAAGTTAACACACACAGATACTGACATAGCAAACCCATCCTATAAATGCCCTGCCCTAAAGATTCCGCCGCCGTTGTCAGTTCAGGTCACACTTTCGATGGGCTACCAGCGGCAGCTACCAAAACGGCAAGTTTAGCCCCAATTCCTTTGGCCAGAAGCAGGATTTCTGAACCTATATGACACAAACTGCACCACTTTTACATGTTACAAAAGGACGAGGCGGTGAGCACCTGCTCATCTACCTTTTCGCGGTGAGCATCTGCTTCATCTACCTTTTCGCGCATCTTTGCTGGCTCTTTCTAATTTTCGCGCATCTTTGCTGGCTCTTTCTAAAAGACATCTTGACTAGATACTCACCACCTCTGTAATGACGTCCACCACAGACCCAGTCCCCTCTCCCAGGCTTTCATAAAGTGTTTTCTTCGTTAGCATTTCTTTTAAGGCCTGTAATTCTTTTGGTGGTGGTTTTACTTACTATCGTCCGGTTTTAGATATGTTGTTATGGTTTGGTTAATCATGTTAGGTTACCACCACATGAGTATATCCCATCCCGAGAAGAATCTTTCCTGGAGCCTTATATGATGAGTTGGGGCTCAGGGCGGGTGTTATTTGACTGCAAAGTCATGTTCGTTGGCGCGCCGGTACAACAAAGCTGAAGCTTCAACCCTGTTTACGGCAAACATGATACAGAATTTCAATCAAGTGATGGGTTATCTTGAGAAGTTAGAAAATATAAGGTCATAAGATAGAAAAGAAAATACTCATGTAAATAGAAGTAGCAGTATTCCTCACCATCCTGGATGCACCACGAATTTGCCTTTGATAATGCCCAATTCACCTTGTCTGTCCCAAGGAGTTGGCAACAACATGAGTGACCCGGTCATCAACCAGGTTTGTGCAGACTGCACCAAACTGCTCTGCAGTCTGCCACAGAGGATGCAAGTGGGGGCTGGCGTCTCCAACTGGAAAAACCCGGCTAAAGACAATACGACACCCAGCAAGGATCCTCCGCTGCTCAGATGCTAGTATGCTCCGCACATCAGCCTCATTGAGGTTAGGATGTGAAAAGAAATTGTGGTGGATTCTCTCAATGACCTATTTCCAAAATGAGAACCACGTCAGTACAATCAAGGTTCACACGTTGGTTCATATGTTGAGAAAAAAGTACCATACCGCTAGTGAAGAAGCAAGGGTGCCATCCTCAGGCCTCTCGTCTCTGTCAATCTCTAGAAGTGACGGTCCAGGAAGGCCAAATTGACGTCTGCTGCAGGGGAAATAGGTGTATCTGCAGAAAATCACATGGAAGGGGGATTAGGCAGATGCACTTGGCAATAGTTCATTAGGAAGAACAAAAGCATCGACACATACCTCTCTACAACTATCAAATTGTGCCTGTTATGAGGCCAGACTCTTACAGAATCATCTATGATCACGACTGCAGATTCCATACCCAGTACCCCATCCAGATCTTTACTTTTTGGCACTCGCTCATCACTGTCAAAAGGATCACCATCATCACCTCTTGATATGACTCGTCCAGCAAACAAGGTTCCAGTAGGATCAAGAACCTTGGCCATCTCGGTAGCATACAGTTTGTTTCCCATAGTGTATAAATGCAACTCGAATAGGTTACTAGCCTGCACATAGCATCACAGGTCAAAATTAACAACAGAGCACAAACACTTAACTCTGCCAAAAAAGATGATCAAACACAGCAAACCTTCTCAAGAAAGTTCCATATTCCTGGCCTCAGCTTCGTCCACATATTCATATGATTTAATCGGTAGAGATGACGTTCTGGCAAAATCCTGTCTTGCTCCTCTTTCTTGCGTAACATCTCTTCATGAATGGGTTCCACTTCTATAAACTGAAAAGGTATTGGACGCATGAACAGAGAAATAATTAAACAACTTTAAACTCATAGCCTCATAATTCAAAATATTATACCTTTGCAGAATTAAGAAGGGTGTGATCCAAATCAAGCACCAAACATAGCTTCCGCGCGGAGAACATTTTGTGCTGCTCTGTTATTCGTCTTGCCCTTTCCTTCTGTATCAGAGCTTTTTGCTTATCATCATATCCATCAAGGAGATGATCAACATCGCCCCATGGGCTAACAGGCTGCGTAGCTTCAAGTGCTGTTGCAGAACCATCATTTGTTGTTGCATCAGCATTTTGTCCATTTTGTTCAACTGTTAATCTTGGATCCACCTTATTTATGCTGCCCAAAGCTTGTTGTGTGGGAGGAGCCATAATAGCTGTAGCAGCTAACTGTGAATTAGAAACAGGATCAACATGTTTGGTGCTGCTGAATGGTCTTGCAATGCTAGATGACAAAGCTGGTTGAGAAGGCATTGAACTAGTCTGGTCCTTGGTGCCCTGAGAGTCTGGCTGGGTAATTCCATTAGTTTTCACTTGGTCCAAGCCCACTGCATCAGATTTCTGTGTTATGTTATTGTGTAGGATGCGCCGTGGATCACGGGGCTTCATGCGAAGGATTCCACCATCACTTTGTGAGTTCTACAGAAATAGCAAAAGTTGTAGTTAGTAAAACACTCTAAAAAGAGCTGGGCATTAAATGTAAAGATAACACCTAATTATTAGCTAACACAACATATGAGCTAACATGGAATCAAAAGAGACCACCCCAGGTTCTAATCATTTAACCCCTTAATAAGCACAATAAAAAAATACAGAATATAATGATCCAAAGGAAATAGTTATCAAGTAAATAAATGATGTACTATACAAGTATGAACAGAAGACGATTACAGTAGAAAGAGCTTTACCAAAGGAGGTATCTGCACTGGAACCTGTGGTCTAACAGAGGGGACTTGTGCAGCTTCTGTGGTCTTTGGAGCATTGCCAGGTGTGAAAACAGTGCCTGCAATTCCATTGTTGGTCATCCCACTAGACATGCCACCTTGAGTTTCTGATGCTGACTTCTTTTGATGTTCCATTTGGATCAAATGCATAAGCAATGTTGGGTTGACAGCAATGTCCTTTAACAACATAGGAGGCAACGGGATAGCAGGAGCTGCACTGACATGTGGAGCAGTAGTTTGAGGGGGTTGTGAAGTTTTCATATTGATACTGCTAATATTTGTAGGAGCCCTAATGTTCATAAGCTGATTGGGATTCCCTGTAGGCTGCATGTCTCTAGGATTCGCAGTTCCGCCCCTAAATCTTTTTAACGCATTTTCATCCACCTGAGGTTCATCAACTGCTTTGTGTTTACGGTTACCAACTGACGCCCCACCCTGCTTCCCATCCTTCAGTTCTGAAAAATTTGCACGCCTATTCACATCTGTTGCACCAGCAGCATCACGGTTCAAAACCTGAGCCTCGGATCTCTACTTTTAGATGCTACCTTTATTGCATGATTTGGACCTGCAGCCGACTGCTCAATTTGTTTAGCAAAACCAGGAGGACCAGATGGATAATTAATACCAGTGCTGCTCACTGCGCTAGGTTGAGAAGCAGGCATCTGGCTTGTACTTGGTAATGGAATACTCTTTGGAACAGGGAAGCTGGAAACTTCACCAAATATGTCACCACCTTTATCTGCAGATTTACCCTCATCACCAGATGGAGTTGGACTTGGTAGGTCATCACTTGGAAATACAGATTTCTGGCCGTACTTCTGCTGATATGAGGAGACAGCCTTTAGAGGATCATTTAAGGATGGATATAATGAATTCTTTGCAGGCTCAGCTCTTTCTGGGAAAGACAATTTCTCAGGTACCATTGGAAATGCTCCGAAACCAATAGGCTTTGGCACAGGAAAAGGTGGTGCATTATCCCGGGTTGGCGAGGGTAAGCTGTTCTCATCATAATCTGCATGAAGATCCAACAAGGGACTAATCCTTTTGGCAGGTACTTCCAACCTCGGCAAGCTACTAAATGGATTTCCTGCACCCGACTCAAATGGCAGTCCTCCTGAGGATGAAACCTGCCCAGATGGAGCCGAAACATTTATCGCATTGGTGCCACTTGTACTTGGGTCGCTGATATTGTCTTTATCTTCAAAAACTAACTTCCTCACGCGGCTGTCCAACTGATACACAGGAACAGGACAGAAATTTGAGGTTGCGGCTTGAGCATTCAGCACATAAGCAACAAAAGGGAATGGTGACATTGCTAACCTCATCTCGCTGGTCAGGCGTCAGCATGTCTGAATATCTGTTCTTTATGTGGAACAATGACCTGCATCATTCAATGGGCATCGTGTCAGTTACAAAAGTGGTGGTGGTGGCAATTTTCATCTGTAAGTAATTAGCTGAAGGCCAATTGCATACTTTAAAAGCATTGTCTTATTCTGCTCACTTCTCGGCAAGTTATACGACATCACCACCTGCAGTAATGCAACGCAGCAAGCATCAGCCCTGCATCAAGGGAGGGAGCCAACCAACATTTGGTGTAGGCCTTACAGTGGTGAGTGTGTCAATTCCAATAAACGCCTGCTGCATGATGGGTTCAAGTATAGCCATCGGGCTCCCGTTCTCCAGTTCCTGGAACAGCGGCTTCAGGTTCTCGAAGCAGGTGTGCAGTCGTCCGCACGCACCCTCAAACGACCTGCGCAACATTGCAGCAGTTACAACCGGTTTTCTCAGCCTTCGTCCGAACGAAGCCTTTGTTCAGCAAAAAAAAAAAAAAAAAAAAAAAAAAAAACCGAAGCATCAATCTGTCCATACTTCTCAGCTTCCTCAATGGAGACCATCTCGAGTTCCTCCAGTATACTGCCGACACGCTGGTCAAGGTTCACCTCCTCTTCCTCAGCAGCAGCAGCTGGGGCAGGCACAGCATCGAAAGCCGCCAACTCTGGCTTTCGGGGGCGTCTGAGTCCAAGTCGATGGTCTCAGGCTGCGCACGGGCAGGCTCGTCCTCGACCTCGACAGCCTCGCCCTCCTCAATCTCGCCCTCCTCCTTCTCCCCATCCGACGTGTCCACGGCGTGCTCCACCTCGTCCTCGTCCGGGGCAGCAGCAGGCGGCGGCGGCTGTAGCCCGAGCGGCTTGTTCCGCACGGCCTGCGACCACGCGAAGCTGTTGAAGGCGTGCCCATAGTTGCGCGCCATGTAACCCACGGCGGGCGGCGGGGCCGGTACCCAAGACCCAGATCTCTGCCCCGCGCCGCCGCCGCCGCCCAACGCCGACGACGAGTCCTTCCTGAAGTCGTCAGCTGAAATCTCCTCTATCGACCCGGCCGAGTCCCCATCCGACCCGTCGCCCCCGCCGCCGCCGGGAGCAGTGACCAAATCTCCGCCCGCCACAACCACCGCGGACCGCGGCCGCTCCCGCGCCATCAAGCCGACCAGCCGCTCCTCGTCCTTGGGCGTGACCGTCACGCGCATATGAGACACGCTCTACCTCCCTCCCTCCTCCTCCTCCGCTCCACGGCCAACCACGAGGCCGAAGCTAGCTCCGCCACAAACTCCGTCCGGGTCTCGTCCGCGGCGAGCGAATCCGACGACCCCGGTCCTCGATCCGCGGCGCAAGCAGGTACCCTGCCAGACGAATCGCGCCAATCGACGGGCGCAGCGCCGGAACCCGCCGGATCGGAGGCGCACGGCGGGGGCGGAGCAGGAGCAGGACACGGAGACAGACAGGCCGACAGCACGCGAGATTTGGGGGAAAAAAGCGGAGAGGAGGAAGGAAGGGGGGAGAGGGATGACGGGTCGGATATGTAGAGCACGCCGGGTCGGATCCGGCCGTTGGGGTTTGAGTTGGACGGTGCTCGATGCGGACACGTCGTCGTCTTGCCGGGGCTGTTCGCGTTGCGTGGGTGGGTGCACTGCACAGTGTAGACAAGCCTACCTACACCTACGATGGCGGCGCGGCTATAGGTAGGCTGATATCAACGGCTATTACCTGTGCTGCGGCATCCAAACTTTTCACATCACCAATATTTCCCATCACATCGAATTCTATTCTCGATCTCAATTTCAATACTATAGTACAACTTTCAAATTCGATGCTACGGTGTGTCAAATTAAAGACTACAAGGTTGAATTTCGAAATGTAGTAAAACTTACTAAATTAGATTTACATTGGGGTTGCTTATGATTTGTAGGATAATATTTCCGCACCTACGAACTTTTAGGGCGGTAATGGATTTTTTTCATTCCAATCCGATTCTTAAATTTGCTAGACTAAATTAGATGGTTTTTACCACCCCTAGCAAAGAAGACAGGTTAGAGATCTCTCGGGTTGGGCGCCCTGGGGCTGGACGACAGCCCCAGTTTCCACATCGGTGCATTTGGTAAGGGCTTGTTTGGCACCCCTCCTAGCAGCTCAATCTCACCTGACAAAAGGCATTATTCATCTGGCAAGAGCACTGTAGCGAGTGGGGAGAAGCTAAAATTTTCAGGTCACACCAACTTCATTGGCCGCTGCGAGGGGGAGGAGAGAGAAAATCAGCTCCCATGAACAGTGCTCCTACAGTGACTTGTCGAGAGAGTTGAAGCGGCACGGAGCGATGCCAAACAGACCCTAAGTGTCACCTCAAACAGCAGCTCCGTTGGGCATTCTTGCCGGTCAGACAAAAAGCTAGAGCATATTCTTAGACAAGCGTTGGAGTGAAAGATGAGGGGAAAACGATAGGATAAACCGTGGTGGAGAGAAAAGGTGTCGACTGCATATCTTACAGTATACTTTAGCTCAGTTGTAAGGGGTGTCTGATTACCGACCGATGTGAGCCACGTTGCACAAGTGGTTGCCACTGAGAGTTTGCTGGTGTATTTGGCTAGCTGGCGTCGCAGGCCATGCCTCAGACCGTAGCTACCATCGATACGTGGGTTGTTGTTTGGTTGCAGTTAAAGTTGTAGCTACCACGGAATACTACAGCATAAAAGCACACCACAGGTGTGGCAGTCCAATTCATCACCTAAGCTTCGGCGCCATCTGTTACTGTAGCATGGCGAGCCATGACCAAAAAAGCAAAAGACTGGCTACATGATGTGGTAGGGTTTGGCCGTGAACCACACATCCTCTTAGTGAGTTTGAGGCATATGATGACGGCTGCCCCCATTGGGTCTGCCCTCACAGAACCATTGTACGAACACTAACTATGGAATAGTTGTGTTGAACTGTGTCCTAACGGTGATCAAATAGCTAGTCTAGGTGATATTCTATTGGTCGGACAAGAGACAGAGCAGGTAGTGCATACTATGCTGGTCTCAAACATTCTTATAGCATGCAAAGCTTCAAAGCTTCGCACTTTTCTGTTGCTTTTATATTGTTTTGCGGCTCAAATTGTTGGTGATTTCTTCAGCGCCACCATTGAGCACACCCTTATTATCGATTATTTGTTTGGAATTTGTTGCATATGTTCTATGTAGTTCAAATTGTTAAATTTGTTCAAACCAAACCAACCGAAATGACAATTAAATATAGAGGCAATGAACATATTCTACCAATATTTACTTGTTTTTTTCATGTTATGTAAGATTGACCCAATTTATCCAAAAAAAAAATATTGGTTTTGAGTCAACCTAATCCACCATTTTTTTTGTTGAATCAACCTAATCCACTCTGTCCTTCGGTTGTTGTTCCACCATATAACACACCAAGGAGCACAATCGTTCGATATTGGAGGTAAGCACAGGTGTCATTTTCAACGACGTTGGTATGCAATAACACGAACTATGAATATGGTCAACAAAATGACTACTTCATTCCCTATTTCAACATATACAACTTCAGTCTCTACCCAACCCTTGCTATGTAATCCTCTTCAGTGTTCATCTTCAGATGGCTTTCCACCATACGGTTGCGGTTGCATTATTTCATAGGCATGCTCCCATTTCTGAAAAGGGCATATGGTTCCATCTCACTGCATGAATGTCTAGCATCAACTTAAATAGCAACATCGCACAAAACCTTCCTTCATGATCGAACCACTAACTTTATAGTATGGGCAGTACCTGATTGAAGCTCCATGATTGGTTCATGTATATGACACCATTTTGTTAGTACTGGTAGTGTTTGGCTGGTAGGTTGGGTTCATATTTTCTTTTAAATAATACTCCCTCTATTTCAAATTATATTTTTTTTTTTGACTTTTTCAATCTCAAGTTTGACCGCTCATCCTATTCACAAAATTTATGCAAACATAGTCAAATTTAATCATTCTTAAGGACCTTTTGTTAATAAAGCATGCCACAACAAAAGAAGTGATATGTTGCATAAATTTTTAAATAAGACAAATGATCAAACTTAGGGTTGAAAAAATCAAATGAACTATACTTTGGGCAATTTAGTAGAACCAAAGGTTTTGGTTCCCGCTTATCACAAAGAGAAGCATAAGACCAAGCTTATTACAAACTCACTCCAAACAAAACTCACACAGGTGCAAAGTAGTTCCCAAGACGATAACTGAAGTTCCAACCATTTGAAGCAAAAATAAACATGGCTTTTGACTCTAAATTTTTGCACACATCTTGTATAATCACCCTTTGTTCATCCCACCGTTGCAATGAAGCCCAAAACCAGAGCCAGTTTGTCACCCTAAAGAGTACCTGCAATTCACAATGCTCATTATTGGAGTTCACAAACAGGTGCAATTTGACAGACAAATAAATTAAGAAACAATGGCAAGCAAACAGTTGCCATCCTTAGTGGTGTATTACCGCCATGCCCCCATTAACACAACTGTAGATATGGGTCCTTTGAGAATACGCCTCCTCAAGGACCAATGGTTAACGACGATTTTGTGAAGTAGTTTTGCGAGAATAGTTGGGGTGGCCTTAGAAACAAAGCTGCAGGCTAATACGATGTGTGACCGAAGCCTTGGAGGGTGAGATTAGCCTGAGACAGCTTACTCCTTCCAAAATCCACAAATAAA
Source organism: Hyparrhenia diplandra (assembly GCA_015847255.1). Lineage (NCBI taxonomy): Eukaryota > Viridiplantae > Streptophyta > Magnoliopsida > Poales > Poaceae > Hyparrhenia > Hyparrhenia diplandra. The sequence goes on from JADLZK010006756.1 coordinate 131,061, forward strand.
TGCATTTCTTTGACTTTCACTACTTTCTTTTGACCATTCGTCTTGTTTAAAAAGTTTTAATAAATAGTACTTATTTTGTTATGACTTAATTTATCATTAGAGATATTTTATATTTTTTTTTTATTTTATTATTTACAAAAGCAATTTAAATAAGACGAATGATTAAAAAAGAATGGTACAAGTCAAAGAAATATTTGTGGACCGAGGGAGTAACATACTCGTGCAGTAGCAATTCCGGTTCGTTGTGCACTTAGTTGCGAGCAAAAATCATGTGTACTAGGGCATAACATGTTCATCATTAATTCATCAATCATCTTCTCTAACAAAAAAAAAGTTGCGGAAATTAAAAGGAGAGCTGGCTATAATGTCTGTCGTCGAACAAACAACGACGCAAGCTAAACAAAACAGATGGCAACGAGGGTGGTAGGTACAGTATATATCAGCTCTTCAATCCGCCCTTATTATCCTGTCCTGGCAACGAACGACTATGAATTCTTTTGTCCGTGTTTCTATATATGTCTTGTCGTCGATCTCTCATGCATCGATCTCATGCCGCCGGCGGCGCTGCTGGGTTCTGGTCGACGAGCTTGTCGATGAGGTCTGCGGCCTCCTGGATGGTGGTGATGTTCTGGGCGTTGTCCTCCTCGACGGTGATCTTGAACTCCTCCTCCAGCGCCATGACAATCTCCACCGTGTCCAGCGAGTCGGCGCCGAGGTCCGAGAACTTGGACTCCGCCGTCAGCCCCACGTCCGCCGCCAGCGCCAGCTGCTGCTTCACGATGTCCATCACCTTGCTCACCGTCTCCGCCTTCGCCTGTGGCATCATATATATTGTCTACCATTAAGGGTTGCACTTGCTGCCAGCATCATACAGTATTGCCTTGCATTGCAGCAGGTCAAGATCGATGTGCATGGGATTAAGTCGACGATCGATGAAAATTGAAATGAAACGTTACCGCGTAGACACGAAACCGAGAGGATCTTAGGGAGACGAGGCCTCCTGATCTTGCCATGGAGACCACATTCCTGCCTGAAACTCTGCTTCCCTGCATCAGTTAAAAGAGGTAGAGAACTGGTTCAGGTATTCAGCCATTCATCAGGGAGCACGTCAGGTTAACTATGCAACTAGTAGTATAGTAGTATGGCGTTGGGCAGCACGGTTTCATCCAAACTAGGAGCATGTTCAACTTGAGCCCAAATTGTACTACTAGCCAATATTATGTGTGTAGGTGCATGCATGCACCTCAAAAAGGGAATGTGGAGGTACCAATTACTACCATTTGCACCCATGCTGACATGCAACATTCATTCATATTCTGTTGAGTGGCCGACAACACGCTGGATCTACACGGATTAGCTAACAACGCTTTTGTTGCTGGTGCTGCTTTTCCATTACAAATTTACAAAAAAGAAACTTTACACACATACAGTACGTGTATGACTCCGAATCTCTCCCCTGTTTCAGGTAACCATCGACATTGGCCTCGCTGATTACGCCTCTACTGGCGCATGCAAAACCTATAGAAAACGTACTAGAACCTACCTGCCACAGTGCCTTGCAGAGATTACATACACTGCATTGACACACGTACTGCAAACTCAAGAGATTACATACTGGCACACGTACTGCAAAACTCAAGTTTGCAGAAAATTTTGCCGCGAAGCAGACCAACTGGTTATAATGTCTACCGACCAACCAAAACACAGCCAGCTTGAGCAGTGATGTAAATATGTAAAAACAAATACACACACAAAAAAAAAGATGCTGCTAGTATTTCAGTGTTTACCTTCCAGCTCAGCGTTGGCGCCTTGCAGTAGCCGGCCTTGGCGGAGATGGCGGACAAAGTGGCCATTGGAGCAGCTCTGCAGCTGGTTAGAGCAGCCAGCAGATGGAGCAGCAGTGCACGAGAGAATGAACGGAGGAGGAGAAGCAGAAGAAACTTAACCAAAGCTAGCCTAGCAGCAAATGGAGCAGTGTAGTGAAAGACTGGAGGGGTTTTGGATTAGATTAAGTCCTCCGAGGTGGCACGATTCTGGCCACCCGCTCCGGCTTACATACTCCCCCCACGCTCCTGTCTCCTGTTATGTTATCTCTGCATGTGGGCCCAGGAGCTAACCTTTGGTAGTTTTCAGAAAACTGGGCACAGCACAGCACCTTTGAATCCTGAATATACACCTTCGTCTTGCCCTCTCTCACTGTATTCTGAATCTGAATGAACTAGGAAACACAAGTTTTGGTTTCAGCTAAACAATACTGGTTTTTTTTTTTTCAACACGGGATCACCTATTTCCAATTATATGAAACGGAAATACAGAAGTTTGTAGATAAGTTCAGATATGACTGCAGCTAGCATAGCAGTCCCAGCTAACATGAGTAACCGATAAAGTACTTGAACAGACATTACATCTGACTTCCAGCTAACAAAAGAAACTAATAGCCATAACAGGGTACAGTTCACCGGAGCTACTGACTGAACAATGTTCAGCCCAAAAAAACTGCCATCAGCCTAACAGAAAGCTTGACCCACTTCACCATCATGTCTTCATTTCTTCTTTCAATTCTCCATCCCATCATTTTGAGTCCTCTTACGGCAGTAGCATCTGGTTCATCTGTCTTGTAGCTTGAGTTGCAAGGATCTTCTTGGCCACCTTCAACATGGTGTTAACACTTCCTCCACCTGTCCATGAGGGCACATGCATGACAAACGATTTTAATAGGATTTTTGATCAATTTTTTATCAAACACAACTTTATTTCTGCATTTCCAAATAGCCCAACACATCGCTCCAATTCCCCAAGCATTAAACTTTTTGGCAAAAGCAAGCCAACGATCACACCAAAACCAGCACTGTTTCAGATTGTTAGGTAAGTTATGAGCACCAAAGCATTCAGCCACAATCATCCATATAACTTTAGCAATAGGACATGAGAAAAAAAAAGATGATCAGTTGTTTCCGCACAATTGCAAAACATACATGAAGGATATCCCTGCCAATTCCTCTTCCTAAGGTTTTCTTTGGTTAGGATTGCATTATTGGACATTAACCATAGGAAAATTTTAATCTTTTCAGGTATCTTACTTTTCCAAATTCTCTTTTTGAAACAAACCTTCTTGAGAGTAACAAAGAGCGTCATATATGGATTTAACAGTAAATTTTTCCTTTCTTTCCAAGTGTTCAAACTACTTTATCGGCATTATTAGTAAGATTAAAATGCAAGGCATCTTAACAAGTATTGTTCCATTCATTGTTCAAATTGGGAAAGAGCCATCTCCTAAAACTCATGTTAACATTGCTCCTTAAAGCTTGCTGCACAGAAATCTGTTTTTGTTCGCTTAATTCAAACAGAACTGGTGCCATAGCAGATATAGGCTCATTATATAACCAGGGATCTAACCAAAATATAGTTGCATCTCCTTTCTCAATAGCTGTTTTCCTTCCCTGAAGATATATTTAACTTTCAGCTGATCAGTCCATATTGGGGTATCATTGATTTTATGATTAACTTCATTTTTTTTTTGTTGCATCTATTTAAACTTCACAATCTCCTGCCACAGTCCATTGCCATCCTCCAAATTCCACCACCATTTACATAAAGAGTAATGTTCATTTTCATGAGATCTTTAATCCCTAAACCACCTTTATTTTTGTATTTTTGCAAATAATTTCCCATTTTATTAAATGATATTTCTTTTTCATACTTCCCCCTCGCTAGAAAGAAGTCCTTCTAGTCTTATCCATGCTCTCAACAGTAGTCTTAGGTAGCAGGTAAACAGACATATGATATATAGGAGTATTATTCAAACTAGCACTTATTAGAAACAATGATGGAATGAATGGAAATATTGCAAATGAATAAAATTCAGCTTGTTTTCCAAAAAGAAAAAGATTCAAACCGTACCAGTAATTTGAACGAGGCTCAAGCGTGAAACATTTGAGTTGCGAGGATTGTTGATCCATGGCAGTGTATGGCTAAAATACGCATCAAACATACCACTTATCACATCAGCCAGACCTCCATGAGCCACCATGCTTCAGTAGTTCAGTTGACAAGTTATGCAGATGTAAGTAATTAAGAAGTGTTATAAACGAGATGAAATAAATAAACGAGCAACCAAACATATAAGCTATACTGATCAATTACACTACCTTCTCCAATTCAAGCGTGGTTCTATTGGGATTCAGGTCCAGCGCTTTCCGTATTGAAGCCTCCACTGCCTCCACCTCCTCAAGCTCTGCTTGGTAACAGTTTATATGAACAACGACACGATCCAGCGAGGAGAGGCTCTCCAGGCCGCACTTTTCGAAGTCGCCAAACTGGTCCAAGGTATGCCGCACATGGAGGTCCAAACGAAGGGTTTGGAGCTTTGGCATGGCGCCTGCTGCAAACTGCACCTCCATGGCGCCAGGTCCGATTCTGAACTTGGTCAGGCAGCGGAACGAACAGTCATTACTGCTGATGGACAACCTCTTATGCCTGTCTTTTCTGTGATCCTTCACCCATATGTAGAGGCTGCGAAGAGATGGTATTCTGCCAAGGACCTGGAGGTCCTCCTGTTGTAGTGTCAGCAATGTGATGTCTAGAGCTGATAGGGCAAGGAGCGATGGCATCCATCTTGGCACACAGCCTACGGTGCCAGGACCTATGCTCACGGATCGAAGCTGTTGGGGCCCTGGTGTTAGCAACATGCCAATGTTGGAACCAAGGCCATTGTGGCAATCAAATATCTTCAGGGAATCAAGATTGACCAGGTTGGATAGACACTTCACAAAAGGTTTTTCGTAGCTCTCGTTGTCCCAGTCATCGAAGCGGAGCATCAAACGCCTCAGCTCGGTCAGCCTGCTCAATTCACACAGCATTGTTGGGGACCTGATTGTTATACTCGGTGATATCTGTAGAGAAACTAAGTTCCCAAGGCATTCTGGTAGTCTAGTCCGATTGTCGACACGCAAGAACTCTAGTTTTCTTAGCTGGACAAATGCTGGTGGAAGCTCTTTTATGTTGGTCCTATCCAAGTCCAGGAACTGCAGAAGCTGTAGGTTCCCAATCTCATTCGGTATCTTAGTGATGGATGTCAAAGATAGATTTAGATACCTCAGGTGATACAAATTGCAGATGTGCTTGCAGTGACTATTATTCACCTGAGTACAGCTACGTAAATCCAACACACGTATGATCGGAAAGCTGGACAGGGTAGGCAACAAAGTGAATGCTTCGGATGACACGGTTAGTGATCTCAAATGGGACAGGTTCATGGTTACTGCCTTCTTGACATCTTCGACCTTCATGTTTTTGAGGGACAATCGGCGGATCTTACTTGTTGGCTCAGACATCGTCTGGGAACAACCACCTAGTGCTTGTAAAATGTTCTCCTCCGACGACATGGAAGCAATTAGATCAAGCATCATGTCATGCACACAACAAGACCATACCTTACTCCCATGGTCATAGAACATTGGTTGGATCAAGCTTCTGTTGATGAGGTCTTCAAAGTAATCCTCTCCAGCTTCATAAAAAGTTTGCCCATGTTGTTTCCGGATAATACCTTCACCTATCAATTTGTATATCACATCTTCGATTATTATACCATAATACTCTGAATACAAAGTCAGATACAACAAGAAAGTCTTCAAATGTGGCGGCAGATCATAGTAACTGATAGATAGTATCCTTCTCATGTCCTTCACATCCACGCTTTCTTCAAGTCCAGAACCCATGGACTGATACACTTGATACCAGTGCTTATCTGCATTTTCCTTTCTCCTTTTAGTTGCTAATAGGCTGGCTATTGTAATTACAGCTAAAGGTACACCGCCACACTTCTTCAAAATATTCTCTGATACTTCAGCCAAGTGATTTGGAGGAGCTGCAACTTCAGTGCCAAATATTCTTTGGTAGAACAACTTTCTTGAGTCAGCAGGAGAAAGAGGTCTTAGTTCATAGACACTATTGGCTTGCTTGGCAACATCAAGGATGCGAGTTGTCATGATTATTCTGCTTCCACATTGATTCTCAATAAAAGCATGTCTGACTGTATTCCATACTGAACAACTCCATATGTCATCAATGACAATGAAGTAGCTGTTGGATTGCACCAAAGAACCATGTTAATTAGTAAATAAAGCTTATGATAAAATTTATTTTGTTAACTTGACCAAAAAGTTCAGCTGCCAGTGAAATTCTCCCTTTCATGGTTATACTCCTATTTGTTTAAAGAGACATCAGTATGGAGGTAATGAGGCAATTCCAAATTTAAGCACAATCATTGTGTAATAGTCATAAAAGACACCCTGTTACCGGTTTGCAGTACTAACTTTCTAAAAACAGATTCAAGAGGATGGTTGCAGCAAAGAACCATGTTCATCATTAGTAAATGCTCCTAATACAGTTTATTTGGTTAGAGCTGATCAGTATAGAGGTGACATGAACGCAAAAATCAACTCCCAATGAGGCAATGCCTTTTTGGAGAGATAATGGTATGGAGGTGATGAGGCAATGCCAAATTTAATCACTGAATGTGTAATAGCAGTGAAAGAAACTGTGTTTCCGGTTACCAGTACTAAAAATCTAAAACAGATTCAAGAGGATCATACAATTTACAACCGCAAACTAAGATGAATTAGTTTATGTCAGAGTGTAACAAGTATCTATGTATGAAGATGAAGGGAAAAATGTACATACGCACCTCTTGTCTCCAAGAAATTCCCTCAGCTGTTGGATAACTTGTGCTTCGCCCCAAATCGCAATGTTGGTGTTACAGTTCTTGTCGAGTTGGCAGAGCATGTCCCTGAACACCTTGTCCATGTTAGGATCATGCGAGATGGAAACGAAAGCCGCGCAATCGAACTGGCCTTTCAGATCCTCGTACACAATCCTAGCGAGAGTCGTCTTGCCCAATCCCCCAAAACCAACGACAGAGACCTTCTTCAGCAGCCGATTCGTGAGATTCGTCGACGCCTCATCGCGCTCCACCGTCAGCAATTCCACCAGCTCACGGCACCTCTCCTGGGCGCCGACAAGCTCCGTCGCCGGGGTGTACAGAGCCGACAGCCGAAGAAGGCCACCGGCGGCGGCGGCCGGCAGGCCACGGCCGGGCCTCGCCGTCGCCGGGAGGCCGTCGACCTTATACCTGACGCGGCGCTCGCCGACCTCCACGACGCGCCTCTTGATGTCCCTGAACTCAGCGCCCATGTCGCGGCGGATCTTGGCCCGTCTGAGCAGGCCAAGCCCCCTGTCGATGAGGCCCCTCAGGCCCCGGTCCCCGGGCGGCGCCGGCGCGTGGTGGTGGTGGTGGTGGTGCAGGCGCACGAGGAAGGCCTCCAGGCAGTCCTCGACGTCGTGGGAGAGCTCCCGGACCTCCCGCGCCCACAGCCTGTCCTGCGCGTCGGGCGGCGGCCGGCGGTCCGCGTCCGCCTCGGAGAGCCGGAGGAGCGCGGCCTCCATGCTCTCCAGCTCCGCCTTGAGGAACGCGACGTCGTCCCGGACGCTCGCCTGCAGCTCGTACTCCTGCGTCAGCAGGTCGCCCAGCATGGGCAGCAGCGTGCTCACCGCCCCCGTCACGACGTCCATCGCGACGGGCACCGCCAGCGGCACAGGAACCTCGTCGGGAAGGAAGACGACCTCACGGTCACGGTCACGGTCACGGTCACGGCCACGGCAGCTGTCCGGCCGGCGGCCCAATCTTTGGCACCAGCACGAAGGGTGCAAAAGCTCTGCACGCCGCCTTCAAAAGATCTCAAGGATTGTTCAGCAGATTTAGCAATTATAATCTGCAATTTTTACACAATTTGATCTGCTTGAGACATTGTGCTAGCTAGTGCAGTTTCCAAGTGGACAATTGACAGATGTTGCTGCTGATCCTCCTTCCCCTCCCTGAAACAAACAGTGAGCTGAACGAGTCAATGACATGTATATGCAGATGAATGCGCAGCAGTGAGCTGAAGAGTGACCGGTACTCTTTTATTTTGTGACTTGGATTTTGTTATGGTGATCATGGACTTTAATTGATGCGAACGGAATCCGACATTTTCTGAACTTTTCGACGGGGCGCCGACCGGGTAGCCCACCTAGTGGCCCCACGGAGGCCCGCCCAAAGACGCCTCGTCGTCGTCAACCTTGAGTCATCTTCCTCGCCCCGCTCCGCCGCCTCGGCCCCGCCGCCGGCGCGAAAGCCCTAGGGCACCGGCGACGGCGATCTCTTCCCCTCTCCCTCTCTTCTTCTCCTTCGGCGAAACCCTAACCACCATTGTTGTCGCCATTCCGAGCTCGAACACCTTTGCCATGGGCGACCTCCCGCTCCCCCGCCGCCTACCCATACCCGGCCGAATGGATCACGCCCGGCCGGCTTGGCGGCGCCCGCTACCTCGCTCCCGCGCCCGGCCCGAACCGCCCGCCCGCCCGGGCCGGCCGAGGGCGCATTCTACGGCCGGCGGGTGACCATGGAGGAAATGGGGGACCTCGCTGAATCCTAAAGCGACGCGCCGGTGCCCGCAGTTTCTCCACCTCGCCGGAACCCTAAAGCTACGCCGTCGGCCCTCGGTTCCACCTTACCGCCGTCGTCCGCCTCGCTCACCACCTCCGCCTCCGGCTCCAGCCCGAGCACCCGCCTCCACCTCCGGCGGCGTCGGCTGCCGGCTGGCCCGGCAAAGCCGTAACTGGGGCGGGCCTTGGGCCAACCCACCAAGGGGTGGTCGGCGCGGCGATTGGCGCCAACCCGGTCGGCGCATAACATTGCCGCTTTTCTACTTCATTCACGCTAATATGTCATGGTACCCCATTTTGTTGCATGTTACTCGGTCCGTCTAAAAAAAAAGTCATTATAGTGTTTGTGTCGGTCAAACTTTTTAAAATTTGACTACATTCGTGTAAAATATATTGTATCCCTAAATAAGTTTATTATAGAATATATTCATTGACTTTTTGTTGGTGCTAATTATGGACCAAAAATATCAATATTTCATAGTATACATTTAGTCAATGTTAAATGGAGGAAGTATGATTCAATAAGGTCTACCATAGTTAAACTAATTGTATATTAAGATTAATGGAACGACTTACAATTTAAAATGGAGGATGTATGATTCAATAAGGTCTACCATAGTTAATGGCAAGAGTAAACTAATTGTATATTTTTTGCAAACTATTTGAAAATTTGAAATATACTAAGGTGTCGTGCAAAGTAAAAATATTCAAATATGAATGAAAAGCATATAATAAATTAGTCCATTGTGTAGAGATGTAAACAGTTAACGTGCAAGTTTTCTAGTACTATGATTTTTTTGTTCTGGCAGTGGTATTCAATCGTACTCTCTCTCTGTTCCAAATTATTGTTCACTTTGACTTTTCTAGATAAATTGATTTTGATATGCATCTAGTTAAAAACTCCTCTTATCCACTTGCAAAATCACTCTTAAAATAGAGAGTTGATGCATGTTTGACCCCAATGAGGTAATATCCTAGATTTGCCACTGTGATGGAGTATTTGATTTGATCTAGAAAAGCCAAAATAAACTACAATTTAAAACGGATGGAGTATTTGATTTGATGCCTTCACGAGCCGAAACTGTAAATAGATGCATTAATGTGGTCATTAACAAGTATGGTGTTGACAATCTGATTCAATTTTAATTAACAATAACAATACAAGTCCTCTTAACAGCCACCGTACGTGCTGATGATGGCTGTCACCGAGATGATCGAGGATATGTTGCTGGCCATGATGTCATGGTGCATCACCCACTGCTACATAAAACATTTACTGTGGCACTTTTCCTAAATTAACCGTGACGGTTTTTGCAACCGCCATGAAGCTAAAGCCACGGTAAATAGAGGCATTAACCATGACAGTTTTTTTACAGCTACAATTACGTGGGTGTGACGATTCCGACGACCTCGGAGCGGGCGGAACGCAGGCCCGGTGGCTACGGCAACCCCAGCGCGGGCGTGGGGCTCGAGTGTTGAAGCCCCAACCGTCCTCTTCCCAATCCGGTATGCCACCCTACACCCGGAGGGCAGTAAGGATCCCTGTGTCGGAGTTGCAGGTCGGAGGGCAGTAAGGATCCTACACCCAGGCCCGGTCGCGCTGGATGTTTTCTACAATACGAGTCAGGTCCTGAAGTACACCACCTCCTCCCTAAGGGAAACATGAGCTGGAAGCAAAGTCAATTTCCAAGAATATGCAATGAAGCATAGCTGATTCAAACAAGTCGATTTCATTTTGCTGCTGATCAGCACATGAGTCGATCACTAGCATTCAGAATATGCAATGAAACAGACTTCAGAGCTGCTAATCATTTCATAATATGCAGTGACACACATGGTACAGCTGCTGATCACCATTTCACTGCTAACCAGACTACTGAATATGCTAACATGATTACTGAATATGCATTTGAAAACCTGAATATACTTAGAACATACCGCGTACTAATTACTGGCACAAGGGGGACTGCTATAACTTGTATTTACAGCTTTGTTAAACCTGTCTTTGACCAAGTTTGTCACACATATGCACAAACAGAGAAGCAAATAAACAAGTGCTTTGTTAAACCTGTCTTTAACAAGCAGATTATTTCAGTTAAGGGATGCTAATCACACCCGTCCAGGGCAGCTGCTGATACTGCCAATCCTGACCATGGCGACATATGCCGGTGGCGAGGACAAGACCTCGGTGCTGTACTCAAACACAACACACACCCATGATCACTTGGACTTGAGAGTTTTTTTTTAGTGCTGCGAACACTGAGCAGCGTTTTCTGTGTATTGCTTTTCCTTTTATTCTGTGATTACAAAGAGCAGGAGCGCTCAGTGGCCAGCCATGCATCGCGCTACGAGCATGTATATCCCCATGCCCACGATGCCACTGAAACACCGGTCATCCCAGGGCCATGTGCGAGCTATTCTCGCCATGCCTTCCTATACGCACAGCTCGTGCGCATGCAAACTATTATGTGCACAAGGTTTACTAACAATCACTAGTACTCACTGGCTGACTAAACACCAGACCAGTCATTAAGATTTAAGCATGAGCAACAAATCAGAAGAACAACAGTAGCATGATGAAAGGATCAACCAATAGAAATGTTCATCCTAAGTACTGGTAGATTGTTGTGAGCTAAAAGAACTTCAATCATTCGCAAAGATTATCTAAACCAAATTGCTCTCATGCCTAGCTATGGAGGGAACTACAGTGCAGCATAACAGAAAACAAGCAGACCATATTATCTATACCTATTAATAAAGCGAGAAAATTTTAGTCCACCAAAATTACTTTCACCCTTCCTTCTGGATTGATCTATGAGTCCGTTACGTATCACTACTACAGAAGTCAACATTAGGGGCGGTTTTAGATGGACATTAGGGGCGGTTTTTCCAACCGCCCCTAAACAAGCGCACCTAATGTTGTTCGTCGACATTAGGGGCGGTTGGGAAAAGCCGCCCCTAATGTGGATATAGCAGGGGCGATTCTGCTCATCACAAACCGCCCCTAATGTCTATAACTGTAGGGGCGGTTTATCTAAAACCGCCCCTAGTGTTGAATTTCACACCAAAAAAAATATAAATATATAATTCACAGATTCAATTAATAATTCACATAATGTCTCCATACTTCAAATAAACATATATAATCCACACAAAGTCACAAGTTTCATACAAGTTGAACTTCAAATGTTCATTTATACAAAGTCTCCATACTAGTCATTTACATGTTCAACTTGAATACTACAATGAATTTACAAACATGGATATGGAGAAAGACATCAAACTACTTCACCATGCACTCCATCTCTCCCTGTTAAGCAAAGACATATTTTAGACAACAAGAAAATAACTAGTATTCCAAGAAATTATCGTTTTATTTAGCGAAGTGGGGATAGCTCAATACCTTTCTTCTATGGCAACATCCATGACTATGTATGGGGAGTTAATATGCATCCTAGACTGCTACCATTATGCTACCTGCCACAGAGAGAGAGAGAGAGAGCGAGAGATGAATTTGAGATGAATTCGGCTCAGATTTTCCCCCTGTCATCTCATCCATTCTTAACTGGTTGCTTATAAAAGTCATCCTAGTTTAGAAGGTCATAGAGGGGGTGTCAAAATCATCATAGCCGCCGCCTCAGCCTAATAAAAAATTTCATCATTGCACATCATTGCATATGCCACTGCCTCAGCCCAATAAAAAATTTCATCATTGCACATGTAGATAGGTTGCCAAAATTCATATAGCCAACAACAAGAGATAGCTAGGAGAATTCAGATAGCAAATAAACAGGTTTTATCATTTCAGTTTGCAACAGGACGTAAGAGGTAGCATATTGAGCATTCATATGGCAGCAGCTACTTTAAAATGCATATTGAGCATGACAAGGCCAACAACATTTCATATCAGTTCAGTTCAGCATGACAAAAGTAAGGAACAGGATGGGATAACAGGTTCAGTTCAACATTTCATTGCAGTAGTAGAATATTGCAGCAGCATATATCCAGATATGGCAGCAGCATAGGGCAGTGAGAAAGTAGATATGGTGAGAAAGTATGGCAGCAGCATAATAATATTGCAGCATATAACCAAGTACTCCACCAATAAGTTAGTTACAGTGCTCCACAAACAGAAGCCACATGGTTTCTGTTTTACACAAGGAGATGCAGCAATATGATATATACACACCTGACAAATGGATAACCACGGGCAACAATCAGGTGTCGAATCATTCAAGCTAAAAGTGCTTGGTTATACTTCAGTCTATTCTTTTAAGTAATATGTACTCAGTTCAGTCACAAATCCAAAAACTATGCCAGTTATCAATGAAACAGACATATCTGACTAGCTGCCTATTGATAATAATCCAAACAGGCCTAGGCGAACAATCAGGTGCTGGTGGGACAATTTAATAGCTACAGCCATTAGTTAAGGGGTGGGACATAGGGGTGACATAGGAGCAATTTAGTACCTACAGCATTTAGGAAATGTCCAAATAGTTAAGGCATGTCCAAATAGGCATTAGGCATGTAAGTAGTAGATATGGCAGCACTACTCAAAATAAACATGTATATAGACAGCCAGGAAATAAACATATATATGCAAGTACTCTAGGAAATAAACATATATATGCAAGTACTCTAGGAAATAAACATGTGATTTCAGTAATAGATAGCAGCAGCATATATATGGTGAATGGCACATGCAGTTTCATCAAGTGTCCAAGTGTCTAGTCTTTTTTATATATATTTTATCATTTTTAGTTGTGAATGGCACATGCAGTTTCATCAAGTGAACACAAATCCCTTTAAATCCATTCATTAGTACAAAAAATGTTAGTATGACCCGATGAGTCAATGACCAAGAACATAGATTGGCCAAAAGCAGGACAGCAGGGGCAGGCATCATGTTAACTTTACTATTAGCTAGTTCCAGTGCAATGCAAGTGTTAGGCAAACACCATTACTAGCCCTAGAACATGCAAGTGTTAGGCATCATGTTAACATAGATCAACAAGAGCTAATGAAAGGCCAAACCACAGTTAATATTACACGAAATAGGCATCCAATTGAGAAGAATAGCAGGGAAGGAAACATGAAGCAAGTACCAGACAGTAGAAAATTTAAAACATGATTTATATGCCAAAACAGGACTGTTTTTACCCAAATTCATATGGCAGCAAGTAGCATGACAGAAGCTCAAAGTGTAGCATGACGAAGCTCAAAGGCAGCAGACAAGTAGTAATCGATTCAATTAACAGCAAAGTGGCATGTGTATTCATCTCAAACAAGTAGTAATCAGCTTCAATTAGCGGCAAGTTAGAGTTCATTACAAGGCGGTGGCATCTCAAAATTTGTGAAATAGATGGCAATCGATTCAATTGAACAAGTGGCAATCAGATTCAATTGAACACTAAAATTCATGGCATCATAGGCATCAGGAACACTAGAATTCATGGCATCTCCGTTCCAAAATGAGAGCGGGCATCATAGGCATGGCATCATAGGCATCGGGAACACTAAAATTCACCAAAATGATAGGCATCATAGGCATCATAGGCAGGCATCGGGGACCAAAGATCGGGAACCAGCAATCAAACCGACGAGCTCACCGCCAGGAGGAGGGGAGGAGGAGGGGGATGCTCACCGGCGTGGTGGAGCCGAGGGCAACCGGATCCCGGCGGCCACCGGGGTGGAGGTGAGGACAGCCAAATCCCGGCGGCGGCTAGGGTTCCGGGCCGGCAGCAAAGCAGTCACCTGGGCGGGCGGCGGCGGCGGCCCTCATGGACGGGGACGGCGGCCCTCGCTGGCGTGCCTCGCGGACGGGGGAGAGGGGGGGGGACGGCAGCCCTCGCGCGGACGGGGGACGGCGGCCCTGCGCGGAGACGGACGGAGGCGGGACGGGGAGCCGAGACGTATGGGGCGGGGGCGGAAGCCGAGAGGATCGGGGGAGGCGGAGACGGCGCCGGCCGCCCGCCGAGACGGGCGCGGACGAGACGGGCGCGGAGGAGACGGGAGGCGGCCGGCCCTCGCGGATCCGCGCCGGGGCGGCCGGAGAGGGACGGGGATGCGACCGGGCGAGAGGGAGGCACCGGGAGGTGTGGAGACGGAGAAGCGGCGGCGCGCCCGCCGGGACTAGGGGTTTCACAGGGGCGGCCGGCGGATCGGCGGCCAAGAGGAGTGGGAGAGGGAGGACGGTGCTCGGCGGCGATGTGGGCGAGGGAAGGGGCGAGGGGAGGAGCGCCGTGGGTGGAAGGAGTGGCAAAGCTCGAAGGCCGGAAACCCTAACTTGGTATATATAGTAATGCCTTCGATCGAACGGTTCGAATGATCCCGAGTTTATCCAATGGTTGTAATAAATTGGGCCCAAGTAATGGGCCGACTAGGCCATTCATGTTGGGCTATTAACTGATAGTTGTTGCATTTCTTAAGCGCAATCACTAGAAACAAGTTTAGAACCCATCTCTAATAACGGGGCGCAGAAATGCACCGTTGACATTCCTAAGTGAAACCACCGTGTCGGTGATAACACTAGGCACATCAACGGTGATAGATCTTGCCTAAGAAGATATTCATCCGCAGCAAGCGCACGGATCTATCATTGTAGCATTTCACCGGAAGTATTCAGTGGTATCGTTATTTATATTTTCCCAAAGGAAGGCATGGTGGAAAAGGATCTAATAGAGACATGAACAAGATAACATGATGCGTAATGGACCAATGCTCATAACAGGGATATAAGGGAACAATAAAGGGATAACTTGACACACTCACTCAAGCCAAACTCAAGGATAAAGATAAATAAGGAATAAAAAAAAGTCCTAAGTGGAGCATACTGATTCTAGTCATGGTCGCGTGCATAGAACCGGGTTGATAGTCGGGCAACACGCATGAGCGGGAGGTCGGAGGCGAGAATGAAATGACGGGGAGACCTCCCGAGCATCCGCCCTAATGGAAGGCATTTACTTAACTCCTACAAAGACACACGAACGTGGGGGGATTTCAAAGGGCGGTCAAGGCTTGTCACGACCAAGCCGCCTACCCCCTCAACCGTGGCATGCACTCATATTCGAAGGATACCGCATCCAGGACACCACGCCCCCGCATACTAGGACACTACTCATGTCCCCATGGCCCCCACCCTACGGATGGACGGAATAGGACACGAGCAAGCCCGAAGGACACAACGAACCGCCATTCAAAGACAATCCCGACACTACCCAATTATATTGCATGAACGGTTTAAGCATAAAGTTCGTATGACGATATCACAACATAGAAACTATAGACTAGTTCATGTGTCATGATCATGTCAAGAACAACATGTTAGATCATAGGATAAATCATGAGGTATAGAAATAACATGAAGACTCTAATCCTAATGCACAACCAAGATAAGATAAGAGCAAGGCTTTGGAAGAATATCATAGAAAGATTTATTCCCGGAATCCATCTTCCAAGGAGCCAAGCCCTCCTTGGTAGCTTTGCCTAGCTCCACATCCTAAACTACTAATCCTACTAGGAGGAGGAAGAAGAAGAAGTGGAGAGGAGAGAGTAACTTTCTTGTGAGGTGTGTGTTACAATGGTGGGAGATGGCCTCCTTTTATAGGTAGAGGAGAGGGGGCTCATTGGAAAATGTCCCTCCCCATATGGAAGGAGCCAAAACCGACCTGGGAACACCTTCCTAGTTTGCTAAACCGACCAACCAACGTCGGCAACGCCGGTTTTGGAAGGTAACAAACCCCAAACTGGGCCTGAACCGCCTCGGGATATACACTGGTGGTGTAACTGCCTTCGATCGGGCGTGTTTGGGCTTGAAAAGTTGTGTGGCGATGTTTGCTCGGCCCGGTTCGCGTGTTTGGTCCATTTCTCCCTTGGGCTTGGTGTTCTCAGAATGCGCCTTTGGGGAGGCGCCTTTTGGTGTATTTTCCACTTGTTTCTTATATAAATCTGCACAATAATAATTTGGACACTACAAGTGGAAATATGTCAATAATAAATGTATATGTGTGTAGTAAGGTATAGTTTCACCCCCTTATTGGTAGAATGTTGACGTTAAAAATATGTCGTTGGTAACCGTCAACAATAGTAAGAGCTTGAATTACACTCTTTGTTTAAAAAAAATATCAATATTTGAATTTCAAAATACAATCAAACGTAGTTTTCTATTATTATAAAATGGTTTCAAACAAAAAAGTTATTAACTACAAATTTCTATATCTTTTATGTAGGTCATTTTTTGCGATTGACAAAGTTTTGATAGACGTTTTCAAAGTGTAATTCATCATATTTGGTCGCAAACCAAGACGTAGAAAAATATGGTAATTTCAAAAATGACTAAAAAACCTAGGATTTTGCATGGGGCCATATTTTGGATGTAAATGACCACAAAAAAATTTGAGGAAGTTTGGACATCGGCGGAGCAGACGTGTTTCATAGTGGTATACGGAACCTTTCACCGAACCCTAGCCTTACACTTAGGTTTCTCATGGTTGTGTGGCATGTGTGCTTTGCAGTGTGCTATCGGCCTCAAACTTTTTCTGAGGCATCTACATGGCATGTGTGAAGGCACCGCCAAGTTTGAGAATTTTCTAAAATTGTTTGGTAATTTTCTCTAATTATTTTAATTACCGCGCGACTTCTCCCGTTAATTATACGTTGAACTATGACCACCCCCAAAAAGACCTGAAACGGTGCCAAACTTTGCTGCAAGGTCTCTTGTGCCCTAGGAGGCAAAACTTGTGGAGGTCGGTGCGAAATTATTGTGTTTTCAAAGTGTAATTCACCATACTTGGTCGCAAATCCAAGACGTAGAAAAATACGGTAATTTCAAAAATGACTAAAAAAACCTAGGATTTTGCGTAGGACCATATTTTGGGTGTAAATGACCACAAAAAAAATTTGAGAAAGTTTGGACATAGGCGGAGTAGACGTGCTACATAGTGGTATACGAAACCTTTCACTGAACCCTAACCTTACACTTAGGTTTCTCATGGTTGTGTGGCCTGTGCGCTTTTAAAGTGTGTTATCGGCCTCAAACTTTTTCTCGAGGCATCTACATGGCATGTGTGAAGGCACCGCCAAGTTTGAGAATTTTCTGAAATTGTTTGGTAATTTTCTCTCGATTATTTTAATTACCGCGCGACTTCTCCCCAATTAATTATATGTTGAACTATGACCACCCCAAAAAGACCTAAAACGGTGCCAAACTTTGCCGCAAGGTCTCTTGTGCTCTAGGAGGCAAAACTTGTGGAGGCCGGTGCGAAATTATTGTGTTTTCAAAGTGTAATTCACCATACTTGGTCGCAGAAAACCAAGACGTAGAAAAAAATACGGTAATTTCAAAAATGACTAAAAAAAAACCTAGGATTTTTTGCGTGGGGCCATATTTTGGGTGTAAATGACCACAAAAAAAAAAATTTGAGGAAGTTTGGACATAGGCGGAGCAGACGTGTTTCATAGTGGTATACGGAACCTTTCACCGAACCCTAGCCTTACACTTAGGTTTTTCATGGTTGTGTGGCATGTGCGCTTTGCGGTGTGCTATCGGCCTCAAACTTTTTCTCGAGGCATCTACATGGCATGTGTGAAGGCACCGCCAAGTTTGAGAATTTTCTCGAAATTGTTTGGTAATTTTCTCGATTATTTTAATTACCGCGCGACTTCTTCCCGTTAATTATACGTTGAACTATGACCACCCCAAAAAGACTGAAACGGTGCCAAACTTTGCCGCAAGGTCTCTTGTGCCCTAGGACGCTAAAAACTTGTGGAGGCCGGTGCGAAAATTATTGTGTTTTCAAAGTGTAATTCACCATATTTGGTCGCAAATGGCACGTAGAAAAAAATATGGTAATTACAAAAATGACTAAAAAGACCTAGGATTTTGCGTGGGGCCATATTTTGGGTTTAAATGACCAAAAAAAATTTGAGGAAGTTTGGACATAGGTGGAGCGGGACGTGTTTCATAGTGGTATACGGAACCTTTCACCAAACTCTATCCTTACACTTAGGTTTCTCATGGTTGTGTGGCTCGCGGCGCTTTGTAAAGATGCTATCGGCCTCAAACTTTTTCGAGAGGCATCTACATGGCATGTGCAAAGGCACCGCCAAGTTTAAGAATTTTCTCGGAATTGTTTGGTAATTTTCTCGCATTATTTTAATTACCGCTACGACTTTTTCTAGTGTTTACTAACACTTTCTTAAAAGCCCAAATGACCCATATAACTAATGTTGATCTCGATGAGCTCTAACACGTTTGTATTCAAAGTTTTTCGATTTAAGGTCATTTAGTGTTTCGTTTCACCTCGTTTGACCAAGTTTGACTTTTCCAATTCAAACTAAAGACGCTTTTGGAGCCCTAGATCTCCTCTTTTTCAAAAGTCACGAACACCAACTTTGTGTAGCTCCTCAAGATCTACACTCTATATATACAACTTTTTGTATTCAAAGTTTTTCAATTTGAGGCCATTTAGTGCTTCGTTTGACCAAGTTTGACCAAAACACATTAGAGGTGACTCTATATATAACCGCCCCTGATTTGAGGTTACATTAGGGGTGGCTGAAATATAACCGCCCCCGATTTGAGGAGACATTAGGGGTGGTTGAATATAACCGCCCTAATGTGTCGGGTAACATTAGGGGCGGCTCAGTAACATGAGCCGCCCCTAATGTGCCAACAAGATAGGGGCGGTTTGTTATACCCTAATGTGCCAACAAGAGGGGCGGTTTGCTTTACCCAGGAATTTTGCATACATTAGGGGCGGCTCAAATTATGAGCCGCCCCTAATGTAAAACCCAAGCGCTCTCTTAGTTCCCTTTTGTAGCAGTGTATGTTTCCTATCTGATTCTTTCCGGATGGATGAGTCCAATACGCACGTTACGTTTCCTATTCTTCTGTTAGTTTTTCTGTATAGTCAGCGTATAGGACTGTGTCCTTTCCAATCTCGGCTGTACGTGCATAGTCCGCGTACTATATGGGCGTGTACGTGGTGGAGAAAGAGATCGAGATCGATAAACATGAGCCAGCGGTGTATGTGACGTGGTGGAGTAGATTAGTGCATTGCTTTACTACACACAAGTCATGACATGTAAGTGACGTGGTGGAGTAGATTAGTAGCAGTAATAGACCTGTAGCACAACGTCATATGATAATATATAGATTGTTGATCAAATGCTCGCTTCATATTACTGTAAATATCTTATTTAAATGGAAAACATTCTTTCATTTTGCTTTTTAGAATTTGTGACGGTGGGAAGAAGAATTATCACCAGCTGCCTACCCAGAGGACCCATTGACAATGACAAATCCACTCATGTTGTGCTTCTTTGTAGGGCCATAAAATTTTTCATAATATTTTTCCATTATCTTATTTTATATTAAAATCACATAGTTTTTTTTTCTCTCGTTACAACGCACGGGCATATTTGCTAGTAACAGAAATAAAGAGAGATGTATCCAATCCTACAACGGTACTTAGCTTTGTACTCAGACGTCCAGAGGAAAGTCAACCAAACTCCAATATTATTTGCACATGAAGGATCCGCGGATCATGATTCGACTGTAGATTTAGTGAGATCGATCTTGCTGAGGTATGACTCCGTGAGTGACCCGTAGTAGAGATGCTCGCCGACCTTGAGGCAGCCGGTGGCGAGGGCGAGGCCCTGGTCCGTGTACATGGTGACCGGCTTCCCGTCCAGAGCCACGCTCATCGCCCCCGAGTTCTTGAGGGATCGGGGAACCGTCACGAACTTCTCCGCGAGGTACACCAGCTTCCGGATGAAGGGGTACTTCATCAGCAAATCCCGCTGACGAGTCCTCCCCTGCGGGTTCACATACACACGATGCATCGAGTCAACTGTCTCTGCCTGGCAAATTTTGGAACAGATGCATGCAAAAAGCAAAATTTCCGATTACAAGAAGAGATTGTGCCAGTTTAGATGTTATTACCGCGGACAGGGCAATCCAGTAGCGGCCTTCCCCGTCGTACCGGATGTTGTCGGGGAACCCCGGCAGGTTGTCGATGAAATCCTCGATCGTGCCTTTCTTCTCGCCGGCGATGTGGTACCTGGAGCACCTCTTCCTGCATCACCATCCATATGGAAATAGAAGAGGTCAGGTGCGCAGGTCATGCCGTGCGAATCGTCGAGAGTAGTTTTAAATAGCTGGCTATAGCTGTTAATTTAGCCGGCTATAGCTTCTGAGAAAGGCTCCCGATATATGGCATTTAGCCAGCTATAGCCGGCAGGCATAGCCGGCAATTTAAAACTAGGCGACGGACACACACAGATCTCACGGATTTACTCACATGACGGTCTCGCAGTAGATGAGGGAGCTCTGGTCCGGCGACACAGAGACGCCGTTGGCGAAGTAGAGGTCGCGCGCGAGCACGGCCGTCCGCCCCGTGGACGGGTCGAAGCTCATGAGTCGCCCGTGAGGCCGCGCCTCGAGGATGTCCATGTAGCGGTTGCCGAAGTTGTACTTGTACGACGCGTCCGTGAAGTAGATGGTGCCGTCGGCGGCGACGTCCACGCCGTTGGTCAGCGCGAACTTGAGGCCCTCCGCCGAATCCGTCAGCAGCTCTACCTTCTTGTCCGGGCTCACCTTCAGTAACCCCTGTCAAGAAGCATCAGTGTTCACGGGTGAATGAATATTGAAAAGCCAGCCGGGATGTCAACTCACGATGTCGGCGTCGGCGACGATGAGAGCGCCGTCAGAGGCGAGCACGAGACCGAGCGGTCGGCCGCCGGTGCGGACCCAGTCCTCGACGTCCCCGCCTGGCACGCTGACCCTCCGGACCCACCCGTCGGCGCACCCCGTGTACAGCCACCCTTCGGCGGCGTCGAACGCCAGGTCCTCCGGGCCCGGGAGGCGCCCCTCGCCCACGCGCTCGCTGAGCTGCAGCGCGCGGCGCTCGTGCCGCGGCGCGGACACGTCGGGCCCGTACCAGTACTCCGGCGGCATCGGCGCCGGCGAGAAGTCCCTGGGACTGTACAGCACGACCGCGAGCACCGCTGGCGCCAGCACCAGCGCCACGGCCTTCAAGAAACCGAGCCCCGCCGCCGCCATGGTGGTGCTCTCTGCCGCCAGCAGGCGCCGCACAACACGCAACTCGATGATAGGGAATAAGCCCCAAACCCCCACGTCTTTGCACGCGTGGACACAAGCGAGTGCAATAGTGGACGTGGAGACGACATTCTACTCCACCTCGTGTTTGGTTTCATCAACGTGACATGACACAGGCGACTTCTGGTTCGGGACAGGAAAATTATCTCATCCACTTTTCTTACCTCTCTCTTTCACGCTAACCCGCCTCGTCTATTGTCCGTTGTCTGTTGCTTTCATCCTACTTTTCGCCCACGGTATCGGCAGTTTCGGGATGTAAAATATTCAGACATCATACCATTCATGCTATTTTCTTTGCGCATCAAACCTTTGCAACACGTGGGTTGAAAATTTAGGTTATATAATTCTTTTTTAGTTTTGTTTTGTCTTTTGTGGGTTCGGCAAGCGTTGCCATATAAATTTGCCAAACCTTGGTAGCTTATATGGTTAAGATCAAAACGTACGGTAGCCTTAGTAGATTTCCCAACGAGGTGTGTTTCAGATCATGGCTCTTATCCTTTGTATGATGTAGATCACACACTGCACATACCTCTGTCTGCAGAAAATAGTGACAGGTAAATTTATGATATGAAACTGAATATTTTAAGAATAGTTTTCATAGGTCCTCATAGACTGCAAGCTAAAATTTACTAAACAGCCAACGACAAAGTGTGGCAGAGGGCACAATTTCTGTGAAAATTTCATGCTATCAAGTAGTGGTTGAATGGTAGAAAATTGGTGCCATGCAAGTTCTGAACCTTCAATATTTTTTAGTTGATAGAAGTTGTGTAGTATAAGTTGGCTACCAGTGGCGAGGTCAGAAATTATGCATAGGGGGGCCGGTCCAAGAATTTCAACCATATAAGAAAAGAGTAGCTTATTTGCTTTGATTTTTACACCGGAGCTAGACTCTTATTTTTCCAAATTTATTCGGTATTTAACATTTAACCATGCATATTGTTCTTTCCATGGTAGACGATTGTGTCTTTCTACAATGGAGCCAAAAATTATTATACATAAAAAAATGACATGATGTTAGGGTGGGCCCATGGCCCCTGCCAGCCCCCTCTTGGCTCCGCCGGCCAGTGTTGGCTACCAAACCTAACAACATGAAACATCTTGATTCTCAGGGAGCCAGATATGCAGATTAGTCGCTGGGCTTCTATTCCAGAGAGTATATTGAAGCAGGAAATGGCATGAAGATTAGCATACAAAGATGTAGCACAACTATGCAAGGGGTACCAACAGTTTGTAGTTATTCTAAGTTGAGTTGTCTATGCCTATAATCATTCATGTGTGTGTTGTGTTGTGTCCTTTTTCCTATGTCTGCTGGACCGAGTGGAATGTGTGTATCATAGAGATTGGAGGTTGTGTCCTTTTTCTTATGCCTGCTGGACCGAGTGGAATGTGTGTATCATAGAGATTGGAGGTCATGGAAAAATTGTAAGGTTATAAGGGGCATGGTATGATCTATCAAGTAAAATTTTGTTCTTGACCGAGTATAATAGATTTATTTACTTTACTTTATTTTTAAAATTCATAATGATATGTTGTTTACTAAGTTTGATGTGAAGAACTATTGTTTAATGTGTGTTACCCTAGATGTCGTTGTAGCGTTAGCACAAGCATTATACTAGTTATTCTAATACCAGAAATTAAAGCTGGAATCCATTTAGTAATATACTAATCTTTTATATCAATGGCTATTGTTAAGTCTACTAATACTTAGGGTAACCAAATACAGTCACGATATTCTAACCGTTTGCAAATAGATCAACTTTTTATATTTACTCTTGTGCACACAAGGGGTCAATAGTGAACACTAAAAACCACAAGTGTGACAATACAGAAGTAAAACCGAGCGCAAGGAATTCCACCAGGAGATTAACAAAACAGATCCAAAATGAACAACCACTCGAGCAAACTCAAAAATGCAGAGCAAAGACACAAACATATAGAGACAATGACACTGGATATTACTGCATATAAAGCAGATAAGTTTCTTGCCAACTAGAAATAGGTACAAATAGTTACACTCAATAGACCTACTGAAGATGACGCCAAATATTACTGCATAAAAACAGATAAGTTGAGTACATTTAGTCAAATTTCCATACGGTATTAAAACTATCCACTCCTGATAAATTACATACCATAGAGTTTATTAATTTATTAAATTTAATATGAGCAGACTCACAATAGATTCAACAGATTGGCCACTTGCTGTTGCTGCGGCTTAGCTTATGAGGGAAGACATGCCTAAACCTGATGGCGACGAAGATGTAGCTGGATTTGTCGGCTTCTTGTGTGTGTCCCACCTCTCCACGGAGTCAGCCCGGCCAGGCCGGCTTAATTAGGTGGGGGTGACGAGGAGGTCGCAGTCTTGCACCGCCGAATGTTAGCTGCCGACCGCCGGGTACCGACGTCGCTAGCCGACCACCCTCTCCCAAAGGCACAACATTCGCCCACACAAACCGACCCGCCCACGAAGCCCAACAAGACGACGATGGACGACGACGGTCTTCTTCCACGCCGCAAGCTCGCCGGAACCCTAGACGACGACGACGACGCCGCCGCCTTCCCGCGCCCCACCACGACCCACCTCCACCCCAAAGAACTTCTTGTGGGGCTATAGAATGGCCGGGCCGGGGAGGTAGGTAGGCACGGGCGGTCGGAATGGTCGCCGGGCGGCTTAGGTGCGGTTGGCCGTGGTCGGGCGGTTGGGCCAGGGGGGCGGGGCGTCGTCGCCATTGATGGAGCTCGGAAGTCGGACGCCGTGGGCGGTGAAGAAGAGAGAGAGGGAGGGGAAGAAGGGGGGGGGGGGAGGTGAGAAGGCGGACGCCGGCGCCCCTAGGTTTTTATGCAGTAATATTTGGCGTCATCTTCAGTAGGTCACGGCGTCATCTTCAGAATACGTCGTCGCCTGAGTTTGGCCCATTTCTATCAGTGATTTTCATTTCTATCGGTGAAATACGTCATCTTCATTTTTATTGGCGTCATCTTCAGAATACGTCGTCGCCTGAGTTTCTGAAGTCTGGCATGCTCCCAGGAGCCACGGTAAACATGCATGTGAGAGGAGTGAGGTGACGGTGGACCCCACTAATGCAAGTGACTAAAATTGTTATAATTCACAAACCAAAAGTCTAAATTAAATTTTGATCACACCATTAAATTTGTTTTAATAAATCCTTCAAAACTAGATGTCACAAGGATATATTTAGATAAAATTATAAGTAGGCCCCACTAATGATAGTTGGTATAGATTAGAGATATAAAGGAGGAATGAGTGCGAGAAAGTGTCGTAAAAGAAGGGAATCTTGATGACCAGGAATGTATAGAGGAAGTAAATGAGAAATATGAGTGCGGAGAGTCTTAGTCGGAATTCAGGGCTTCCTCCGTCGATGAGGATATCAGATTCGGCGAAGGATTTGTTTTCCAACGAATTTGAAGATTCAGAATGATGAAGGCACGTCCGTGTGGCTATAGGAGAAGAGGCAAGTAGAAACGATCGGAGCCGGCCAGTGCGCGTCGGACGGACGTCAACTCATCCACTGGGTGCACTGTCGATCGGAGTCTGGGCTCTGTGCTACCCTGTCGGATTCAGTGACGGGCTCATCATGTTCACGAATCGGTTCAGCTCTTAGAGCAACTCTGCCTCTCGCTCGATGGTTCCAACCTTGCTAGACAACAAGGTCAACAACACTGAAGGGGCTTGGGTTGACCGAGAAGTTTGACGAGGCCAAGGGCACTCACAATGCAGACTCTACAATAAAGTCTAAGCACATTTATTACCTTCATATTTATTGTAATTTACTGATGTGGTGCTGATGTGGCAGTATATTTATGGAAGAGATATGAGAAAAAATAAGACTCCAAGTCCACAATATTTAAGATAATAAATAGTCTTAGACTCTATGATAGAGTCTGCATTGTGAGTGCCCTAAGGTGTTGGGTCTTTCTTGGGAAGGGGTGCAAGAAGGATTGAGGGTGCAGCTTCTGGAATATGGATTAGAGTTTGGCTTCTCAAATATCTCACGTGAGAATTCTGGGATATTTTTCTGTGGGGAGATTTATTGATCTTTTGGTTCCTCATCTAGACTAAAGTTGGGTCGGGCCCAAGTCAAACAACACTTCTTAACGTGATCATAGTTAAAACAAGCAATGCAATGAATATTATTTTTCTCGAATACATAAAAGTTTTGTATATCTTTTATATTAAGTAGAGAAACAGTGAAAGGTTACAACGACGTATCACAAATGAGGCACTATGAGGGAACAGAGTTGTAAAATCAGTTCAGCCCTCCCTAGCGGAAGAGATGCAATGAATATTTTCTGTGCATCTACCACGAGCATGTCCTCGAGCCAGACAATGGATGCATCCCAGAAATGACTCCTTAGTGGGGAGATTCGAATATGCAAAATCCCAAACTTCTAGGAATTTGGTGGATGCATTGATTGATTGGTAAGGATTCAGACTAAAAAAATTGTAGGTTTAGGGATGACGATTCACAATCCAGAGAACTCGTGACATGACGATCAAAGCTTAAATCATTCTTTAATAATCTGCTAATGGCTTGACGAGCAAGGGGCTGAGAACTAGAATGGTACAAAAATTCCCTTAAAAGGCTTAGGGATCAAATCAATGGGCATAGAGAAAGCAGAGAAGGTGATCATCCTAGACGTCTTAACCTTAATCATGGGTGGACTGTGGACAATCTTGTTGGTAAATCTGACATGTTTGTTTTTCTTGTTGACACCTTTGCCAATCTCTTAACAGTTTGGAGAGAACAGTTGCCTATTTCCTTATCAAGAAAACTAAATGATGTTTTTGTAGCATAAGATATTTTTGTATTTATTTAATTCAGAAATGCACAGGGAACAGAAAATCTAAGAGGGATTCATACTTGTCTTATTAGCTAAATTTTATGTGTTTTTTGGCGAATCTTGGTGCCGGCAGCCTGGCGCCACCCCCACCTTCATCCAGCAAGTGGTATGTGGCAATCAGGAGCCAAGAAATCTCAGGAGTATGATAGGAAAATACAGGAAATACAACGAGTGTGGTGTTTGTTGTCTTAAAAGAGTGTGCACCCTCCGTTCGAATTGTAGTTCACTTTGGCTTTTTTTAGATACATTGATTTTGCTATGCACCTAGTTATACACTATGTCTAGATACATAGCAAAACAAATGGATCTAGAAAAGCCAAAGTGAACTACAATTTGGAACGGAGGGAGTATTACGCCTACGGTGGCCGTGCACTAGCCAATTCTTTCCTATACTTCAGGCTATTCACGGGTTTTGCCAAATTGTGATTAGGTAGCCCCTCTCTCACCCTTTTTTTCTTGTGGGTAGTGCACCACATAGTGTAATGACTCATTACTCTTGTCCAGTTGTCCCATGCATGTTTTTCTTTATCTACACTCTTACACATCACACTTATAGATATCTTATAATAATAAAGTATTGACACTGCACATAGGAACAAAAAGTGACTAAGATGGTGGTTCTACTCTTCTCTCTATCTTTACTGTTGTCCTTTTGCCCTTTTCTTAGTACCATCCATCCCTCTGCTCTATGGCACTCTTTTGTGCTTGTTTCTGTTACTGTGAGTAAAGTAGAGGCATCATGTGGGTGATGAAGTCAAGAGCTAAAACATGTAGCTTGGTATGAAATGATTGATTAGTGTTATATTTGTTGGTCTAATTTTTTTTGACAAATTTGTTGGTCTTATTGATGGCCTAATATGAAAAGTAGAACACTTGGCATGAGGTGAGTTTACAACTTTACATGCGTTTGCACTTGGTCCTTTTATTATAGATAATCTTGCGTGAAGCCTTTAGGATAATCAAGTATTCTTGGTATACTTTTATAATCCTATAAACAAAAATAACACTTAACAAAGATAAACAAAAGTAAAATTTCTAAAATTAATAAACATGATACAAAAATCAATGTGAACTTCATACGTCTCCACAGGATACTAAAAAATTATTTCCAATAATGAAAAACACAACTTCAATATTTTGTTGTAATATCATAGTGACATACAACATTTGAGACTGTATAGACCAAAATCTACCAGCTCATTACTTGAAAACATAAATTAATGAACGAAACTCAATTGGTGTTAATCTCTTACAGTTTATCTCCAACACCTTTTATTACATAATGTCATTGCCCACTCTATAACACAATTGCTTCCAACATAAATTACTTCACGGACTCATTTTTATCAACTTTGTCGTTGCCCCTACCCTCATTGTTATCCTTTGCCTTCTGTATTGGTAGGCCGGTGAGGCTACCTGAGCTAGAAGTTCCCTCGGAATTACCCTGCCCAAGGAAGTTGAAGAAGTGGACTTGCCCTCCATCTGCAATGTTGTAACATTGGGCGATGACACGTGGTGCGCGCTTCTTCTTCTTGTAGATGCGACAGACGACCCAGGAGTCATCCGGATTAATCATGGCAGGAACAACCTTGGGCACACTTGTAGTAGCATTGCGGAGAGCTTCAGAGGGATTATCCTTTTTCTACGGAGAGAGTTCACAAAACTATTCATTATGCAGTGTTGTTTTAGGTGAAAATGGAAAAAACATGGTGAATACTAATGTTGGTTTACAAAGGACAACAACTAGGCTTGGTAGCAAAAGTTAAGTTTGAGGTTACTAGTTTTACAAATGACCAAATTGGACAACATGAATGGTAAAAAAAAAGTGAAAATGAAGATTCTTATTTAATTAGACAATTTTTAGTTGTTAATTTGTTATCTATAAACAACTCCATGTTAGGAAAAAGGCCTCAGTACTTGAGATATTACATCAACAATTTCAACAAGAAACAAGTTACCGACACGTGTTGTTGGCTAGACTAGTCAAGTTTACTTTTCGAGCAAACCGACAATGAACTCCTTTTTACATCAAATTTTTGTATCTTCAAAGAATCCCGCCCGAGGATGACTAACTATTTCCCCACACAAGAAAGTTTGCAGGACCAATTAGCAAGACTTGCACTTTGTATAATCCCCTCCTAGTTAACATGCAATCAATTTTAGTCAAGAACAAACTTTTCTTTGGATTGTGAGTCAATATACCTTTGCGATTGCCACTGTATCACGACTGTGTTCTCCTATTCCATCAGGCCCAATCACAGGATAGGGTGCGAGGCCGGCTTGGATAAGGCTATATTCTTGCATGACCCATTTTGTGTTCTCACCAACAGCTGCCTTGCCAAGGTAGAAAACTAGTGTTTTCTTTAGCCCAACAGGCATTCCACCATTGATGATATTGCTAAAGATGGGCACATCCTTACCCGATGCTCTCCAGTGTCCGTCACCCGCTGCACGATTGCACCGGTTTCCATGTGGCCATCTTTGTACCCTTTGACTAAAGAAGTATTTCTCCACAGATCCCTCTGTGTACATACAACAATAAAAACCAAGCAGGAAATTTTTAGCCATACATAGATCAGATCAAACTGTAGCAGGAGCAATCAAATGAAATTAAAAAGGAAACTTGTATATGTATTGGTGGGAAAGGTTGCCTGGTACTAGGTCCCAAGGGTTGCGGCTTAGGATATCCACATCAACAATGCATTTTGAGGGGAGTGGTCCATTCACTGCACGAGGACGAAGGTAGAGCATCACGATCTCCTCTTCAGTAGGTTTAAACTTGAACCCAGGCTCGAGTTCCACGGAGGCTTCACTTGCTGTGGCCTTAGAGAAATCCATGGATGTCTGCTGTTGGGTGATTGGTGGGCTCTACTCTAGATATAGTGAGCTTATTTGGGATTATTAATTTGGTGATGGAGATAGAAGTGTGGGTAAGGGACATTTATAGGAGAAAGGGGGCTCTGTAACCTTGCGTGAGGATAACTCATCTTTATCTCCTGTCCTATGTCATTCTCCCTTTTTTGGTCCCCATCATCCAGTGTGTGCCTTAAAAGATACGATTAAAAAGTCCCACATATAAGGGTTTATCTCCAAAATCTCTCCCTAAACCCAACAGCACTACCCAACCTTTTGATTTTTGTATGATGGTTCCTCTTTTGTGATCTTCGAATCTCAATTTATTTTACAGCCCCTTAGGTGTTATATGTTATTTGGGTTCCTAGTGGTTCAAATGGGTAGCACTAGCTAGTTAGAGCAATGGGCACGATGTCCGTTGGGTATTCATATAGGTTCCTTCATAATTAGCTCCAAGGCTATGTTTTTCTTTGCACCTCCCATTGCAATGTAGCATTGTTTGACATCCTTTTTTATTTTGCACTGTTCATTGTACACATTTGTCGTCACATTCACCATTTTTTGTTGCTCTTATGCTAGAAAGTAATGTCTGCATAGTCCAAATGTGGAGAAGGTGTAAAGTGAGGGGACTCAAGCTCATTTTTTCCACTACTACCCTGACAACAGAATTTGTTCTATTTCGATCTAGACAAAGAAATGCTAGGTGGCAGTGACTAGGCATTGTTTCTTGCATCTCGCCATAATGAAAGTTCGTCTCATCTAATTACTTTAATCTACCTTTTTTTATTTTGAGTCTCTTATGGGGGGAGGTTATGCATGGAAGATGCAGACATATGAGACTGCAACTATGTGCGACAAAGGGTTTCTAGTAGACTTTGCTTCCAAGTTTGGTCCAGCCTTCAGTTACATGGTTATGTTTCTTGTATGCTTTTATTGGTTTAGTTCAGTGAGTACACAAGCTAATAACTGTACTATGTTTGTTATGTTATTATTTCAATTAAGTAAATCTTGAATCGGTTATCAACAAAGCTATAGTCGCACACATCACGAAATCATCAGATATCTGTTAGTTTTATATTGCTTCCATGGTCAGAGTACTATCTGTTGCAAAACGGTTTAGAGATTTAGATATAGGTCCATCAGATTATTCTGCTATGTTTGCATCATCTGCATGTGGAGAAAGGATAGAGTGAGGGACAAGCTGACTTTTCCACACTCTATCTTTTCCATCAGTATGTATCCTCAAGCTATTTTTCCCACTCTTTATATCGATATAACAAATAAAGGGTATTCCATCCACAATTTTCACTCAATCTTGATCAACAGAATTTGTAGTGTTCCAACTCAAAAAGATGCTTCGAGTAAACAAGTAATATATTTTTTTATTTTATTTGGTCAGTTTCTGCTTTCATATGAGTTTGTGTCATCGATTTTTTTTTTTTTTTTTTTTTTGATAAGTTGCGTCATCGAGTTAGTTGAGCCTATCCTTTTGTATTAGTTAGGAGAAAAAGAAAAACAGAGTCACAACGTCCAGCAGAGCAGGTTGCTGAACATGTAATTAACATTGACTAATAGAGTGATAGAGTAGTAGTTTTCACTACTCAGGAGTCAAACAAATATAGATATGCAAACCTGAATCACTGAGGTTGGTCCAGACTCCAGTCTAGAGCAAACATACTATAGTTGACCTTCGCCATCACTACGAACGATTTTGCTCATATCACAGAACAAGATACTAGTTCATTCCTCATCAGTGCAGTGCCGCTCACTTTGAGTTGTAGTCTCACGGAACAAGGCTGCAGCAGGTTCCGACGGTCAATCATGGTCCGTCTGCTGGTCAGCATGAGATCAGATTCTGTTCAGGCTTCCGTTTCACTTGTTGAAGCTATTCTTCTCTTCTTGTTTGGCAGCGACACACTTCTTTTCGCATTTTGGTGGGAGTGAATTGTGTGAAGTGTGAAGCTGAACAAAACGTGCCCAAACTCCCATCGTGGAAATGGCCGGAGCTATGGTTCAGTGTAACCTTGTTGATTTAACCATAGAAAATGGTCCATGCAAGGCAACTTGCTCCCGAGGCCCACTGTCAGACAGAACTCCCGGCCTTGAACCGGTCAACATTCTTCATTAGTTGTGGACCACTAGATACGCATTGTGATTCGTGCTGACACACTTGTCAGATTCTTGCTGGCACACTTCTCCAGAGCACGGTGCATCCATGTGTGTGAATTGTGATCCAACCGAGCGTGCGCCAGGCCAGGTGGCGAGGTGATCGAGGTGAGCGGTGCGGTGCGGTGCGGTGCGGTGCGGTGCAGTGTAGTGCAGCTACAGAACGTGGACGTGACGGAGAACTGTTGGTCCGGGCGCGCCCCATGTACTCCCATATCCTCACCCATCGACATACGGGGCCCAAGGAATCGGACCCTACCTGTCGTGAAGAGAGCCGATTCCAACGACACGGGCGCCGCGGCTTCGACTTCCGGGCCAAGAGAGGCAAAAAGGTGAAGGGAGGGAAAAGGGCCCCGCAGACGCAACACAACGCAAGAAATCCACCACCGCCGCCCGCTATCTGCCAGCCGCCGCCGCCGCCTACAGTCGCCTGACACCAACCTCATCCAGCCGGGACAATGTGGTGGGGTGTTTCTCGGCCACGGGCCTGAGTGGAGAGGGAGGGCAAGGCAGACTGGGGGAGGCGCCGCTGCGGCGGCCGGGTGGAACCATCTCGCTCTTGCTTCTCGATCAGAGAGGGTTGGTGAGGGGAAACGGGGAGGCGGAGGCCATCGTTCAGATGGTGATCATCAGACTGCGTTCGAGGGAGACGGGACAGACCAAGGAGAGGAGGAGAAGGCTGGGGTTTGGTTGACAGCCTTGCCCCGGTTGAGCGGTTTGGCTTTAGGTGAGTTCGTTGTTCCTCCTTCTCCTACTCCACAATTTCATCAATTTTCTGTAAAAAGAAGCATTTTTTCATCCAGAAGCCACAAGTTTCGAATTTTTTATTTTATTTTCGCAAAAAAAAAGTCTCACTTTTTTATACCATACACTGAATGTTTACTGCAGCTTCCTGTCGGGTAGGGTGAAGACCTACAACCATCTTGATACATTCACACAATAGGCCCAACTTCTATCAGACAGATGGCCAGAAGAGATGTCCCTAGAATGATGGTAAGTTCATTTTGTCACCTCCTCTGTAACAGTATCATAAATATATGTAGCATGCTAATTTGGTCTCTCCATAAATGCAACCCAAAGTCCCACATGTTTTCACAGTTTACAGGTACTTAGAGCTAGGACTAATCCTCACTACCACCTTGTGTTCATTTTATTTCTCAGTAGGTACCACCTTTCTAAATTTTTATTAGTGTAATAAAACAGACATAAAAAAATAAATATCAAGAACGTATGTTTTATAGTATTACCTTAAAATAAGGGTAGAAGCGCCCAGGGCTTCTGGTTATCTTTGAATGGGTCTCTACAAACCGAAGTTTTATCATATCTTGGCAAGGAGAACATAAAGCCATCACGCTATAAGATAATACATGCCCATGTGGCTTCTAAGCAACGTTTATTTTTTAGTGATGAGGACATCACCACACTGGACACGCCGACACCATGGTCTTCCCCAAGTTGCAACTCGTCCTCAACTCGGTTGCCACGTCACCCCTCGATTCAACGGATATGTCATCACTGTTTCGGCCATATCTTCTTCGCACGACACATCGAAAACGGGCGATCTTAGATGCGTTGGAAAGGGGACGATGACACCGTCGTTTTGGAACTGGTCCCAGATCCAGATGGCCCGTGGATCATTCTATATGACCACGAGAAGGTGCGACATCACCTGTGTTGGGCCAACTTGGCCATGTATCGAGTTGGGCCTTAAGCCCAAGTTGTGGGCGCTTCCATGCTAGTCGCCCACAACCCTAGCATTCCTTCCCCTAATATACTCAGTATCCACCGCCGTTTAGACTCGGGTTTTGTTTAGTTCAAGTTTTCCGGGGAGAAACTTTGATTGATTCGTTGTAACGGTGAAGACAATTCCTTTTATAGTGACCCAAGGCCCCCTCGTTCTTGTTCGTCACCACTATGTCGATTAGTCCTTTTGTGATCCGAACTCAAACCCCATATTCAATTCGCGTCATTCATATTTGCAATTATCAGATTGCGTGTTTACCTGTTCTTGCTTGTGGTCTTCGATTCGCTTGTAGGAAAAGCCTTCTTGGCATGGTCAATCAAGTCGTGCTCGGTTGATAACCATCGGAGCTATGGTGTAGCGGTTGCAAGGTTCAAATCGTGTTGATTTGAAGCAGGATCGTCAACGTCGAGATCTCCACCAATCGAATTTACCCTTTACCTCACGAAAGATCGGGCCGGCGCCTCGTCATTTAGATTAAAGATTAATCTCCTAGCACTATGTGGATTGAAGAGATGATGTGGCTAGACTGAATTGATTATATACTCTTTGATTTGATATAGAGTTTTTCTTTATAGTTTGTGAAATTATTTTTGAGCATGTATCTAGATTATATATTGTGGTTTATTGAGAAATGTACTTTATTTACATAAAAATATGATGTTCTTGATATTTGCGGTCATCGTTGATCATATGTCTACCTTTGTCAAGGCTGGACTTCTAATTTGACCCCAAGTATTTCTCGTTTTAAGTGTATTTTTTAAATGAAACCATGGCAACGCACGAGCATTATACTAGTTAGTGTAATAAACCGGACATAAAAAATTAAATATCAAGAACGTATGTTTTGTAGTATTACCTTAAAATAAGGGTGAAGTGCCCAGGGCTTTTGGTTATCTTTGAATGGGTCTCTACAAACCCAAGTTTTATCATATCTTGGCAAGGGGAACATAAAGCCATCACGACCTCACTGAAATACCGGCTCATGGTCTTGCTAGATCTCTTGAAATATAAGGCAATCACACAATTTCTCGATTGTGATCAATCAAGCGTTTTTTATGCGGAAACATAGCTAACTATTCTTCAACCAACACATGTATAGTATAATCCCTTAGTAGACCGGAATCACGCAATCGGGAGGAAAGCTTCCCGAGAGCAAAGACAACTTTCCTCATTTGAAGTTGATGGATGTAGTTCGTAGACTGTTCCATTATATAGTTCATCTAGCCTTTTTTTGCTTCTCCAAATCTATGCTCACCCAAGGGCCCTATTTGATTGGCAATATTCTAGAGCAAAGATGCAAACGTTGTCGCCATTGGATAATAGCAATGACAATAGATAGGACACTTAACATCCGAGCTCTTTCTTTGGATAACATAATCGTAAATGTACCTTAATCAATATACTACCTTAATGTATTATAAGTGGGTTAATTACACATAAGTGAGCTCATAGTTCACATTAGGTAATGTGTATAGAAATACTACCTTAATCGATATACATATGCCACTCACTTTCTAAATGTATTATATCATCATAAGTGGGTTAGTTACACATAATGACGACAACCTCTTATTTTTTGCTAAGATAACCTATAACCATATTATGCTTACCAAATAATTTTTAAAGCATGAATTCATTTATCAATACTTTATTTCTTGCTTTTTTTTTTCTTCTTTTTAGGTTTGGAACTACTAATGAATCTCTCTCAAGCCCAACTTGGAGGATTAGCTTCCCTTGAGGTAATATCATCATATTTTTCCAATTTAGTCACTCAATTACCGTTTTTCATAAAAATATTAAATATCGATTTAATTCTACAAAATTGGTATAGATATCAATGATATATTATTAGTCATGTTTGTATATTTTTCTGGTAGGTTAATGGACAAAGGTCTATAATGGTTCTTGACCCATCACCCTTAAAAATGAGCAACCCATCACTGTTGTCTTACTACCGTGGAACAACAAAATCTGGAACTCTAGATGATCGAAAGGATGCATGCAATGCAACAATTTTCAAATTTGATGAGCTAGATTCTGCATCAAAGTTATATGACCAACTTACTCAAGTTGATCATCCATGTGTGATGAAAACTCTAGGATTCGCTAGTAGAGTTGGAGAGCAGATTAATTCCACATTTTTAGCTCTTCTACCATTTGATACAACATGGTTAGGCTAGGAGTACTGATTGTTTGAGTAGGATGGACTAAGGAGGCCATGGATATTTTGACAAAGATAAAAAAAATAGATAGTTGAAACGGTAAGCAAGTTTTGTCATAACTATAATTTGTATTGTCTACTATTTAAATTGCATTGGTTATAATGCATTGGATTTTCATAGAACATGTGTGCCTAATTTTATAATAATACACAACATACTTCTCAATTTATTAAAGTTGGGGGTTTCCTCACGAGCTTCCCTTGAGGGAAGCGATCGTGTTGGTTAGTAGTGAGACAGGGGCAAAATGGTGCTCCCATGACCATTATATATATTTATATATATGTTGCATGCTACAAAGTGTATCTTTCTTTTTTGATTTAGAAAGCCATGCAAACATGTTTACTCAACACATCAGTTTTGCATGATGTGTACACAATGAGCTCTCTTTTGATATTTGGAGTGAAGTCTTTTCTAGAGAACTGTTGTTTGTGAGAGAGCATGCAAGCAATAGTCTCTTTGGGTGGACTCACCCTACTACAAATTAATGAGTTTTAAAAATAGCTAAAATATATTTTTTTGATAATTGTTCGAAACTTCCTTTTATCCAATAGTTATGCCAATAGGACGCCAAGAGCATCTCCAACACTATTACCTAAATGTGTGTTGACGTAGCCGCCTATTTTACTCAAATTTTGCTCTCAACTCCAACAATACTAACTAAAACAAGCTACCCAAACTCATCTTCATAGAGAATGACAGTTGGGTCCCACCTATCATCCTCCATCAACTTTTCTTATTCCTATGGTGGAGCGAGTAGTCGGGCACGATGGGTCATAGGTCGAGGCGTCGGGAGCACTAGGCCGAGCTTGGCCGAGGACGCCCGCACTAGTGAGGTTGCACACCGGGAGGAGCCCGCCCCACGCCGAGGAGGTCACGTGCCGGTGAGGTCTTGGTCCCGTCTTTGTGGAGGTCGCACGCCGTTGAGGTTGCATGTTGGCAATGGCATGCCGGGGAGGCCACTCATCGGGGGATGTCGCCCATGCCGCTGAGGCCGCTTTCGCTGGGGTAGCTCTACGCCAGCTGCCCGCATCGGTGAGGGGCACTAGGGAATGGTCAGCAAGGGGTGGGCAACGGTCGACGAGGGGCGCGTGTGGGAATTGTTGGCAGTCCTTAACGCACTTTTATACTATATCTTTATGAAATAAGATAAAATTGATTACCAAACTGGGCTTACAACTAATCGGTTCCATGAGTTTTGTTAGTTTATCCTTTTCAGGTAAGCATAAATGAAAAGCATGGAAATATGACAAGAATATATAATTACAAAGTGTATTTCCATCATACACAAAAGCCTAGAGGAGTGAGGCTCATCATCAAGCCAATCAGAGCCCAAGGAGAAAAGGCCCAAATCAAGTTCGGGTCCAAGTTTGGACTGGAGGAGCACCCTAGAGTATTTTAGGCATAACTCCCTCATCCAAAGTCTGTTTTATGAAATCTGCCCACCTTTAGAAAGCTAACGACTAGGCCTACGATCCCACCAAAATCTCAGCCCAAATGGAGCAAATTTGGGTCTAGCCGGACCCACCAGTCCGACAAGACCGGTAGCGAGCCCGTTCGGCCCCATCTTTGGTCGGTTGTCAGATACCGCCTCCCTCAGGTCGGTTTTGGGGGTGCTTTCCTGATTCAATGAACCTAGAAGGCGGTATTGAGGTCAGTTTGATACCTTCCAAGTGGGGAGGGACATTTTCCATGGAGCCCCCTCTCCTCTACCTATAAAAGGAGATGCTCTCCCCTTCATTCACAACAACACACACAAGAGAAGAGCACCAAGTCAAGAGCAAGAGCATATCCACTCCATGGGCTTAGGCCCTAGTAGCTAGCTCTAGTATAGTCCTCGGGAGAGATGTGAGGAAGAGCTCGGGGAAGCACCGGACTTGTCGGTGTCTCCCCAACTTGTACCTCGACGAACATCGGCTTGTACCTCAACGGATATCATAGTAAGTGTTTGTGTTTCCTTTGTCTTGTACCTTTACGGGTATCATAGTAAGTCTTTGTTTTAGCTAAGCATTGTTCTTACTTATTTACAGGTTCACCGTTCGCCCTTGTGGCGGATGCTCTAGTAGAAGGGCCTCGCCCTCGGGTCACCCTTGATATCACGCTAGAGTAGTAGTCAAAGCTTAGACATGGTGTCTAGGTCGAGGCTACCTTCGTTTGCCTCATACATGGACGGATGAGGTGGTAGGCGACAGGTGGTGACAGCCCTGTCCGTCCCTTGTAATCCCCCACGTCTCGTGTATGGCGAGTCAGAAAAGCCTGGAGGTACCGCGCACTGGGTATAAGCCGGTCGAAGTAAGCAAGATGGATTGGAGTTTATCTAACCTTACACCCAAATCCATAGGAATCCATCTCTACCCTTATCAACTATCTTTGTGTTGTTCTTGGATGAATTAACTAGAAGAGATACCTCCATTCCCTGTGGAAATACGATACCCTGAATACCATCGGGTGAACTGCTACTACGGTAATTCCATGCACTTGCGGACTTTTCTACTGATGCTAAGAAATACCAACACACATTTTGCGTCAATAGTGTTGTTGTATCAGGGGAGCAGGTTGAAGCGTGGAGGCGATGCGAAGCGTAGGTGCAGGAGCTCGGTAAATCGGCGCCACGCTGAGGTGCCCTTATCCTGCTGGAGGTGGATGTACCATCTCTAGAAGTTGGAGGAGGCTAGCTAGACCTTCTCTTCCTCCATGATGTGCTGATGATGAAAGAACAATTCACATTTGTTAATGAAGATGAGAGGGCCGGTCTTGCTGTCATACTGCGGGAAGTCGATCCGCTAGGATCACGGAGGGCGATCTTGGTGAAGCGTGCCCGATCTGCTAGCGGATGTGGAGGACGACGGGGGCTTGAGGTCGACGGCCAGGCGCTGGATCTCCTGGGAATTGTCCTCAATCAAGGCCTGCAGCGTCTTGACAGTGGCGGCTAGGGTTTCCAGGGTGTTCTTCAGTCGACGTTGGCACCCATGGCGGAAGGAGTGGTTGGCATGCTGAGTAGGTGAGGATCGCCGAACTCGAGATAATGGTTGTCATGGACATTGGATAACTAGACCTAGACTATGCTTTTCATGGCTGAGATCCGTTCTCTAGGATGAGGTTTTGCCCCTCTGCTGCCTAGGCTTGAGAGTTCCCGAGAGAGAGAGATTAGATTGGTTTGATAATTCATTGCTTGCCTTGTGTTGTGCCTTCTAGGCTGATTATAAAGGGTACATAGGACTAACACCTCTTGTGCCTATACAATATGATACTATTCCTATTTCCTCTAAATAACTAAGAAAGACACTAATTAACCCTAATGGGCTTAAGGCCCAACTAGAACGACCGCGCCCTACAGCGCGCCTCTCCATATGAAATGAAATGTCTTTATTAGACTTCATTTAAAAAAAGTTATGAATTTGTTTGAGCTGGAAATCAATTTCTCCTATTGAAATTTACCAATTTTCAAGAGCAATTGGCATAATAATATTTCTAGGGGAGGTTTCTTTACGTCAACCACTCCTGAAAATGTGTATATGGTGAACTTTATTATGTGAAATGCTCCTAAAAATCAATTTTAAGGGCAGTACAACCTCATCTCGGAAAAATTGTGGCCTCCCGTAAAAACCATTTATGTAGTGATTTTTTCTTTCTAAAAATGCATTTATTCATGCAAGTCACGGAGATAGGAATACTGAAGTGAAAAATAGTTCTAGACATGTGACCACTCTTGTGCACATTGCTCTTCCATTCCAAATTATAAGTCATTCTAAGAATCTTGAAAAGTTAGAACATATCAAGTTTGACCAAAATACAAGGAGGCCAAATGCAAGGCCACCTTCAGTTTACACTATCCTCCCTCATTGTGGAGATGTTGAATATCCCTGTTATCGTAATATCATATAGTAGTGATGTAGTACTTCTAAAATGATTTGTCCTTACAACAATTATGAATTAAGATATGTCGAATGTTTTAGTTAAAATGCATTTCCTTCAAATACATGTTTACTAAAAAAAATATGTGAGAATTTAGCATTTAGATTATAACTCACTACTAAAAAAATCTTTTGTGAGACGTATTGGAATTCTTTTCGAAGACAGGCTGTACTGAAAACCGAGAGATTAACCGAGACGGTCATTTCTATTATGAGAGGTGGTTATTATAAAAGAGTCTGTCTCTAAAAAAGTACCTCCATTTTCGGTGGTGAGCCTTGGTTAATTTTCGTAAAGCCCATTAGAATTCCATCTTGGCTATATAAGCTAGTTGGAAACCCTAGCCAATCCACTGAAACTTAGCCCAAATCTTTCACGCCGAACCCGTATAGTCACTCCTCATCGGCACCCCCTCCTTAGCACCCCCCACCCCCTCTCTCTCACTCGTTGTTTGACATAATTAGTTGGTTTCATGTTCCATTATCTAGTAGTTAAACGTCACTCAATTTTTTGATGTGTGAAGCACAAAAGCAAATCGAGAATAATAAGATGGAAATGAATGCAAGACAAGAGTATACAGCCTTACTGGAAGCTGTCACTCTCGTTAGATCATTCCTAACTAAAAAAAGGATTCCTGCTCTATATTGTCCGAGTCGAAATCAACATGGCCCCTAGAAAGTTGAGTACAATGATAATGGAGTTAATTTTTTTGAATGAATTTATATGCTGGTCAAGAAGTGAAAAACATAAATATTTGTTGTTGAACATGTGCATTTCTCTTTGAATATTGATTGGCTCAACCTAACCTAACCTACATGTTCATCCATGAAATTTGAAGACTGATTGGCTCAACCTAACCTATGTACAACTCCTCAGTTTTTCATGAGAGTTTTGATAGTGGGTAGATTCTAATAATGCTTAGAGGGTCTTGTAGTTCCCATAAACTAGTTAATCTTCGCCCGCTACATATTCATCCATATGATCTCGTATTAGTTGAAAACCCATGTGTGAGAGTTCAACCATAAAATGCAAATTAAATATGTTACAGTGATTGTCACTTTCGAAGTTGATAATTTGAGCCTGGGGAGAAGGAAAAAGATCAAAAAGGCCGGTTACTAGGTGCGGAGAAACCAACCGACCCGAAACCCGAACCTTCGGTAGCTATCTCCTTCCCTTTCATGCTCAGACGACGGCCTGCCATGGCCAGGCGTTGAACTTTTGTTCCCAACCACATATATGTTTCAAGAGCAGAGCGACTTAGAGAAGAGTGTCTCGTTGAGCTTCCCACAGATATGTTTCAAGAGCAGAGCGACTTAGAGAAGAGTGTCTCATTGAGCTTCCCTTGAGGGAAGCGGTCGTGTTGGCTACATAGTGGGACTGGCAAAATGGTGCTCCTACGACCATTATATTTTTATATATATGTGGCACGCTACAGTGTATCTTTGTTTTGGATTTAGAAAGCCATGCAAACTACATGTTTACTCAACACATCAGTTTTGCATGATGTGTACACACGGAGCTCTCTTTTCATATTTGGAGTGAAGTCTTTTCTAGAGAACTGTTGTTTGTAAGTGAGCATGCAAGCAATAGTCTCTTTGGGTGGACTCACCCTACTACTAATTAATTAGTTTTAAAAATAGCTAAAATATTTTTCGAGAATTGTTCTGGTAACTATCTTTATCCAATAGTTATGCCAGGAGGATGTTAAGAGCATCTCCAACACTGTTTACATAGCCAGCTATTTTTACTCAAATTTTGCTCTCAACTACAACAATACTAACTAAAACAAGCTACCCAAACTCATCTTCATAGAGAACGGCAGTCGGGTCCCACATATCATCCTCCATCAGCTTATCTTCTTCCTATGGCGCAGCAGAGCATGGTGAGGACACCCACACCGTTGAGGTCGCACACCAGGGCGAGCCCGCCCACGCCGAGGGAGGTCGCGTGCCGGCCGCCGTCAGGTACCGCCCCTATTTGTGTGCAGGCCGCACACTTTTGAGGTCACATGTTGGCAATGGCATGCCAGGGAGGACACTCATCGGGGATGCCGCCCACGCCGGTGAGGCCGCTCGCACTGAGGTAGCTCTGCGCCAGGAGGCCGCTCGCATCGGTGAGGGACGCTAGGGAAAAGTCGGCAAGTGGTGGGCAACAAATCGACGAGGGGCGCACCGGTGTGGAGAGTGCCTTTGGCGGCTAGATTTGGCCTCGCCGGACTGGTGGAAGATGGCCGACGATGGAGGTGAGGCGATGCATGTGTTAGTGAGCGAGGGAGGGAGAGCGAGAGAGAGAGACAGAGAGGGAGAGAGGTGCGTGGGTGGGGAAAAAAATAGGTAGCCAAGTGGGGGGGCATTGTTGGGCCAACAAAAGTAGGTTTCATTTAGGTAGCCCGAGATGCTTATATAGGTCGGTTTGGAACCCGCCATGAACTCCCCAAGCTTGATTTCCAACCGCTACAAGAAATATTTGTATAAAAAAATAAAAATTGTAAAACATGCCAAAAATTGAAAAAAAAATTGACATGCCCTAGGGGCCACCCAAGGTCTTGGGCTTGTGGCATCACAAGTTGACGCCCTTTGCAATGTCTCAAATTATGTTGTGGTAGGGATGTGTTTCACAACATCTGTCTAAAAAGGTGACAACATGGAGGTAGTGTTGCCACAAAAATTATGCATTGCAGCCAAAGGGTGCTAGACCAGCTGGTCAAGACACTCCGGCGGCACCCCTCAAGTCCTGAGTTCGAACCCTAGGTGGGGAAAATTTCAGCCCGAGGCGTTGTTTGGATGCAAGTGTATTCGTGTCAATCCACATGTGTTGGATTGGAGGATAGCTAAATTAAGTTCCACTCCAATCCCATCGCAATACATGCGGATTGAGTTGAATACACTTGCATCCAAACAAAGTCTGAGGGTAAAAAAACATCCTCTTGCCGGACCCATGTGCCAAAGTATTGGCGTGTGACAGCCCAAGTCGGCCTGAGGACCGTGTGTGGCTCAGACAAGGTTGCTCATGAGTAACGTCACCTAATGCTAGGGCGGGGCATGGGTTCGGAGGTTTTCTGGCCTGCGTGAGAAAACCCTTGTTCTTAGGTGCAATACTCGGGGGACGGCTTGCCCCTGGCAGGTCCAATATTTTTTTTATTGTGCATTGCATTATTTATGTTCACGGTTGCAAGAGATGAGACCTATATGTAGCAACCCTTTTTGGTTGCAAGAGATGAGACCTATATGTAGCAACCCTTTTTTAAAAAAGGGTTGCTATAGGTACAAAATATTGCCTTGGTGACATTTTGTTGCATTAGTATTGACTGGTGTTGCAACTATCTGGTTCTCTAGCAACCATCGGAGTTATTAAAAGTCCCCCGAACTTGCTGCTCTCTCAGGAAACGGAGCCTTGGTGGCCTCTTCACAGCGCGACACCTGTCAAGGTCTTTTTTTACCTTTGCCATCCACCAGCGGAAGCCCGCAACAGCCCACAGCCCGGTCCCCACACGCCGCAAACTTTGGCGCAGCGCGTACTGTTCTTCTCCCTCGCCTCGCACCTCCTCACACCGCCGCCCCCTTCAGCGCGCTCCCTGCCCCCTCGGCGTCCATGATTGATGGCCCCCTGCTGCGTTGGGCCCATTGGCAAGGACTGGGTGGCCTGGGAGTAGGTGCGTCGTCGAAGCTCGGTCGACCAGTCGCCCATCTCCGCGCCGCCTGCCTGGCTTCGCAATG
Source organism: Hyparrhenia diplandra (assembly GCA_015847255.1). Lineage (NCBI taxonomy): Eukaryota > Viridiplantae > Streptophyta > Magnoliopsida > Poales > Poaceae > Hyparrhenia > Hyparrhenia diplandra. The sequence goes on from JADLZK010006756.1 coordinate 174,138, forward strand.
TCTGCTCGGGGAGCAGTTTGGGAGAGCGGTGAGCCTCGCCACGTGCATGACGGATGGGGCCCTTCTCCGCTTGGCCCCATAGGCAGGCTCTGGTGCGCATTTGGTGTGGCGTGGAGGCGACAGATGCAGATAGGAAGCCGATAGGAGGATATGCGTCTACCTGCCCCGGGCCCGGCTTCACAAGGACGGCGCTCGTCGCTCGCCATACTCGCGTGCGCCCGGCCATGCCTCTGCGACTGACGGAGCTATACCTGGTGAACAGTGCACGGCGGCCCTGCCATCTCGACTTCGAAAATCGAGGGCGGCCCCCCTCTGCTGGTGAGTCGTTCCTCCCCCTTATCTACCCGGCCAACTGAAGCATTCGCTCTCTCTCCCCACCCGTTGCAAGCCCCACCTTTTCCTGATTCTTGCTGCTTGTAAGTGCTAATAGTCAGCTTCCCCCAACCTGAAGACACTCTAGCTTGATTCATGTGCGTTCTTACCTATTCCCTCTTGTGATGATCTTGGTTGGTGGGCAGGTTCCTTGTTGTGTGATCAGGCGTTCTGTGTTGTGCTTGTAGCTGAACTTCCCAGAAGATGGTGTCGGTGAACTGAGGCCGTGGAGATCTTACATTCTGCCTTGTGTGCATCGTGAGGGAGGTATGCCATCTCTTCCTTGACTTACGGTTCAGTTTGCTTGCTACTGAAACTTACCTTCTTCCTGTAAAACCAGTATAAACTTCATCTGTGTACGTATGGTGATCTTTTTCGGTAGACCTTTTTTTATAAGTGTCTATGAAGACTCAGGTAGTTAACATGTTGCTGGTCTAATTGCCACTCCCCACCGCCTAAAAAAGAGGTCATTTGATTTACTTGCTGGATTTATTCACACTGAGCTTTGCTCACTGCTGAGATTTTTTTTTTCCTGTACAAGCGATAGAAAAAAAAGAAAAAAACATATGCGTATGTCTGATAATCTCATGATCCTTTCAGTAGACTGTTTATAAGTGTTTATGAAAAAATTAGGTAATTGCTAAAATATTGTTGGTCTTATTGCTGTACCCAACAAAAAAATCATTTCATTCTAATTTGTTGCTGGGTTTTTCCGGATGCATATCGAAATTCATATATATGTTTGATTTTGAATCAGTCTGCTTCTGGAACAATAAACTTTACCGGGAGTTCATATAACGGAAGGGCATTCATGCTTTAACTTCCTCTTTTTTTATACTATATATAGAAATAGAATCTCTGAAAGTTGACAGGAAAAATGGGCTACAATTTGAAAGCCCTTCATCTATTGGACTTGCAACCAGACAACCTTTTATATCTGTTTTTATATCCTAATAATCTGTGACAATTTTCGTCCACCAATCGAAATCAATTCCTAATGAGTTTGACCAACATTCACTAAACTTTGTTTACTTGTGATTTTATAAATTCATTGTCATATCTTTTTTATGCTTCAATCGAAACTCTAACAAACTGTATAAAAAAATACATGCAATCTGTTAACAACAGTCTATGGCTCTATGATTCACAGTAGGTATTTGATTTTAATATTGAAGTCCTACAGTAGGCACAGGCTCCTTACAGAATCACACGAGGCAGAATTTATATGAAAAAAAAAAAAAGACTCCTGGCCATTGGTTCAAGGATTAGCTTACTAAATATCCTCAATTCTTATTTGATATTCGCCGGTGCCTGTATGACAGTACGACAGTATGACAGCAGAATCTCATATCATTGTGCTTATGTATCTTGTAGAGAAGGCTGCAGGCTCTGGTGTTGTTCTGTGGACGTCTAAACTGCTGCTTGTTTTCCCATGTACCATTGTGAGGTGTTTTAGCTGTAAGTCCACTGTCCACTGTCTGTGCTTATGGTGGTCGTAATGTTGTATGCCTTTGATACTTGTGTGTTTTAATTTCAGTCTCACATATTGGCCTATTTGTAGTTTTTATTTTCTGTAAATGTTTGCTGATTGGTTTTCTGATGGGTTCAAAACCATTATTTTGTATTCAAAGTGGATTTTTTATGGGACATGAGGGCATCAGTCTTGGTAGTACTTTGTTGTTTAGATTGAGTTCCATGTTTTCTTAAGTCAACGGGGGTAAGAAATTTCTCCACCTGATTGTATTGCTTATGCCCCAAAACGGCATGCTTGGTGTTTCATTTTACATTTTACATATATGCCTTTTGCCGGCTCCTCTTACACATATATCAGATTGTTACAAGATGACTGAACCTGACCCCAACTCATGTTGTGACATGTGCAATTGCCGATTGCCGTTTGAAAAAAAGCAAGCACACTTGACTTCACATGTTGCGTGGGTCACAATTCCCTGCTTCTGTGAGTTGGTTCAGCACTGAATTCTTTTTGACACAACAGCCACATGAAGAGTTTAACTCTGGGTGGTGCTGCGCTTTTCCAGATAAGACTTGACTGTATAGACTCTGGCCGATGCTGAAATGAGATAGGCGCTGGTCAGGCTGCTCATTGCAACTGACATCAGAAAGCAGTGCCATGGACTGTAATTGTTGTGACGCTTATCCTTGTTAGCCGTGGAACCAGTGTCTCTGTCAAGCCATTATCATCCAGAACCTCTCACAGAGACATTTTGATTGCAGTGGCTGAATAGCATTGGAAACAGTCCGCATTGTTACTGTAGTGTTAGGCTGGCTGATTCATAGTTTTCTGTTATGCCAAGGAAATTTAATTCATAGCGTTTCAAAAAAAAAAAAAAAAAAAAAAAAAAAATCATAGCTACATGGCTACCTTGGATAAGGCATGCTCACGCATGCTCTGTGACCTTGCAGAGCAGCATGAAAGAATTTTAGTTAATAGATAGATGATGCTGCTTGGATTGGCTATGCATAGAGTTGTTATGGTTTATCGACCTTTATGCAGTACTGTTTTTCAGTTATGATAATAATAAGATGGGTAATTTGCATGTATATTTATACCGTCTTGATAATGTCGGTGGGTTTATGTTGATGTCATGTCTGTTTTTATTTCCTCTCAATGTGTTGGCATCAAACTGCATATACCTTTACTCAATACTGCTTATCTGTTCTGTTTTTTTTTTTATCTGTTATGATTTTTTTTTCTTGCATGACTGAAGACCTCCAACGAGATAGTGTCACACCTCCACAACCCAATTGAATACTTAGCAGCCTCGTGAATTCCCTTTGTTGATACAAGTTTGATATCTTTTTCTACAGTTTGATGTCAACGTGTGGTGCATGCTTCAACGACAAAATGTTTTGTTAGGTGGAAGACTGGAAGCATGCTATCCTCCCTTATGCTAGACGATTTTTGTGGCCTGGTTGGACAAATGTTGTTTCCCGTTGATATATTCTTCTTCTTGCTAACTTAGGAATACTGCAATTATCTTTTCATCCTGTAGGAAAAAAATAATCATCCCTTTCTGGGGTGTTTGCATAGAGCATGGATGTGGACATCATGCGGATGGACTTCAAAATACAAATGCAGACTTGGTATATACACGTATATAGTGTTGCTTTAATGCTAAAGGGTTCTATAATCTTATTAAGCCAAAAAAAGTGTGTAAATATGTAAAAAAAGTTCATGTATCTATACCGGTTTCTATTTTTGTATCATGTGTTGTATTCAATTAAGATTGCTGATATATTGAGCAAAACTATAACTTTATGTTTTCGGGGTCATGATAGGGCGCCCAAAGGGCTCTAATGTTCTAGTATAGAACAATGTTTCTATGGCTTGAAATTATTGTCAGTTATGTTTGGGCTGTAATATTTCTCGCTACCATTGCAATAAGTAGACGATGCAATAGTTTGTTGCTATTGATGCAGTTTTGTTTGGTTGCAATATTTGTAATGACCTTTGCAATAGGTTGTTGTTTATTGCAACTTAATATCTAAGACCATTACAAGGTCAAGCAACGCCTAAGCATTAGTTGTTTTTGCCACACATATACCGTAGAAAAATCTTAGGTTGCGATGTCCCAAGTGTTGCAATTGTGAAATGCATTTACAACACCGTCCTGCGAAACATTATTCAAGGTTATACTTATACCCACGCAAGAGCCAGCAATCCTTCACAACAAAAAAATATGTGTTGCTATTGCTACTATTGCAACACATTTAGGGCATTGCGGGATGGTTAAAAATTTAGTAGTGAACAATGCCCATACAAGCTGTCCACCCACCCCACAAAAACATTCTAAAAAAATAAAAACATCATAACATATATAGCAATCACAAATTGGAGACCTTAAAAAAATCAATTTACCTTATTAAATCATTAATAATGGCTAGTTTCAAAGAAAACCACACAAAAATTCTACGGAAAACCAATACATTCAAAGATGTCCTAGTGTTTGCATCAATAACCACAAACATTAGATATCCAAAGATTTAGCATTCATCTAGGAAATTGTGTATATGGTGAATTTTATTATGTGAAATGCTCCTAAAATCGATTTCAAGGGCAGTGCAACCTCATCTAGGAAAAATTATAGCCTCCCGTAAAAACCATTTATTAGTGTTTTTTTCTTCTAAAAATGCATTTATTCATGCAAGTCATGGAAATAGGAATACGGAAATGAAAATAGTTCTACACATTTGACCACTCTAGTGCATATTGCTCTCTCCATTCCAAATTATAAGTCATTCCAAAAAATCTTGGAAAAGTCGAAAGCATATCAAGTTTGACCAAAATACAAGGAGGCCAACACTATCCTCCCTCATTGTAGAGATGTTGTCATGTTGAATATCCTATTATCAGAATATCAGATAGTAGTGGTGTAGTACTTCTAAAATGATTGGTCCTTACAACAATTATCAATTAAGAATTAAGATATATCATAATGTTTTTGTCAAAATGCATTGACATCATATACAGGTTTACTTTAGGTTAGTTTTTCCATATTAGTAGTTGTGGAAGTGGATAATCCATAACTATGTAGATAAAATTTATGCGATTATTTAAAGAGAAATTTTACAAAGAGGTGTTGGTGATTTAAATTGTACAGTACGTTGAACGCGACACAAAATTGTTTGGGTGTGTACTACTGTACATATATATGAACAGGACACGAGTATCTTGGATAAAGGTGCGACACATGTCCTCGTGGTCCATGGGTTGTTAGTTAGGTTGACCAAATGCTCACCAACATTCCAACAAGCTGATGTGTTCTTGGCCCCAAAGGCACCGGCTGGCGAGAGAAAAGTAATCCACCCAACCAATCCGAAGCTCATCCGCCCAGACACCATTTCTTAACTGAAGCCTGCATGCAAACAAGCAAGCTACTACGACGTCCAGAGCTACTGGTTTCAACATTTTCCCAACCAAATGAATGACCGGCAGCATCAATTCATCCTCATATATCGCCCTGCTTGTGATTGTGAATATAACTGCGTCGCTTCTCGTCTTGTGCGCTTGTAGGAAGCTCGAATAGGTAGCTAGACCATGTCCACGGCTTGTAATGTCAGGGAGCTCTTGTACTACAAGGTCCTTTCGGTCAGCATGCTAATGCTGCTGCTCCAAGGGCTCGTGGAGCCGGCGGCGGCCGCGTGCTCCGTGGACGCCATCTACAGCTTCGGCGACTCCATCGCGGACACGGGCAACCTCCTGCGCGAGGGCCCCGTTGGCTTCTTCGCCTCCATCGGCAGCTACCCGTACGGCCAGACGCTCCGGAAACCCACCGGCCGGTGCTCTGACGGCCTCCTCATCATCGACTACTTCGGTACGTAATTCTTGTTATCAATCACCGGCCGTAGAATTCCTGATCTACTTCACCGGAAACGGCGGTGACCATCACTGCATACATCACTGATCATCAAACGGCCGGTGGTGGTGCTGTGATGTGTAAAACGCAGCGATGGCGCTGAACCTGTCGCTTGTGAGCCCGTACCTGGACAAGGGAGCCGACTTCGCCAGCGGCGTCAACTTCGCGGTGGCCGGAGCCACGGCGCTGGACCGGTCCGTCTTGCTGCTGAGCGGTGTCATGGCTCCGCCGGCGAGCGTGCCGCTCAGCTCCCAGCTCGATTGGTTCAAGTCACACCTCAACGCCACCTGCCCCTCGCAAGAAGGTACGTACGTAGCTATGTTTTGGACATTTATTTTCTGTTGAATTGGATTGCCATATGATATGGAGAATAATATCAGACCAAACTCCTATATATATCAATAACTCCATACAGTATAAATTGTATAATATATATATGTATCTGCACATTTTTAACCTGATGAATAGATTGCACGAAGAAGCTCGCCGGAGCGCTGTTCTTGGTCGGCGAGATTGGAGGAAACGACTACAACTACGGCTTCCTACAAGGAACGAGGTCGATCCAGGCCATGAAGGCCTACGTGCCACAGGTCATAAATGCCATAATGGACGTCGCTAAGGTGCGCGCGGGGGTACAATAATCAACCCCTCTTCTTATTTGGAACTCCGAACATTATCTACTTCATATCAAAATTCTTGATCATTAGTCATCTCTATAGAAATTTTTTACCAGTACTTCTAGTACCTAACTTTTGAGCCATATTAGGCTAACTTTATCCTAAAAAAATCTGGTGTTACCAGAAGGTTCTAGCAACTTAGGTTTTTGTTGCATTATACTACTCTTTGAACCTTAAGAGTATACTTTCCTAATAATAGGTAAATTTGTTGTGACTAATTAATGTGTAAGCAAATTTACATTCATTGGGAAGATATAAAACACTTGAATTCTCTTTACCATACATACTCACCGCATTGTGCAGGACACAAAGTTTAAAATAATTTTGAGTTCGACATCAAATACATGTGTGTTGGAGTCCCTTTAAATTAAAAACCTATGTGAGATTTAGCTTCGAGAGTGATCTTTAAAGGTTTCCAGCACTAAATTTTACTGCATAATTAGATTTATATTATTAGTGGTTTATCACGATGCGTGTGTCTTTATGCTGAGATTGTGAAACTTAAGGCATGATTTTTTTTTTTTTACTACAGCTATTTATGGTGAAACTGCAGGTGCTTTACACATGAGTTACATTTACATTGTAGGTGCATTTTTTTAGGAAAAGTTGTGCAACCAAATTAGGGTTTTAGAAAGCTCCCATGACATTTGCCTTTTTTTGGTTATATAAAAAAATCATTACACTCTTAGGGACTCTTTGGAAAGAGGGATATCCTGAAGCATAGGAATAGCTAAAACATAGGAATAGAGTTGCATAAATATCATTTGCAATCCTGCACGAATTAAAAATTCAGCAAAGTTTGTAAAGGAGCATTTAGATACAGCATAAGAGAAACAGAGAAATTATAAGACAGACAAAGAAATGTTTCCAATAGATTAGATCTCATGAAAATCCAAACTTTCTACGGATTGACCCATTCCGTATTTTGTAGGACTTCAGATTGCTAAATGCTTTGTTCCAAAGAGCCATGTGGTAAAGGTTTTATAGGTTTACAATCCTACAAAATTCCTTCGTGAATCCAATGATTGATTGTAGATTGGGCCTTAATAATGTCAAACGTCTAGGTGACTGATGGAGCTTTTTTAATCAGATTTCTTCTCTATTCTACTAGTAGTTGTTAGTATGGAGTAGGTCGGTAGGTGACGGGTTAGTGTTCAGTTAAGCGACGCTTCTTTGTTTCAAATCCAGCAGGAGTGTTTCCCACCAAACAAATACACCATAGTTAGTTGAGCGGAATGTTACCAGTGCACCTGATCAACGGTGACTTGCACAGTCTAACTATGCATGTATGTGCCGATGACAATTGCAACCAATTAATATTTTTATTCATTAATGAACCTGCAGGAGGTGATTGAGCTAGGGGCCACCCAGATCATCATCCCGGGGAACTTCCCCATCGGGTGCTCCCCGAGCTACCTCTCCATCTTCTCTGTGTCTGATGCCGGTGACCTCGACGATCGTGGTTGCCTCAAGAGCTACAACGCCTTCGCCCAGCACCACAACGAGCAGCTTCAGGCGGCCATTGACGACCTTAGAAAGGCCAACACCGACGTCACCATTGTTTACGCGGACTACTACGGCGCCTTCATGCACCTGCTCGACCATGCTTCTCTCCTAGGTACGTATACCTTATTACGTAGCTCAGCATATGCAACATCTTCTCTGAACTCAAATATATGCTTAGTTCAGATTGACGAGTGCTTGCTCGATGCATTGTATTTCAGGGTTCGACCAGGGCGCGCTTCTGCAGGCGTGCTGTGGGGCGGGCGGCACGTACAACTTCAACATGAACATGATGTGCGGCGCGCCGGGCACGAGCACGTGCGCAGACCCGGCGCGCCGCGTGAGCTGGGACGGCATCCATCTCACGCAGCAGGCGTACAGGGCCATCGCGCTGTCCCTTCTCATGGAGGGGTTCGCCCAACCAGCTGATGCCGTGCAAGAGATCTGGAGCTGCTAACACACCAGCTGATGGCCTGGTCTGTCACTGGACTTGTACCTGCTGTAGATGTGTGAATATTTTTCTCCGAGAATCTATCATTGCACACTCTCTAGAGTTGTGTGTCGCGGGTTTGTTCGTAACCGTGGCAAGCATGTTTGTTCGAATTGGCGTCAGTTCATATCTACGGCGACTCGGGTGAGCTCAAGAACACAAGGAACATAGAGAGGGTACGACGGTTTATCCTGGTTGGCGCCGAGGATGCCCTACGTCCAGCCTAGCAGGTGATGATTCTTATACTCACAAGGGCACCCAAATCAAGGGGTTACACAGCAAGTGTGGGATGAGATTTGGTAGGGGGTTAGCTCGATGCTAATCCTAAGGTTGCCTCGCCACTGGTGGAGTCTCCCTCATCAGAGAGGAGGAAGACAGCGAATGGCGGTGGAGGAGCTCTCGGTGCCCCTCGCTGGGTTGCTCTACCATTGGTGCTAGGCAAAAGCAGATAGAATAAGGAATGGAGTGAGTGATCACTGAATGATCGTCTCGACCTCCCTGTAGGATCAGTCCTCCCCTTATATTCTGAGGTAGGTCGGGTACATGGTGATTTGGGTTAATGGCGAAGTAGTACTGCCCCAAACAGAGCTCAAGGATGGGGATATAGTGGAAGCAAGGGTATAGATGCAAGCACCAGTTTCCCGTACACCTTTCTCATGGTCATGGTTATTGATCATAATGGTTCCTAAATTCTTGCCAGATCTTGCCAATGAAAGAGTGAAGGATTGTAGACATAGGAATCCAAACCTCAATTGTACAATCCTTTTGTTAAAATGAACTGCCATGTATGGGTTCTTAAATTTGTGTCATATGTTTATCTACTATTCTTATTTTACAATCCATAGGTGAACCTATTCTTCTACAACCATTGTCGCCTGCTACCACACGCAATGGCGCGCGCCTTCTGCTAGTAGAAATACAATGGTAAGAGGTGATTCCCAGAATAATCCTGACATCTCATACAATTATTGTGAAGGGGAATTTCAACAAAGATACTTCTTGCTCGAAACATGTTACATACGAGGTTATTTGAAGAAATGTAGGTAAAAGTCTCCCAAATTTCTCCAATTTGTATACCTTAAATTCTCTTATCTTTAGTAGAAGAAGGAGATTGAACACAATAAGCTCCCTGGTTGAATCGATTATTATTTAACAGTAAACAAGATGGTCCTCCAAACAAATACCAAGCAGCAAGCACATCTTCTCATCGATCTATGAAATAGGAAGACATGGTTACCATTCACGTATTTTTGCACATGATTTCCTCTTCTTTTTGTCTTGGTAGATGCACAAAAGTTGGAACACAAGATATCATTTTCAGTCTCCCTTTAAGTCATCACCACAGCTGCACCTGCAACCTGCAACTCTTGCAGTACCAGTTTCTCTTTGCATTCATCAATGTCTGGAAATAATAAAAAATATATATCAATTTAGTTTGTGGTATTCAAAAGTTGAATTAGAGAAACATCATTAGGAGGTTTATTTTAAAACTTAGAGGAGAATAAGTAAGGTCAAGATCGATGTACCAATAGGGTCATGTGATGATATGAAATGGATCATATCATTCTTGATCGTGTTGATGCATATATTGCATTGACACTTAGAGGAGAAGAAGCGGAATGAAAATGCGCAAGGCAAAGGTATAACTTTGGGCATTTCATTTCACCAATCATAGGTGTTTAGAGAAGTTTATGACCAGATTTAGGATAGATAGTTTTACTATCAAGAGGGGCAAACTTGTTTGCATATCGGTCATCTAGTGCCACTTGAGCGGTCGCCAAGAAGAACGGAGCACGGGACATGGTTCGGGAGAATGAACCCGCTCCTCCCCTTCGTCAACCCCTCGAGGCCCCCCTCATGAGCTAGCCAAGAAGAACGGAGCACGGGACATGGTTCGGGAGAATGGACCCGCTCCTCCCCTTCGTCGACCCCTCGAGCCCCCCTCGCGAGCTAGCCCCAATCCCCCAAAATCCATCACACCCTCTCCTTCCTTGCCTCGGTGAAGTCCGGATCCGCCACCTCCATCCTCTCGCACTTCCCTCCTGGGGGGGTCTAGGTCTCCCTGTTCATGGGCCGGAGCTCGGAGATCGAGGAACCCGAGCACACCGCCGCTCGCGTCGCCGTTGTCGCCCCTCCCTCGCCGGGATCCGGTCCAGGCCACCCGATCGGCGGAGGCCCCCACCATCATGCGGCGTGCATGTCCATCCCCTCCTCGGCTGGGAGCGTTCCTAGGCTCCGTCACGGGCTTCGTGAACACATCCATGCCGGCCACATCACCTGCGAAAGTGGGGGGTGGGGGGGTGCCGGGCATGGCCACCACCGCCCGGTGATGCCAACGGCCTTCTTGCGGCACCTCAATTGCCGGGGGTGCCGGACCCCACGACTCGGCCGGTGGCGATCACACGGGTCACCGTACACCGGCGCCTCGCCAGCCTTCGGCCTCCACCTCCTACTAGGCATCGCGACGCGCAAGCCGAGACCTGCCGCCACCACTAGCGTGTGTTACGCCCACCCCGATCGGCCGATGGCTTCATGCTCATTCAGAGGCGTGGCGTGCGCCGCCACGCCGCGCCTCTCCCTCATTTCCAGCAGCATGTGCCGCCTTCACTCGTCGCCCACCGCTTCAAACTACGGGGTGGGGACCACATCGCCGCCTAGTGCTCTTCCCCCGTCCTGCTACCTCAGCATGAGGCACCTGGGCGGCGCAAGAATCGAGACCGTCGTCTTGCCCCGGCACCCCTATGTCGCCCATCCCACGGGGAACCATGATCGTGCTTACCCCTCCGAGATCGTCGTGACATCGATAGCCATGACGAGGGCAGGGGTAGCTCTCGGGGCATTGTTGACACTGTTATAGCATAATACTACTAGTCAACTAAACATGGATAAGGGCTTAAAATGAATATCAACATAGACTAGGGGTCTAACTAACATAATTCCACGAGCTTTGGTGATTTATATCTTTTCGGGGACTTAATGGATAAATGCAGAGAGAAGAATGGAGAAACTTCCAGAATATATCTCACATACGATGACAAGACTTAACCGTGAAGTAACTCGACCCAAAATGTGGACTAAAACACTCTAGAAGGTACCAGAAGACACCAGAAGAAAGATGACATGGTTTGGCCACGGGGGCACGGTGGCAAGCCTAAAATCTTTGCTGGCGCCGCCGGGCTACGATAGCCAATCAGGGCTCATCTTCCTAGGTCGGTTTGTAACCGACCTTGAGGTTGTATCTACACCGTTATTGAAGGTCGGTTTGATCCAATGGTCATCATTCATTGCCAAGGCCTATATAAGCAGACCCCCTGACCCCAGGGCTAAACCCTAATTCATTCTATCTCATTCTATTCATTATCTCTCAGTTGTAGAGGTGTCCCAATGTAAGGATAACCTCTCTCTCAGGGATTAGTGAATTAGAAGTAGATTAGAAGTAGATTAGTAATGTAATTAGAAGTAGATTAGCCATGTAATTAGAACTAGATTAGATCTAACTTAGATCTAATCAAGAGTAAAAGGAGAGTGGAGCTATGCTCCTGTTCGAGATGTCTCTGAGAGTTTGGTATGTCTTATATCCTTTCTTTGTAAGACTTATGATTCACATATTTATCTTCTCTATTTATTTCCATGTTTTACACATATGGTTAAGTATAGTTGTTATGCTATTGCATGGGATCTCCGCTCGTATTGAGGGCTCTAGTTATTCATGGTAGCTAGAGTAGTAATCAATAGTATAGACATGGTGTCTAGGCTATAGGTTACCCGAGATTGCACCCAACCCCACGGATAGTTTGTGGTAGCCCGGTGGTGGTGACCACGATGGCGACGTATTCCACCACGTTCGGGTCGGGTTGGTGTTTGTAGGACCGTAGTCGGAGCTTCCTAGCCCCTTCTCATCTCTTTTCGTGGCTAGTGTTCGATGTCCCGAAGTGTTATGGTGTGATTGCTATCGTAGAACCTAAGTAATAGAGAAGTACAAAGGAACCTTGATCTCTCCCTTTGACCTCTTGATTAGTTTAGTTTTATAATCTTAGGTATGTTATTATTTTATGCTTTGCTATTACTTACCCTTTATCAATCACCACCTCACTTTAGTCTAGTGGTTTTCTAAGTTAGTGGATACATGATTGAGATTTATTAGAATTCTTTAGCCAAAGCTTCCCCTGTGGATACGATACTCTAGAATACTCATCCTAGGGAAAAGCTACAATGATAGGTGTTACGTGCGCTTGCGAGAATCCTTCATATTCTTTTAGCACTTAACAAATGCCAACAAGCTTTGTGGCACCGTTGCCGGGGAAGCAATTGGCCTAAAGATTTTTTAATAATGATCATGATGTCTCGCTAATTTAGTATTTCACTAGCTTTAGTAGGATTACCTTTGTTTCCGTTGAGTTGTGGAATAGACGGGGACAAAAGATGTCGTTGCGATCTTCGACAAGATTCCACGAGAAAAAAAAAAAAGATTGAAGAACCCGGGGTGCCTGATCATTCAAGATTCATCAACATTGGAACCCTACCATCTCAAGGTATGCATTTATATATTATTCTAACCATGTATAGATTGAAGAAGATGTCGCCGTCACAAGAATTCAATGCACACATCTCAAGTGACGTACATAGAACTGCACATTGTGGTAAGTATGATCAATAAAGGTGAGAAAGTCTTGCTCATGGACTATAAATTGATTGAGTAGTTATCATTTAATTTCTTGCATTTCATTGCATGTTTACTTGATCAACTCATGCATTCACTCGCTTAGTTTATATTTTCTCATAGTAGATCCATTGCATGATTAGTCGCTTTGCATACATCCATCCATGTAATTCTAAAACAAAAACAAAAATCTCTCACCATGATCATGCTCCTTCTTCTCTAATTAGGTGAATCTCTATAATGCTCTCATGCTACCTTTGTTTATTATAGTATGCTTTGGTTTGGAAGTACAACATGTGTACTTTCAAAGGCTTTCAAATTAAAGCGTGGTGCTTAGGTTAAATAGCCTTCCTTAATTAAATTAGACATGGAGTCTAGTTTGATTATTGAACTAAAAATTGCTTGTGTAGACATTGGTTATTGTGTTGGACTAACCCTTGCGAAAACTCTCAAATCTAATTCGGGCAAGTCGAGAGATGAACTCATATCGAGATGAAGCAAGGCATATGATGAACTCCAACCTTGTGCAAAAGACACGGCTAATTCATCATTGATAGAAGAATTGTAAGTATCAAATCATTCGCTCTCTCTTTTTGCTACAAGTTACCTTTGCCTTGATCCACATGCTAGAGTGCAGCCATAAAAAATATGTATAAGATATGAATGAATAAAATCTGTGCTAAGGTAATCAAAGAACCACCTTATTATTAGCATATATGAGATCTTATGAACTTTGGACAGCAACCCTTGCTTCAACCATATTGTATATTCCCTCGGGTATGTGTCTACTAATATTTTTACGTAAAAAAGAGTCTAAGCTATGTCTATTCGATGAAGAAGAGTGCCATACAACACGATCACGGAAAGTAATCACTCAATGGATGTAGATGGACAAAGCAATGGGCCACAAGAACATCAAAGACAGGTAAGTGAATATAAATCACATATTTATATACAACTTACGTCTTATGTTCTAAAGAAAAATAATAATAATAATAATAATATATATACGAGCACATGAAGGCTCATGGTAAAAGAAACATGTTCCTAGGACAAGTTTCCTTCGGGTATTCTTGGTCACTAAACTTGTAGGAACAAAGGATGAACAACGTCTAAGGATATGGTGATTGCAACACACGATTAAGGATGGTTCAGCATTCACCCTTAAAGTGTCGAGTGACAGGGAAGGCTCAAGCATGGGGGAGGAAGGTCGACTCCTCTAAAGATCATCCGACATTACTCCTCCTCTACTCAAGCTTCGCCACTCGACATCTTTGGTTTTGCAATCCCTCTACTCACTATTACTTTGTCTCTCTAAGTTTGAATAATTAATAAATGTCATACATCAAAATCAAACTTAAGGTATAATAAAATTTCCCATTAGAGAAAAAGTAATAGTGAGCGTATACTAATAAAAATATCCAACCATAACTTTTTGTAGCATAGAAGATACCTTTAGCTCCATGACAATTCTACCCTTGTTGAAATTACTTGTATATTCCTTCGGGTATATGTGTCAACTAATATTACAGGAATAAAATCATGAGAGGAGCGAAAAGGTCCTAGCACAATTTAAAGAACAAGAAACAAAATATGATGCAATAAAAGAGATAAGTGAGGAACAAGATATATAAGAGGCCAAAGAAGGAAAGCTTTCGAAGAAGAAAAGAACCATCACAAGGTGTTACGGTCTTTGTCACACTCCGATATTAAGGTAACATCTTGAGGTAAGTTGTCATTACTTAAGCTTTACCTTAAATATGGCTTGTTCATAAATAAAGAATCAAACATGTTAGAGTAACAACCTTGCCCGATCCAACTTCATTAGCTCAACATGTTTTGTTTCTTTAAATGTTCCTACCACCACTCTCTTGATCTCGTAGTCCTAATCTTGTAATCCAGAATGTTGTTCACAATGCCTTGGAAGAATCATAATCATGCTTTTGATGTTTAGATAAGAAAACCCTTCCAAGAGTCAATGAGCTTGATTCGACCGTCGAAAAGTTTTAATCATAAACAATCATGCTCAATCTTCGATCTTGTCGGCCAAGATAGGTTTAAGAAAAGTATATAATAAATCAACTCTATCTAGTTTGATGTGCCTATGGTTAGAGTAGAATAAATGAAGTTTGGTTCTGTTGGTGTTTTCCCACCAACCAGAGCCCATGCACTTGATCTCTACTATGACTTTGCAAGCAGGACACACTTTGAGCAAAATGGTGGAGAAGCCTACCAGTCTCTCCAGATTCAACAAGTGAATGTCCTACAAGCATGCACACTAAACAAGAAGCCGCTACGCTTCACTCCAACTCATAAGACCAGCTAAGAACATGGGTGGCGTCGTCCCGCACCATCTCAAGGAGCATAACTGTCAAGATCGATAATATACTCAAGGAAACGACAAGGTAAGAAGTCTTGTTCAGAGGACTTAAAACATCGAATCCTCACCGAAAAGGTAAGATCGGTAGTTATCTATATGCATAGCATATTTACTTCCTCGCATTGCATAATTATTTTCCTTTAGCATATTTACATTATAGCACTAGCCTTGCATTAGAAAATAAAAATAAATTTTTGTTTGTTGCATAGACATGAAAAACTCTAAGCCCCATGTGAGTAATTTTGTGGCGTGTAACAACCCACAAGGATATTTACTTGTGGTGGCATAAAAATAAAATAAATATGCATGCATCATCATCTCTATTTGCATAGAAAATCCAAAAATATTTTATTTGCTGAATTACTATCTTAAGGGAATGATCATAATCTTTGGCAACAAGAAGCTAAGTGGCTAAAAACACTAACACTTAACTAGTTCCACAAGCTTTGTTGTTTATTTAAGTTCAGCAGGATTCAAGGAAGAGAGACATGATAGGATGACACTATCGTCTTTGTCTACCTCTACTTCCAACCATCAAGAACATCGAATACTATGTCAACATCTAGCTTGGGGGAGTGCAACCCCTATGTATCCAGATAAGTATCTCTCTATCTTATTAGCTAGATTTGTTTGCTTTATTGGAAAGAAATAAAAAGATGCATAAATAAGGAAACCAAATAAAAAGAGTCTATCTAGTCTTTATTAAAGAGTCTTTATTAGAGTGTGAGAATAAAATAAACTCGAAGATAATCTCTAGCCTTGGAGATGATGAATAGTTGCTCCGTCGTAATTCCTTTCAAGTACCTACCTTTCAAGCTTAATTTCTCTCGAGCTTTTAATGCAACTGCTTTGACTTAAGATTTACTCGAATCTAAAACCTGTGGGTAGCAAACACTTGCTCAAGTCTAGGTAATTGACGGATATGATATATGAGAGTCCGATTTTGCTACTTATCTTACTCCTAGTGATACTAGATTTTTGGAGATTTATCTTTTTAAAAATTAAAAGTGCACATGATAAGTTCTGTATGAATGAGTGTTGAACCTCCTACCACGACCATATATACATGCTCCCTAGATTAGGGAAAACCCTTTGACATATATATAGGCTGCTTGCTTTGTATTGAGTTTGTTCAATCTTTGTCGACCCTTAGAAAGTTGTCATGCTGATCATGCACACTCCACTCTACCCCACTTGCAATTATGCTACTTCTACCCTGGAAGTACGCATCCACAAAGCATCCATTCACTTTAGCCACTAAAAATGTTCTACTCCTATCCTAGGAGAGGGCAACCAAAAATATTCCCTATACCCATCCATTCACACATTTCTAGCCAGTGTCTAATAGAGGCTCCATAACATTTGTCTATCTCTCAAAAGTTATTTCAAAAGAGATTTGGGTTGTAGATTTAAAATAAAAAAAAAGAGAGAGAAAAGAAAGAGAAAGGGGAGATGAAAAATGGACAAGTGTCCTACGGGCGACTAGATCCTACCTCCCTAAGAAAAAGAAAGAATAAAGGAGAGTTAAAAAAAATGGACAAGTGTCCGCTGAAAACAATGGGTACTTAGATACTCGCCTCTCCATAAAAGAAAAAAAAGAAAGAAGAGATACAACCCAGGTTCTCATAAAGTTTCCAGATCCCAAAGAGAGAAGATTTCTCAAGGAGCAAAAGTAAGCTTTCCCCTCATCCATTCTATACAACTTACTATATTCCTTACTATCTCTACCATATCCACTATATTCTTTCCACCACACACATGCACCACTTGATCAGTGTGACTCGTGACTTTGGATCCATTGCTTGAATTTACAATATATGCTTAGTAAGTAGATTTAGTTTTCTCCCACCTAGAGCTCCAGATATAAGCCTTAGATATAGGGTGAGAGAGAAGAAGGCATAGTGTCCTACCGCCTTATTCCAAAAATACCACATATTATGAGAGAAAGGCAACACAACATTATTGCCTAAGTGAGGATCCACAAATACCACAAATGAGAGACTTGGTCATACAAAAGGAACTTTGAGTTTTATTTTGAAAACTTGCAAAAACTCCAGAATGAAGGTTGAACAAAGAGTTTGAGACATGGTGCTTGACTTGATTGTTCTATCTTTCAATTGCCCAAGATCCTAAGAAAAGGCTATAAGCTCCATGGTTAAAGGTAATATGGGTAAGTTGAAAGTTGAAAAAGTTTTTTTCTAACATAGAGGAGAAATTTTGTTAGAGAGCATGTGTACTTTTGAGGCGTGAAAGCGTTGTAGCAACTCCCCGATCCATTGCTAAGTTTGGCTTTGCTAGGGACTAGCAAAGGGTAAGCTCTGGGGCATTGTTGACACCTATTATAGCATAATATTACTAGTCAACTAAACATGGATAAGGGCTTAAAATGAATATCAACATAGACTAGGGGTCTAACTAACATAATTCCATGAGCTTTGGTGATTTATATCTTTTTAGGGACTTAACAGATAAATGCAAAGAAGAATGGAGAAACTTCTAGAATATATCTCACATACGATGACAAGACTTAACCGTGAAGTAACTCGACCCAAAATGTGGACTAAAACACTCTAGAAGGTACCGTAAGACACCGTAAGAAAGATGACATGGTTTGCCACGGGGGGCCCTGGCGGCCGGCCTAAATCTGCTGGTGGTGGCCGCTACAAAGAGCTAATCAAGGCTCATCTTCCTAGGTCGGTTTGTAACCGACCTTGAGGTTGTATCTACACCGTTATTGAAGGTCGGTTTGATCCAATGGTCATCATTCATTGCCAAGGCCTATATAAGAAGACCCCCGACCCCCAGGGCTAAACCCTAATTCATTCTATCTCATTCTATTCATTATCTCAGTTGTAGAGGTGTCCCAATGTAAGGATAACCTCTCTCTCAGGGATTAGTGAATTAGAAGTAGATTAGAAGTAGATTAGTAATGTAATTAGAAGTAGATTAGCCATGTAATTAGAACTAGATTAGATCTAACTTAGATCTAATCAAGAGTAAAGGAGAGTGGAGCTATGCTCCCTTTCCTCGAGATGTCTACAGAGTTTGGTATGTCTTATATCCTTTCTTTGTAAGACTTATGATTCACATATTTATCTTTCTATTTATTTCCATGTTTTACATATATGGTTAAGTATAGTTATGCTATTGCATGGGATCTCCGCTCGTATTGAGGGCTCTAGTTATTCATGGTAGCTAGAGTAGTAATCAATAGTATAGACATGGTGTCTAGGCTATAGGTTACCTGAGATTGCACCCAACCCCACGGATAGTTTGTGGTAGCCCCAGGTGGTGACAGCCCTGATGGCCGACGTATTCCACCACATTCGGGTTGGTGTTTGTAGGACCGTAGTCGGAGCTTCCTAGCCCCCTTCTCATCTCTTTCTGTGGCTAGTGTTCTGATGTCCCGAAGTGTTATGGTGTGATTGCTATCGTAGAACCTAAGTAATAGAGAAGTACAAAGGAATCTTGATCTCTCCCTTTGACCTCTTGATTAGTTTAGTTTTATAATCTTAGGTATGTTATTATTTTATGCTTTGCTATTACTTACCCTTTATCAATCACCACCTCACTTTAGTCTAGTGGTTTTCTAAGTTAGTGGATACATGATTGAGATTTATTAGAATTCTTTAGCCAAAGCTTCCTTATGGATACGATACTCTAGAATACTCATCCTAGGGAAAAGCTACAATGTAGGTGTTCTGTGCGCTTGCAGAATCCTTCATATTCTTTTAGCACTTAACAAATGCCAACAGGCATCCAGACCGCCAGCTGCTTCCTTCTTCATTGAAGACAGATCCTCTGTACAGCCCCTCCGACGTCGACGATGTTGTAGATAGCATGAGCCTCGCCTCCGGAGAAGGTCAACAATGCCTTGAGCTACACCGACAACGCCGATCTGCTCACGCTCGAGCCATCCATGCCTATAGAGTCTACTGCTTGGGTGGACCCCCATGCTGGAATAGCTCATGGCCTCCCTCATCGCGGGTCCACCTACCACGGTGATCCCCCAAGCAATGCTGATGTAGCCTCCTTTGGCGCTATGTATGGTCGGCCTCAACTTTGCTGATGCTGTGGCACCAGAGGACGTAGCACCGCCTGTGGAGGGCTCCATCGGTGACGCCCTATCTACGGGACCTACGCCGCCGGATCACGTCGCTAGGGACCTTGTGACGTTGGTGGCCTCCCTGACCGGCTGCAGTTGCAGGCCTATCTAGGTGGGGATTATTACAACATCTATGGTAACCTCGACCGTCCCCACAGCTGCATCCACCATCGCCTTCCTCAACTCCATCACCCTGCCGCTTGAAGAGCCTCTATTCGACGCGCCACTGATCCAAACCTTCTAGTCAACCGACGTTTGGGGGCTACGACACAGCTCCAGGCTGGCTACTAAGTCCGCCCAACGTGACCCCAATCCGGTACGCTAGGCGCGCCGGGTCTTGCTGAACAAGTTGGAAGGCCTTCCGGCGGACACCCTTTCCAACTTGCCAAACCCGATGCTAGAAGTGCGTTTCCGCCAACACTTCGGAGGAGAGGTCACGTCGGCCAAGAGGGACATGATGCGGGAGGCGTCCCCATGATGCGACCTCATTGTGCGAGGGACATGCCGTTGGGGACCTGACTGGCTTTGTGACCGTCGCCAAGTACTTGTAGCGCGTCGGTTTAGTCCTAGTGCAACGCGCGCTTCGCCGTTAGAGCCAAAGACCTTGTGTTGTGTTTCCCCACTTTGACCTTTGGCATCTCGGGCCACTGTGGTGTTTGTAAGAGATCTAATTTCTCATAATGCAATACGTGCTAAAGCATGCTTTCGAAAAAAAAGTACCACTTGAGCGATCTAACATTGTGATGTTGCTAGGTCGAGTAGCGTGGTGAGAACAAGTGAAAATCCTTTTAAAATGATTTTTAAAATGATAGCCCACATGCATATGGTGGTGTTCACTTGGTAGAATTAGCGCATTTACAAAGGTGAAGAAGTTTGAGATGAAGATGAGGTGTTTTACACTGACCGGACGCTGCGGTTGTCAATACCAGATGTTGGTCCAGCATTTGTTCACACGTGGTAGAGGTGTTAGCGTGACCTGACACTCTATAGTTTTTCCCATGTCAGGTTTAGGACCGTACACTGCACAGTGTTGTGCACCTGCACGTCCGGTCATTGCTGCGTGGCAAAGCTCGCGCGGGGTTTGCTCACTAGACGCTGCAGAGCGTGCGTCCGTCCACATCCAGTAAGGTTCCAATCATGACTTTTCACAATCGGACGCGTCAGGTGGTGCCTGACTGGGCGCTGGCTGTGTCAGGTCAAATGCACTACTTGTGTTGCTATGGCACCGCTCGTTGGCTTTACCAACATCTCCGGTCTGATTGACCAGTGTGTCCGGTGCGTGCTAACTGCACACAAGAAGAAGTCGACCATTGAAGATCGGGCAATTGAGGTTGAATGGAGGGTGACACATGAATGATCAGACACCGATTGCTACGTTCGGTGCGACTTCGACCTGTGCCTCGGGGTCGGCCCCGACCGTTGCCTAGTGAAGGGGTTATAAATACAACACTTAGCCGCCTTGGGCCGCTTGTCGAAACGATCTAGCCTTAGTGGCTTGTATAGTGGTGCTTGAGATCCCTCTAACTCACTCATGCGGCCGGTGTTCATCGGATCGAGTGAGAGAGCGATTTTAGTGCATTTGTGTTGATAGATCACATTCGTGGCACTAGCTAATCAAGTTGCAAGCCGAGTGTTTGTTACTCTTGGAGGTTACCATCTCCTAGATGTCACCTAGGCATTTGGCATTACCAAACCGATCGATTCGATACTTCGGTTCTTTGATAAATTCACTTCCCGGAAATCGGTACCGATCGGATCCTTCAAAAAAATCGATACCGAGGAAATTTGGTTTCGGTATTTTCAGTTTGGTTCCGGTATTTACCGATAGTACTTGAATTGATCACATAGACATGTATTTGCTATGTCAAAATCTAATTTTGACATAATTTTAACATGATTTCATGGAGAATTATAGTGCAAAATTCATATATAAAGGGTCCACAATACTATAAGAGTAGAATACCACAAATATATAATATAATAATCTATAATAATACAATCAATCATATAACAACACTCATAACCAACACATTTCAGTAAATTCAAGTAAACCTCGGTAAAGAACCAAATGTACCTCGGTAAATTTGGTTCCTAGAATCGGGTACCGAACAAGGTACCGAAAAATTTCAGTTTCGGTACTTACGGTTCGGTTCTTGGTTCTTTCGGTTCAAAGATTCGATATTTCGTGCCAAGGGGGCCTAGAGGGCTTGGTGGAAAGAGACTCCGTGAGCCACACCGAGGGGTTGTGCGGTGCTCGAAGGAGGATTTATGGTGGTCACCTCATAGGGATAGTGTAGAGCAACCCCACGAAACAAATAGCGCGCTATAGCGGCGCTATAGCGTGCCATTTGAAACACCGCGACGCTATTGTCAATTTCCACGCTATTGGCGCTATTGGCGCTATAGCACGATATTGCGCCGCTAAAGCGCGCTATTTCCACGCTATTGGCTATATATCGCGCTATTTTCACGCTTATTGGGCTATAGTGGCGCAAAGCAGTCGGGTGCTACTTCGCGATAGTTGCCGCTATTGCGCCGCTATATAGCGGCGCTTATAGCGACGCTTAATAGCGGCGAATAGCGTCCACAAAAGGCCGACGCTATTTTCCATAGCCCGCGATCAAAAACATGGAGAGCAACACTACTAGAAATTGTTATTGTGTACATCACTTGTGAGCGGTACATGTCTTGGAGTGCCTTGAGGGGACAGTGGCTTGGAGACCCTAGCCCAAGAACTTTTGAAGTGTTGGTTCACACAATGAGGATTAGGGGGGTGTTGGCAAGCTTCTCGATACCTTGGGAAAAATCACCATGTCAATATTGTCTTCTCTTCTCGATGATTTACATCCTATGATCACAATGCAAGCCTTTTTTAGAAAAGGAAATATATTAATATTCCAGCTTTTGTATCGCATATGGTTGTGTGCTCACAAGCCTTGTATTTACATTCTTATATATCTTATGTTTGTGCTTGTGTAGTTGCTCTAGTAATTAGAAGCTTATGTAGCTCCCTAATTATCTTATTACTTGTGTAGCTAGAAGTAGTATTCTTGTAACTATAATTTGCTTCTATAGCTCAATTAGTTGTTTTACTTAGTTTGTGTAGCTAATTAATTTGAGCCTTTGGGTTAGGCTTGTGTAGCCTTGTTCATTGTGTATTTAGTGAGTTTAAGTTGGTCTTGTGCTTTTCTCATTAGAATTGTGTAGCAGCTCCCCGTAATTGAAGTACTAGTGCATAGGTTTGTGTGACCTTACAATAGAATTGCTTAGGTGAGCTCAAGCTAGGTCGGCACCTCATTTTGCTTTGTGTAGGATCTTTTGTTTGAAGGTGTTTTAGAGTCATAGATAGATGGGTGTATTCTTGGCTAAACGAATAGTTTTAATTCCACATTAATTTCAGTTAAACATTGTGATTAGAAAGGACTATTCACCCCGAGTCCGCCATCTCGACCCTTCACCGCATGTTGTGACATTTTATCCATGTGGTTATCTTCTCAACTCATCTAGGTTCACATCTTACCGGACATATATTGATCAGTCCAAATAGAAGAATTATGTTCCATCTTGCAACCATTGAGAAGTCATTGTTGTAATCTTCACTTCATGACAATAATGTATAAATAAAAAAATTCTTGTATAGAGATTTTCAAAAATATCACAAACACTCCACCCTAGGTAATAAGATCATTCAGGCATGATAAGCACATGGCTATTCTAGGTATACACAGGTCAAATGGCTTCAAAAAATTGAATAAACATTATTGCATTATGTAGCAAAAGCTTCAATCGTGATTGAATCTAGAGAACTTATTGCCTCTAAAAGATTGATAATTATGTCCTATTCACTCACATCATGATTGAACTATGAATATATGATATAAATTAATAATTTAAACCAACAAAACACATCTATCCATTAAAGAGGCTACAAACGGACCGGGACCACGAGAGAAAGCAAAGAAAGAAGTTAGCAACTAAAGGGTCGAGACGACGGACTAGGGGGGTGATTAGTTCTTTCTAAAACTAATCGTGTTGGCTAATCAAATATAGTGCGGAATTAAAACTATTCGCTTAGCCAAGACTTCACCCATCTATCTAAGACTCTGTTAGCACCTCTAAAAGATCCCACACAAAGTAAATAAGGTGCCGGAACTAGCTTGAGCAAGGTTACACAAACCTAAGCACTACTACTTTAGCAAACGAGGGAGCTCCTACACAATACTAGTGAGGAAAAGCACAAAGACAACCTAAGCTCACTAATGCACAATGGATAAGGCTACACAAGCCTAACCTAAGGGGCTCAAGATACTTAGCTACACAAGCTAAGCAAAGCATCTAATAAAGCACGGGCTAATTAATTGCAAGAGCAACTACACAAGCACAAGCATAAGATATATATATGGATGTAAATACAAAGCTTGTGAGTGTAGCATGCAAACCACCGAGAAGAGTAGACAATGTTGACACGGTAATTTTTTACCGAGGTCTCAGGAAGCTTGCCAACTTCCTCCTAATCCTTGTTGTGTCGACCAACACCTGGTGATTCTTTGGTATGGTGATTCACTCACTTAAAGGTTCACGTGCTAATCGGCCTCACAATATTGAACCCGCAATCGAAAGTGCCGCACAACCAACCAAGATGGGGATCCACGAGCCAAGCCCCTCGTAGGGAACCGCAAGAACCCACACACTAGTGAGCTATTGGCAATTATAGCATTATGAGAATTGGGCTTCCTCAAAATACCATCCCGCAATGGGGCTTCACCGCCTTCACCATTATGAAACATGGCCATCACGCCAAAATACCATATGAGGCCTTTAAGAGCCTCTTTCTTCCTCATTTGCCCCTGCCTCTCATGAATAATACCATGTTCCGCACAAAACTCATCGAATATTATAGGAAAATATTCACCACCATGATCGACCTTAGACGTTTAATTTTTCTTTCTAGTTGATTTTCAACTTCAGCCTTAAAGATTTTTAAAGTAGTCTAATGCCTCAACTTTAGTTTTCAGTAAGTAAATATAGCAATATCTAGAAGCATCATCAATTAACGTCATGAAATATCTCTTTTCACCTTTAGTCAACATACCATTCATCTCGCATAGATCAGAATGTATGAGCTCTAGAGGTGCCAAGTGTCTCTCCTCCGCTTGCCTTGTGAGGCTTTCGAGGTTGCTTAGACCGCACACAACTATGGCACTTAGAACCTTTGGCAATGGTGAAATCTGGAATTAACCGCAAGCTAGATAAATGTGACATCAAACCAAAATTCACAGGACATAAACGAGAATGCCAAACACTAGAATTATCATCAATTGTGCCACAAATATGATTGGTGACTTATTACTTAAATCTGACAAACTTAGGCGGAACAAGCCTCCACAATCATAGCCTTTACCAATAAATTGTCCATGCTTAGACATAACTACTTTATTGGACTCTAACACTACTTTAAGACCATCTCTTAACAAAAGAGAAATGCTAACAAGATTCTTGCGAATAGTAGGGACATGTTGCACGTTCTTTCACCGACGATCTTCCCCGAAGTAAACTTCAGATCTACCGTGCCAACACCACGAACATATGCATGTGACCCATTCCCCATCGGAGATCGGAAGAACCTTGGAGCCCCCGGTAAGAAGAGAACAAAGAGATGTCGGCACATATGTGAATATTAGCACCGTGATCAAGCCACCAACTAGGTGATTGAAATATTTGAAAGTAGTGATAGGAAGATTACCATATCCGTCATCGGCATTGGTTGCGATCCACGAGGTTGACCTTCTTCTCTTTACGGTCCGCACGGCGAGGACACTCTTTAGCAAAATGACCAAGATCACCACAAGTGAAACAAGGCATCTCGAGACTTGTCCTTCTTCTTCTTCTTGAAGGTAGTAGTAGCTTTGGCATTGAAAGGTTGTTGTTTCCCCTTTCCTTTGTTCTTGCCTTTGAAGTTTCTCTAGACAAAGTGGGCGCTACTTTCCTCGTTCCCCTTCTCAAGTATGATCTTTAGCCCGAGCTTTCTCCTCAACATCTAGAGATTGAATCGGGTTTTTCAAGCCGATATCTTCACTCTCTTATGCTTGAGGCTTGTGGCAAAGTTTCTCCATGCAGGAGGTAATTTGGCAATAATAATACCAGCCACAACTTCATCGGGTATAACATACTCAAGGAGGTCAAGTTCCTTAGCGGTATTTGTATCTCATGAGCTTGATTGACTATAGATTTGTTTGCAACCATCTTATAGTCATGAAAGCTCTCCATGATGTACTGATTATTTTGCTGCATCTGAAGCACCATAGGTGGTGTTGAGATAATCCCACAGAGCTTTAGCGCTTTTATAGTGCATCACAGCATCATAGATATGATCCAATAGCACATTACGCACAGCTCCCACAAAGATGTCACTGGCTTTCCGGAATTTATTCTGATCTTCATCAGAAAGGTCTCCCTCGGGTAAGCCATCTTTGATCCGAAAACTTTCATGGCGATAAGCCAATGCGTGACCTTTCTGAGACCACCTCTTGAAGTGCTCACTAGAGAATTTCTCCGGCCTCGAGCATCAACAAAACTAGCCATTGGATCCGGAAAAGACCTATTATAAGGTTTTTGGATTGTTAAATAATTAGGCAATTTCAGATTAATTCCATAAAATAAATCATGATAAATAGATCTACTAGATAAAGCATGTAAAGCATACTAGCATAGCATGAACACATAACACTGATCATAGCATAGCATAAACGCATATCATAGATCATGGCAACAGGTGTAAGCACAACTAGCACACCAGATAGATTGGATAGATTGAACATGACTAACATGAAGATTAGATCTCGAGAATACCTGGCTGACGTTGAGGACAACGTAATGGAGAGGTTCCTGGCGATGCCGAGTTCCTCAACTCACCGTCATTTGCCGTCGATCGGCTCTTTGAAGAAGTTGAAGAAGTTGTCGACGAAGACTATTTGGGGACGGTCCTTCGCGTGTCCTTCCGGTAGACGAGCCGTGACGAAGATCGGGATCGGTCGCGCGAAGAGCGCTTCCCAAAACCTTATTCGCCTTCTCGGTGCAGGATCGCAAAGACGGACGGTTCAGGAGACACCTTTCGCCGTGTTGGTGCACTGTGAACGATCGGGCCGGAGACTTGGCGGCGCGGCGGGCGGAAGAGGAAAAACCCTAAGCTTTGGATTGGATGCGTCGGTTAGGACTCTGCTGTTCGTATTTGATTAGAACTCTGCAAACCAAAAGACCAAAAACTAAAACTTCAAAAGGATTTGGGAGGACCATTCACGCGCGCATGTCGATGCGCCTTTCACCACGCCACGCCACGCCCTGCGAGCGTGAGCAAGCAAGCGTGTGGAGTTCCCTTTCTCCTTCTCACACTAGACTTGAGAAGGTAGGAACAACTTCCATATTTAAGTTGGTCCTCTCCACCTTCCACAGGCAATGTGGTACTAAAGGATTCCACCACTCCCTCCTTTCCATATTCATGAATGGGCCTTTGAGATTTCTTTAGGAATTTCAGAATTTGTTATTGGGCCAAGTCCACTTAACATCTAAATTCCAACAAGCACCAAAGCCACCGGTTGCTTGTACCTCTTGGAATATAGTAGAGAAATTATACTGCTACCATGGAGGCCGCACCGCGCGCTCCCTCGCCTTACGCCAACCGTCGTGCTTCCTCAGCGTGTCGCGGGATCCCGGTGGCTGACATCGCTATCATGGCGACGTAACAAGTGTCGCTGGCCAAAGAAAAGGATCCACCGTGCCACGTTTCGCTCCCTCGCTGTGTTGCGCGTCGCTGCCATGGCGAGCACACACACACCCCCCTCCAGCACCTCTGTTGACGGTCACTAACGACATATTTTTTCCGTCAACTTACTACCATAAAGGGAGTAAAACTACACCTTTTATACTCATATACATTTATTACTAACATATTTCCACTTGTAGTGTTCAAAATATATTTTGTAGCATTTATAATAAATACTGGTGGAAATACGCCCAAAGTATGCCATCTGAAAGCGCATTCCCGAAGATAACAAGCCTAGGGTGGAAATGGACCTAAACGACACAACGGACCAGGCCAAGCCTACACTACAACTTTTCAAGCCCATTCAAGACAAGACGCCGAGGCTCGGACCGGGCGAGCCAAAGGTGCGGGCGCACCCAGGTGCGGCCGCACCCCTCCTCGGGGCGGTTCGAGCCCGATCCGCTCGAGGCGGTACATTAAGTGCGTAATCGGGCGGTTCGGGGGTTGATGGCCGATTGCAACGTGCACGGACGCCCTCGCTAGGTCGGTTTAGGGGTATTAGGGTCATGACCACCTCTCTCATGTGTATAAGTAGCTCTCCTCTCTCCCTCATTCCACACACCACACTTGGAGTCACCACACCAGCACACTCACACTCTCTACCTCACTCTCCACCTCCACTTCTTCTTCTTCTTCTTATTTGGTTAGCATTGGAGTAGAAGAGCTACAAGAGGAGGACTTGTAATCTTGGAGCAAAGTGAGCTTTAGTAATATATATTCTCCATGGATCTTTCTCCTATTTACAAGTTCTATTTCTATGATCATGGTCTAACTTATGAATTAGAGTATAGTCTTGTTCATGTTCTTGTGTTGGTATATGAACTAGCATATAGTTTACATATCATAATCTTGACATGTTCATATTTGTTCTTCATCGATCATCGTATGCATAACATGATTATAGATGGGATAACGGTTCGTCGTTCTTTTCGGGTTTGCTCTTGTCTTAGTCCGTCCATCCGTAGGGTGGGGATCCTGGGGGACAAGAGTAGTGCTGCAATACTGCGCGGGCATGGTGCGGGTATTACGACACCTTCGAATATGAGAGCATGCCCGCGGTCGTGAGGGTAGGCGGGGTTGGTGTGACCATGTCCGTCCCTTGTAATCCCCTCCACGTTCGCATGTGATGTAGGAGTTCGTAAATGCTTCCCATTGGGCCGGATGGTACCGGGGAGTCTCCCTGTTATCCTAGACATAACCATGCTTAGATCGTGTTAGCATATGATCCTAACTATTCATTGTAAGACCATGACTAGAATACATTAGATTACTCCATAGGACATTCGTTTATTCTTTATCTATTTTCTTTATCCTTCCTGGTGGATTCCAATGTGTGTGTCACACTATCTATAAACCGTATTGCTTACCCCTGTTATGATCAAGTTGGTCTTAGCGTGCACACATTTCATCATCCGGATGCCATGCTAGCTTCTTATACAACAAGCCTTCCTTTGGGAAAATATATAAATAACGATACCCCTGAATACTTCCGAAAGTGAAATGCTACAATGATAGATCCGTGCGCTTGCGGATGAAATATCAACTATGGCAAGATCTATCACCGTTGATTGAAAGTGCGATATCACCGACATGGTGGTTCCACTTAGTGATACCGACGGTTCGTTTCCTAGCGTAGTCATCAGAGATGGGTTCTAAACCTGTTTCTAGTGATTGCGCTAAGAAACGCCAACAAGCATTTCTGGTGCCGTTGCCGGGGAAGGCATTGTTATAAGAAATCATTAGCTGGCTATGAATATGAAATGTGCATGCGTGATAACCACTTGCTCATACAAGGCTAATCTTTTGAGGCTTTCACCGTGTGCCATTACGTAAAATGCACTTGACCGTGTGCCACTAGAAATTTTGGTTGAACCTATATGCCATGACACTTTTTGACTTGCACCTCTATACCATTTTGGGCCGGTACATGAACTAACACCGTCTTTCGAGGAGATGGAAAAAGACTATTATGCCCATACGCTTGTTTTTGTGATGCATGTGTACCGGTGGTGTCTTTGGTTGGACATGGTTTTGTGATAACCGTGGGTAGTTGAGAAAGGAAAATTCCCTGGTCATTTCATTTGATAATATATTACATAAATAAATTATATACGCTGGCGAACAATCCAAAAATTACTTAAAAAGCATTGCAATTATTTGAAAAAAAACAGATGACATGAATGAGCGGCACACACGATAGTAATTTCTTCTTAGTAATTTTAGTTTATTACGGTACAATCCATCCAAAGCACGATATACTAAATTAAAAGAGCAAAGGATCCCCAAGCTTTGCATTTCGCTTTTGCCTCTACGCACGTGGACTGGAGTAATTAATAGCCTCCACTCCGATCTGTCATGCCTGCCGTCGACCGGGCTTGGTGCCCTCGCGCGCGGGACGATTGTGGGAGGCGGGAGGAGTCGCGATGTTTTTTTCGCGAGAGCAAAGCGGCGGCGGCGTGGGGGGGAGACGGGAGGAGGCGAATGTTCTTTGAAGGGCAATATGGTAACCTAACTAAGGTGGCCCCACATGTCGAGCTCCAAGTGCGTTAACTTTGAGCGGATCTCGGACGAGAATGGCATAGAGGTGCAAGTCAAAATGTGTCATGGCATGTAGGATCAAACAAAATTTCTAGTGGCACACGGTACAATGCATTTTACATAATGGCATACAGGTGAAACCCTCAAATCTTTTATGTTTTCTCCTGTTGTGTATGAAAACGAGGATATTGTATGTCGGGTTTCCAAGCGTCGACAAACTTCATCGAGAATCGAGGCACTCTAAGGAAGAACGTGTCGTACCTCTTCTTCTTCGGTAGGAACCTCGGCAGTTGAGACCGACACCCCCGCACCAACCGAACCGCAAGCCATGGCTCAAAAAGTCGCCTCGCGATTTCTCCGTTCGGCGCTGTTGCCAGCGTGCCACCGGGCGGTGGTCAATGTTCGCGGATAAGAACTTCGAGCTACGCCGCACCGGGCTAATCACCATGGTGCGGGCCGGTCCCTTCTATGGGACTGCCTAGCGAGGGACGCCAATGCACATCTCCAACACTTCCTTGAGCCGTGCGACACGATTGTCATCAAGGGACGCCGAACCCGACGTTATCAAGCTCACTTTGTTTCCTTTTCTCTCGTAGGGAAAGCCAAACTTGATGGTTCTAAGGACAACAAGAAGTAAATACGTGGGCAAAATGCTCCCACGGCGTTCCTAACTAAGTTCTTCCCCATGGGCAAAACCAATGCCCCGAGGGGAAGAATCGCCAACTTTCAGCGAGAACTCAATGGAACCCATCTCGGAGGCGTGGGAAAAGGCTGCAGAATACATTCAAGCATGCCCGCACCACGGAATGGAGAATTGGCTAGTGCTCGAGAACTTCTATAATGGTCTCACGGCCATATCGAAGGGGCACCTAGACGCCGGCCGCCGGTGGCGCATTCTTGTCACTCACCATCGATCGGCGGCCCTCGATCGACAAGATGGTGGCAAACCGGAAGCCGGGGAGGACGTAACCCCGGCCAAAACACAAAAAGGCATGCATCCCGTGAAGGAGGCGGATATGCTTGCCGCAAAAATGGATCTTTTTGTGAAGAAGAAGCGGATGAGCGCGGCAACCAGACTCAACCAATCAGCAAACACCCGGTTTACGCCACGGACTCACACATGACATGTGAGACACGTGGTGAAGTTAACCACTCAGGGGGATAAGCGCCCGAGACCCGTGAAGAAGCAAAGTGTTCATAAACAACAACGGGTATCGCCAACCTCGGCAAAAGGTCGGAACAACCAGTCCCCGTCCACCATTCCAAGGTAACAGGGGCTATAATCCCATTACAGCTCCGGTCGGCCTTCACTAAAGGACCTAGTGTTGGGCCAAGCCAAGATCAACTAAAAATCTCACCAAAAAGATGAGCCATCAAGATAAAATCCTAGAAGGGGTGAATAACAAGCCGGAAGGGTTGACATCGGTACGTGAAGAATTAATTGAGCTTCAATAAGATGATGGAAACACGCCTAGCCCGGATTCTTCGCCCAAGTGCCTAAGGTTAACAACTTCGGGAAGGATCCCGGGGCAACTTGAGATTCCGCACGCAGTCACCAACATGATATCACCGAGGCTCGACCAACCCACCGAGCTGAAAAAAGATCCCCGTGGACTCGCCGTTTATTGCCAAGAAGGGAGACCCCCGGGGCGTCCGATCATCACCGTGCCATTGGCCCCCACATCTTCGCCAATGCATTCTCGTGACTTGGGGCTAGTATTAATGTGATGTCCAAAGCCACCTTCACTTGTAATCCATGGTGGGACACTTGCTCCCCGCAAGCTTTGTCCTCCAAATGGTAGACCAAACAACACGGCGGCCCGAGGGGAATTCTCGAAGACATGCCGATCAAAATTAAAGATGAATACATCCCCGGAGACTTCGTGGTCCTAGACATGGGCCCGAAGGAGGATGTGTCTCTCCTCTGGGGAGGCCATTTCTCTACACCGCCAAGGCCGATATCGGCTTGGGGAAGGGCTTCATCATCTTCCATGTCAGTGATAAGGCGGTGAAGTGCCCATTTATTGGGTACGCACAACAACACACCTAGGTATCATCATCACGACCGGTGTGGTGTGTTGGGAGATCTGACTCTAAAACCCCGGAGCAGATGCTCTCCGCCGATGATCGGGGAGAGTCGATGGTGACTATAAATAACACGCCCTCTAAAAAATAGGGTATATTTAAAAATATATATATATATATTATATATATATATATGTTTTATAAAATATTTTATTATCAAAATAAACAAAAATATTTATTACATAAAATCTATAAGTAAATATTTTCAAAAACTAAAATAAAAATCTTTATAAATAAAATAAATTTTTTCTATAAAAAATTAAGAAAAATATTTCCTAAATAAAATATACAGAAAAGTATTTTTCTAAATAAACTTTTATATATATATATATAAAAATAAATCAAAATTTTGAAAACTTTTTGGAGAAAATCAAAAGGGGAGAAAACGGCCGAACCGGGCGTGAGCAAACAACGGTCACAAACTTTTCATGACCGTTGTGCACGCCCCCGCCAAAATACAACGGCAATGCCTCGGGGCGGGTGGTGCGACCGCACCCCAAGGTGCGCCGCACCCTGGCTGGCGCCACGCGAAGCCCCGCCTTTGCCAACGGCTCCTATCCGTTGCATGGCGCGCCGGGTCGTTTGCTCGCCTATAAATAGCTTGGGCAGGTGAGAGCACCCACCTTCCATTCTCACTCTTTCTCACTCTCACACTCTCTCCCACTTTGCTCTACACTCAATTTTCTCCACCAAAAATATTGTGCCGAAAGCAAGATCACGGGTGTGAAAGTTCATACTTTCATCTAACCCTTGCACACCCGAGGTCTCGCTCAATCGTTTTTGCAAAAGTAGCCATGAAGAAAACCGTGGAATTCCTTGGCAAGTTGAGGCGATCATCAAGGCGTAGCTCGCGGCACACAAGCACGAGCTCCTTCAACCTCGACGAGCAAGAAAGCTCCCCCATACAAGAAGATGCCGCACGGTCGGGGAGGAAGAAGCTCAAGCTCCCCGACTCTCGACGGCCGACGCTCCATACCTCGACATCGGGGAACCCGGGGAGATGCAAGCCTATCTCCGACTCAAGGATCGTGTATTCCAACACACGCCGGGATCGACCCCGATCTTCTCGAGCAAACAGTATGGACGATGAACTCCGTACCATTTAGAAAAGCAATAGGATGGCGTGGATTATCCCCCTCTCGAGGAGGAAGGTTCTCACCACCTAACAATCCGGTTTCTATGCACTTTGGTAGAGGACAAGCTAGGAATTTCTTTCCGCCTTTTCGGTCGATCTTATCATATCAAGTGGGCGGAACTAGCGAGTCACTTGGGCTTTAGTTACATATGTGTATTAGATTTGGATGTTGCTTTTTGCCCGGCTTTGTTCGACCCCGTTTTTGGGAAGAAATTACCGGTGCTCACGAGACCGGTGTCTTCAAGCCTCGCCACTCACAAATCCAAAGCACCCATCACTTAGATTTATTCATCAATGGATGTTGTTGGCACTATTTCCTAGGCACGAGGTTAGATGGGTAAATGAGACAGAACTCAAGCTTCTCTATGCTGTTGTCCATAAGGTGAAGGTAGCCCCAAAGTGGTAGAGATATGCAGGAACCTTTATCATGTTATTTCTAAAGTTGTTGTTCAAGTCACCGCACATCGATTATCACACGACGCTTCTCGCGATTGGGGCATTGGACAACAAGCAAATTGAGTACATTTCCACACCCCGTGAGTATCGGATCGCCGCGTAACGCCTAGTATTAGGGCACCTAGCGAAGACACCGACGATAGGAGAGCTTGCGCGATACTTTTTTCGGCTATACAACCGCGGATTCGGTTACCTAACCCGGATCTACGTTGTATAAAAGCCGCGATCTTTGACTTTTGAGCTCGAGACTGGCGATAGTGTATGCGTGAGAGAGGCCCCGAACAGCTTCCACCGCAAATGGGAGGGGAGACCGGAGGTGGCTCAAGCTCTCATGCAAAGCATACTTCATGCCACCACCACGGCCGCACGCACGCGCCCCAGGCGGGAGGGTTCTTTCCTTTGGGGACCCTGGGGTTCATGCCCGGGTATGATCCAAGGTGGGAACCTCCACCCATGACGCCGCACCATCGAGTGGCTCGAAGCATGGAGGGCCAACATGGTGGACCTTTCCAAAGCCTTTCGATGGTATGCCTCCGTAAATCCGTACCCAAGACCATCAAGATTTGGACTAGAGGCTATCAACTTGTGTACCGGCAAAGACTCGATGTTCGCACGGGTAATATCGAGCATACACTTAACACTCATGTGCGTAACACCCATCGCTGGCAAAGAAAACCGGGAATACCAAAATAAGCAATGATGGGATCACTCGAGGCAAACGGGGCTACCGCGAACGCACGCGAGGAAGCATTCGAGGCACCGGGGCTTCGATCCGCATCAAGAAGCCTCCAGATAGCTTGGGGGAGGACCCCCGCGGTATCATTGCATTGCATATTTACTTTCCATCAAATTTTAATTTTTTTAGCATGTTTAAATTTCAAAAAAACCTTGCATATATATAAAAAAAAAAACCAAAAATAGAATAAGTAGCTCTTCTTGTGCTTTCATGTCTATGCATATGAGCTATGAAAATGTTTAGTCTTAGTCCCTTGTTGAAATGATGAATAGTTGCTCGTCTTATGTTTTGCCTGTGCCTAGTTTATAATTCGAATTTCTCTTAAGTTTGGGTTTAGTGGCTAAGTCTTAAAACTCATTTCGAAAAACCTAATTCATGTGGGTTGCATAAGCTCTATCTAGTCTAAGTTGTTGCCAAGTATGATATGGTACAAACAGATTTACTATGATTTCATTCAAATGAGATACTTGACATCCGGGAACTTAATTTGAAAGAAAAAAGAAATGCTATGGGCTATGCTAAAAAAAAAGAGATGAAAAATGGACATGTGTCCGAGGGCGAGAAGAGCCCACATCTCCAAAAAAAAAAAAAAAAAAAAGAGGAAATAAAAGACAAAAGTCTAGGGCTTAGTAGAGCCCACCTCTCCAAAAAAAAAAATGTATACATATATAGCAATAAAAGCCCATACTTTCTCGAAAAACAAATATAATCTAAATAAATAAATCCCGGATAAAAAGTTGATCAAACGGATGAATGAAAAGTACTTGTCATAACCGTTCTATCTCGGCAACCGCCAAGGCTTTGAGAAAAGCTAAAAAGCCCCGCTACGATGAAAGGTAATAAAGGGTGAGAAAAGATGTGCCATTTTATTCAAACTATAGTAGAAAATCTTATTATAACCCCGGCACTTGTGAAACATAACCAAAGCATTGTAGCAACTCCCCGATCAACAACCAAGTATTTATCTTTTGCTCGAGGACGCGCAAAAGGTAAGCTTTGGGGAGTTTGTTGACTCCGGTCACTAACGACATATTTTTTTCCGTCAACTTACTACCATAAAGGGAGTAAAACTACACCTTTTTATACTCATATATATTTATTACTAACATATTTCTACTTGTAGTGCTCAAAGTATATTTTGTAGCATTTATAATAAATACTGGTGGAAATACGCCCAAAGTACGCCATCCCGAAAGCGCATTCCCGAAGATAACAAGCCCATGGTGGAAATGGACCGAAAC
Source organism: Hyparrhenia diplandra (assembly GCA_015847255.1). Lineage (NCBI taxonomy): Eukaryota > Viridiplantae > Streptophyta > Magnoliopsida > Poales > Poaceae > Hyparrhenia > Hyparrhenia diplandra. Next base: position 209,713 of record JADLZK010006756.1, read on the forward strand.
GACACAACCTGGACCAGGCCAAGCCCACACTACAACTTTTCAAGCCCATTCAATTCAAGACAAGACGCCGAGGCTCGGACCGGGCCGAGCCCAAGGGTGCGCCGCACCCCCCGGGGGCGGTTCGAGCCCGATCCGCCGAGGCGGTACATTAAGTGCGTAATCAGGCGGTTCGCTGTGGTTGATGGCCGGTAACGCACTGACGCCCCCGCTAGGTCGGTTTAGGGGTATTAGGGTCATATGACCACCTCTCTCATGTGTATAAGTAGCTCTCCTCTCTCCCTCATTCCACACACCACACTTGGAGTCACCACACCAAAGACACACTCACACTCTCTACCTCACTCTCCACCTCCACTTCTTCTTCTTCTTCTTATTTGGTTAGCATTGGAGTAGAAGAGCTACAAGAGGAGGACTTGTAATCTTAGAGCAAAGTGAGCTTTAGTAATATATATTCTCCATGGATCTTTCTCCTATTTACAAGTTCTATTTCTATGATCATGGTCTAACTTATGAATTAGAGTATAGTCTTGTTCATGTTCTTGTGTTGGTATATGAACTAGCATATAGTTTACATATCATAATCTTGACATGTTCATATTTGTTCTTCATCGATCATCGTATGCATAACATGATTATAGATGGGATAACGGTTCGTCGTTCTTTTCGGGTTTGCTCTTGTCTTAGTCCGTCCATCCGTAGGGTGGGGATCCCTGGGGGACAAGAGTAGTGCTCGTACGCGGGCATGGTGCCCGGTATTACGACACCTTCGAATATGAGAGCATGCCACGGTCGTGAGGGTAGGCGGCAGGGGTTGTGACAGACCATGTCCGTCCCTTTGTAATCCCTCCACGTTCGCATGTGATGTAGGAGTTCGTAAATGCTTCCCATTGGGCCGGATGGTACCGGGAGTCTCCCCGTTATCCTAGACATAACCATGCTTAGATCGTGTTAGCATATGATCCTAACTATTCATTGTAAGACCATGACTAGAATACATTAGATTACTCCATAGGACATTCGTTTATTCTTTATCTATTTTTCTTTATCCTTCCCGGTGGATTCCAATGTGTGTGTCACACTATCTATAAACCGTATTGCTTACCCCCGTTATGATCAAGTTGGTCTTAGCGTGCACACATTTCATCATCCGGATGCCACGCTAGCTTCTTATACAACAAGCCTTCCTTTTGGGAAAATATAAATAACGATACCCCGAATACTTCCGGGTGAAATGCTACAATGATAGATCCGTGCGCTTATGCGGATGAAATATCAACTATGGCAAGATCTATCACCGTTGATTGAAAGTGCGATATCACCGACATGGTGGTTCCACTTAGTGATACCGACGGTTCGTTTCCTAGCGTAGTCATCAGAGATGGGTTCTAAACCTGTTTCTAGTGATTGCGCTAAAAAACGCCAACAACCTGACCTCGTAGCCTACCATCCGCCGTGCGAGGGGCTTTGACGAAGAACTCGCACGCTTGCGCTCACTTGATCCATTTGGGCCCGACTCCAATCTATAAAAGGATGAAGGAGGGGGCAGGGGTAGAAGAGAAAGAAAAGAGTCTCAAATGGCTCAGATGGCATTTTGGTGGGTTGGTCGTGTTTCATAATGGTGATCTGGCAAAACCCGATGGTATTTTGGCGAAGCCCATATCCTATAATGCTAAAATTGCCAATAGCTCTACACAAGTGTGATAACTCAATGGCACACTCCACTAGTATTGTTCTTCACGATCCCCTCGTGAGATGAGCACGAACCTCTCGAAGCACTTCTCCGGGAGCACCGCAAAATGTCCTTGCGTGTTTTCGACGGAACCACAATCTCTAAACCGTCTAGGTGATGGCAATCACCAAGAGTAACAAGAAAACCACAGTCGCAATCACCTCCTAGTGCCACACAATATGAATCCCGAAATGCGGTGCACTAGTTTTTCAATCCCTCTCTCAAATTGATAACAATCTTGAATAGAATGGAAACGGGACAGTTAAATCTTTAATCTCTCATCCACACCCACACAAGGTATCACACTCTTCTTAAATCCTAGCTCAAATCATGGGAGAAGAGAGGAGGGGAGGAGATGTCTAGCTCACCAAGAGCACAGGGAAGAGGAGGCTCACTGTATTTTAACTTTGTCCAAGCCAGATGGGACGCAGATCATCTTTAACCTGCTCACTCCACTCGGCTAGCCTCCAATGACAGGATCCCAGGAGCCAAGCGCACACACGCTCCTGTCTTGCTGCCTAACGGGAGGAAAGAGGCGGCACGGCTCACAACGAAAGCAGGAGCAGGAGCAGGAGCAGGAGCAGCAGCAAAGCAGCAGAGCAGCGGCCCAAAGAGGCTAGGCACCAGCGGCGGTCCAAAGCGATCGCAGCCCAGCAGCAGCAGCACTCAGCAGTGAGGCCCAGCAGCGCTGAGGCAACAGCGGCATGCGGCCTAGCAGAAAGGCGGCCCAGAGGCTGGCGCCCAGCACGAAGCGAGCAGCAGCAAACCGGCTTCAATTCATCACCACCGGGCGCCGGGCGCGATGTATTAGGGGCACGTCAGGCCGGGCGCCCGGGCGCGACCAAAAGTATATGGCGCCCAAATATTTTCAAACCGGGGACAGATTTGATTTTTTTTAAAAAAAGTCGAATTTTATATAAAAAATCCTCCCTTCTCACACACGAGAATGCATGGCACAACACCTATGCATGCCTGCATGATCTCCCTTGGCAGCTTCCATGAAGCTCCCTCGAGTGCTCTCTCACGCCAAAGACACAAACAACGCCACATGCACTCTCCACTCTGCCTCTGAACCGTAGGCAAGCTGCTCCATTCTCTCGCACAATGCGGCCCTACAGCTATAAATAGGTAGCATCATTTGCTCTCTTTTCTTTCTTCCAAATTTTCATCAAACCTCAATCCAAAATATATGCCATTATAACCAAATTATCATCAAACCTCAAGAGCATAGTTGATAGCATTTCTCAAGTCTTTTGGAGTGATAACTCACCATCATATCATGTCACTAACCCTAAATGCAAATGTAATTTAAAACTCAAATTAGTGGAACTAGGTGAGTAAAGCAATTAAAGTTTTTCCCTCTTTATAATACGGTTATCAAACCTAAATCAGGTCAAACACTTATCTACTCATTTATAGACCGTGAAATGAAATGTTCTAGGTTATACCTTTGTCTTCTTGATTTCCATTCCATCTCCGTCAATGTTGATGCAACACATGCACCAATCATATCACAAATGATATGATCCACTTCATATCATCATGTGACATTATTAGTTCATCGACCTTGACCTCACTTGCCCTTCATTGTCACGCCGGTCCATCGGCGCCAAGTCTTGCTCAAGTTTCACTGTCTCACGGTCCATCACTCCAAAGCCTTGATTTTGCCCTTCACCATTAATGCAACCGGTCCATCAAGCCAAGTTCTGTCTTGATCTTCTCCAATTTAGTCACATGACTTCATGCCATGTCTCATATGCAATAAGCCCATTCTCATATTCATATATGGACTAATCGTATGTGTATCTTATATAAACACATATTAATCCACCTAAGTTGTTACTCAATTACCAAAACCAAACAAGGACTTTTCAGCAACAATATAACATTTTGTTCTAAGCTAGTTCGGGGTAGACTAGAGATGAAATCCACATGAAACAACTATAAAAGAAAAACAAAACATAGTGCCCAAGATAGAAGGTAGAGTTACGCGTAAAACGAAAAAAAAAAGAAACAAAGGTCATGGTTCAGGCACATTGATTGCTAGTCTCCAAGCGCTCTTATCCATAGCTAATTTTTGGAGATACTCCACTCCTTAAGGTCTCTCTTAACTGTCTCATCCCAAGTCAGTCTAGGTCGATCTCTATCTCTCTTTATATTATCTACCCGCTTTAAAACCCCACTACGCATTGTCGCGCATCGGGAGGCCTCCGTTGGACATGTCCAAACCATCTCAACCGATGTTGATTCAATTTCTCCTTGATTGGTGCCACCCCGACCCTATCTCGAGTCTCTTCGCTCAGAACTCTATCCCTTCTTATATGCCCACAAAACCAACACAACATACGATCACGGAGAAATCACACCAAAAAATATTATAGATTCTAACTACCTCTCTAGTATGTGCGGCTCAGCAAGGACACATGTGGCAATGTAGGTCAATAAGCGCCAATTAGAAAGCATGATCTATAATATGAGAATATTGGATTAGCATGCAATGTGTGTGCTCCACATGTCATCTAATCTAACAGCGGAGCATGTACAATTAATTTGAAGAAGCGTAAGCTGGAATTGAAACGGAAACCAATGCCGGCGTGGTCGTGGTAGCTTCATCCGCATCCTTTGAGATAGGATCCCTAGCGACGAAGCGGTTCAATGCTTCCGCCTCAGCGTTGGCTTAAACCGTTGACCGGAGGGGAGGGAGGGGCGATGCAGATCAGGAGGGGAAAGAAACCCGAGAACAATATGTGATTGACGGGGACGGGGCATGTAAGTACTCCCCTGCGGTCCCATAGAGTTTGACGTTTTTGACTTCTCGAACTTCATGTTTGTATTCAAAATATTTATGTAAATAATAAATAAATTAATCAATATTTAAGTATTTTTATTGATAAAATAACTCATAATAAAATAAATTATATTTGTGCAAAAATTTGAATAAAACGAATCATCGAACAAGATGGTACGGAATTCGTGGTGACAAACTCAATGGGATGGAAGGAGTATAATTGATGAGAACTATCCTGGAGCGGCGGGCGTGCTCACATGCAACCTGTCAATGTCATGGGGTAAGATGCGGGCATGTTTTTTTTGAGATTACACAGTACAACGCAGACGCTCAACACGCACGCACACTCACCCCTATGAACACACGCACGCAAACCCTACCCCTATGAGCACCTTCAAGGACCGAGCCGGCAAATCTTGAAGTTCGAAGTCACCACTAGCGCCGCTATCGACGGGAACGCCGCCTACCACTTAATGCATAGCGCCGAAAATCTCGAAATAAATCCAGGATAAAGTGTTGCACCCAGAATTTGAACCCTAGGTGGGAGTCCCCTAACCAATGACCTTTACCATTGAGCCATGAGCCCCTTGACATATGCGGGCATGTTCATAAGAGAGAAACCTGCGTTAATGTTTACAAGTTTATGCTTAGGGGTCATGTCGCGCTTGTCAGGTCACGGTGGGAAATTTAGATACATTGGATTTGTTTTTAGGAAGGCCTAGAGGATAAGGATCCAGGTGGGTAGGAAACTTTGGGTAACAAGATATTTTCAATTCATTGGCTCTTTTATAGTATATAGATAGATTCTTGTTGCAAAGATAACATGTTAAAATTAATGTTTTTGCCCAAAGCGAGTGCCATAGTATACATGTTAATATACATATAAAAGAGATTGAGAACTAGCAAGGTGATTCTAAGACCAACCATCGGCTGCAGTAGCACCAACGGTCGAGTGGTACTAGATGGCTCCTCCACATGCCCCAGCTCAAAGGGAGTCAAATGGTCAATAGGTCAGGACAACCAAAGCTGCCTTGGCGGCGTCATCCTGTGCACTGGCGCTTCTGCATAGTCTGAGGACGTGTTGCTATTTTGATGCTACTAATACACTCATCTTTACAAGACATTATAGCTTTGTATACTCATATATGGTAAGCTAGCTCTGGGTACACTGTGTTGCCTGTCTTTACCACAGCAACCCAACCAAAATTTAAATTTACACCCAAAGGGACTTCCCGTCTCATGTTTGCGTACTTTCTGCGCTAATGACTGAAGGCTTATTGCCACATGTAATATATTTTCTGGAACCACAAAAATATATATAATTAGCTTTTGACATGCATCTACCTGCCCAGCCCGGCTGCCTCCAACACGATAGTTTCACCAGCGGGAAAAAAAATAACGGAACCGATAATATTTCTTTTTTTTCCTGTAATCTCTTCTTTTACTATTGGAAGAAATTGGCCGCCCCGCAGTTCGCTTTATTAGCCTGCTGTACGTACGGACACTTTGCCCGGCGGCCGGCCGCTCCCTCGTTCCCTTTGCTCCTCTCTGGGCAGTAGTGGAGACGGCCGCAACGCCTTCCCGGCGGCTCCTCGATCGCCAAATCGCCTGCGTGAGGCCTTGCGAGCATCTTCACCGCGGCGGGCGCAGCAGAGTCTACCTTCGCTCGGCAGCGGCGCCTAGCCAAATCGCCTGCAAGGAGACCTTGGCGAGCATCTTCCAGCGCCGGCGCACACCTTCGCCCGGCGGCGGCTCCTAGCCAAATCGCCTGCCGGGCCTTGGCGAGCATCTTCCACAGCGGCGGCGCGCGTACCACCGGCGCCAGCGACAATCTCCGCCCGGTGCGTAAACCACCGGTGACAGCTAGCGCTCGCCTACTTCCACACCCGGCGCGCTTACCACGGCGGAGCTGGTGCGCGAACCCACAGGCGACAGAGCCTAGCTACCTCCTTCCCGTGCACTCGCCGCCGGCACCAGCGCCTTCATTTCCGTCCCGTGCGCGAACCACTGGTACGTCGTCTCAGCTGACTGGCGGATTCCTGCTCTCCCGCCTCGCGAGGTTCTACGACTCCAGCCAGCCAGGCTTGCAGTGAGCGCAGCTACCGTCCCCGCTGTGCGCCGCTCTACTACAGCTGCCGTCTCTGCTGTATGCTACTGCCTCCAAGGAAATCCAAGGTAATCTTTTTTTAACAGACACCCAAGGTAATTGAGTTTGGCCACCAGTGATCCCTTTTATTCATCAGATTAGTCTCTTTGTTCTTCAGATCTATGAGCTAGACCATTTTTGGGATCAGCTGAACCCTGTGAGTTTTAGTAGCAAAATCAGTAAGAAATCAATGTTACACACAGTTTATTTACATGAAAAAATCATACACTGCAACATTGAAAACCCTGGTGAAGTTAGTTTTCTGCTGGCTTCGATCGCCTCCAGTAACACGTACATGCAAAACTATCTGAAGCTAACCTAGCATAAAACTATTTCTTTTTCTAACTAGTTTACAACACACTTTACCTTTTTCTAATTAGGTTCAAACATACATATATTTTGCCCCCAAAAAAAAGGTTCAGCACACATACAACTCAATACAATCTAGCTTTCATATATACTTACACAGTGGCCACACCATCACAACTGCCTACAGCACTACACAGCTCATGTACACCATACCACTTAATCAATTTGGATTTTCCTTCTCAAAAAAATAATAAATTAGTTCAACATCTTGGAGACTTAAATATATATCTTATTTTTAATATTATTGTTAGCTGATTCTTAGATTGGCTGAGTAATTTGAACATTATTTTTATGAACAGCAACTTTGATCTTGTTATGGCGGCTCGTCAACAAAGCAAGAAAGGGAAAGAGCCGGTTATTGGCCCCTCATCAGACTCATCAGAGTTAGTTGTGATAGATAATGGAGATTGCGTCCTGACTATTGAGATGAGTGAAATTCCAGGGACGAAAGTGCAGCGAGCCAAGTGTGATGGTAAGCCTTGTGTTGCTATAATCAGGGCACTGGAGGATGCTTACCAAATGCATTACACGCTGACCAGATGTGATCACCCAAATGTAATGAAGTCGATTGGTGTTTGGCATGATCCTAAAGATAAAACTAAAGCTTATATTGTTGTCACAAATGTTGATAAGGCACTTAGCTCATTTGACAAAGAACAATTGTTTTGCATGAAGAACAACTCTATCTGTGGCTTCTCTGATCTCGGATTCAAAGTGTTTAGGTATGTAAACTTCTATTGCTCATTAAGAATCATTATTGTACAGTATTTTGTTCTAATAAAAGTTCTAACACATGCATTTCAATTCATAGGGATATATTCAGTGCTGTGAAATATGTCAATGGTATGTACAGGGGTGAGGCTACATCATCCCATGCTCAGAGAAATAATCCAATTGAGCTACTTCCTCTGATGCTTAGGTCCAACCATATATTTATTAGTGGCAAAGATCATGTAATGTTGGGTAACTTCCAGATGAAGCTTTCTGATAATTATGTCAAAAGAAACAAGAAAAAAAAAAGTCCGTCAAGGTATAATGGTCTATTCTAAATCAGTTTTTCTTTTCTTGCCAATATTTATGTGCATGTACAGATATTCAATCTATGTGTAGTCAGATCTAAAAATGTTTGTATGGGTCACTGTCTTGCAATCAAAATTATTTGTCTATGGTAGATATATTAATATTGTATTTCATAATGTGTTGTTGTTGCTTAGACTCAAATGGGCGCGCTAAATGAATTTAAAATGGGTGTTTCATATTTGCAATATCTTTTATTTTCTTTTATAATAAATTTTGTTATATGCATACATTTCTGTACATAGAAGTTACAAGGGAACATATAGAAGAAGCGCACTGGAAAGAAGTTGGTCTATGTCTCAAATCCCTTTGTGGCGATACTGAACTCAGTGCCGAGCTAAGTGCACTTGTGGATTTCTTGAAAAAGGAAGTTGTAACGTAAGTACAAGCGCCATGGTTGTATATGATTCAGTTACAAGCTAAGTGCACTTGTGCATAATTTTTTTTATAAGAGAGGCTCACTTATAGTTTTACATAATGCAGTTACGATGACCTACTCTGGCAGCCAGGCATATGGGACGCCACCACAAAAATGGCATTTATAAAAGAAATATTTTTGGCTTCTGAGAGAGCAACAAACGAACAAGGACAATAATCTTTTTTGGATCTTACAACAAGAGGAAAAGCACTAAGGCAAAAAGAGACCTCTTGGCCTCCTCCCACTCATGAAACTGTTTTCTCCACCTAAAGACAAAAATGACATGGAACTCCCAATTAAGGAAGAGCACTTGCTAGACTCAGTGTCATTTCTCAGGAACAAAATTGTTGCTCATTACGATGAAGAGTACCCACTCTTTTCAAGGATCGAAGGTTAGAATTATACTGTCTCCTTTTTTCTCTTCTTTGAAGATCTTTTCTTATAAAAGACTGCTCTCTCTAACAAGTTTAGTTTTGCTATCTGAAAAACAAGATGAGAAAAAAATTTTTTATTAAAAGGTTTTACATTACTAAAGTTCAATTTCTCCTGAACTTCTCACTATAACATATTAGTTAAGTTGAGGAATGAAGAAACAACCGGTTTGGGTATTTATTTGATCACAAATACTTTTATTATACAAGTCGCAAAAAAAAAAAAAACTTTTACTATACATGGCATCAATATGTATGTGGAAATGGCCCAAGCAATCTGTTGATGTAATATCATTACTTTTTAAAATCAGAATAAACAAATTTTGTGGTCCAAATATTGAACTTGAACTTGACAAAATATTATCATCCCTTCTTTTATCTGAACGGAGATTTTAGTTGTTTTGCATTTTGTTCCTAGATAAATATTGTCTTCTTGGTTATATATGTTATCACTAACTAATCATGCTCTATATTTGTCGTTAGGAAGAGATTGGAACTACAAAGGAAACTGTGGAGAGATATGTGCAGAAGTCCAAGGAAGACTACATGATAAACTTGGCCAAAAGCAATACGGGAATTGGGTTGATAGCCACATCTCCGGTTCTGCGGGGTAAGATTTTCAATTCATATAATGGTACACATAAATAATTTTTGTTATTTAAAATTGCAGTGACCTTGCATTTTTATGTATTTTTCTCTGATTTGACTTTTATGCAGATGAGAATGATTATATGGAAATCTTCTACAAAAAGCAAGAAATAGAAGAACAATCAGGTGGTGAGAGGGGAAAGACGCATGCTGAAGATGTAAGAGCCTTCAGACCTACAAAGACTGCCAAAGCACACGCCCATATAAAATTATGCTATGTATTATTACTCCGTATTGGTTATGGTCTATTTGGTTAACTCTGCACATTCCCCATTTTGTCAGCTACATCCCCGGTGCCTCCAACTGTAGGTTATGGGTGCATATTATTTAGAAATGCTCCAAAAACTGAAATTTGTTCAGATTCCATGGAATCAGCTCAGTGGATGCATTGAAACTCACGAATAAGGCAGTTTTTTTTTTTTTTTTTTTGCCTTCAGTATGTATGACACAATTTGATCCCCTTTGTGCTCTGTCAAACAGGAGAACCAACAAAAACGGTTTCAAAATCTTGGTTGATAAAAGTGCAAATCTAGCACACACTGACAAAGAGAGAAGCATGTTCTTCAATTAATTCCTCATGGGAAGTGATAAGTTGTAATTAGCTTTCCGTGTGAAGATTGAAGAACCCTCAAGTGCTTATGTTCT
>JADLZK010006757.1:0-16329 GCA_015847255.1 Hyparrhenia diplandra
GCTTCCTCACGTGCATGGTGAGTAGCCATGTTGGACTCAGTGGATCCATCTCTGGCGACTCTGCTTTGCCGATTGTGCCTTTATGCGGTGTTTTGCACATGGAAATTGACGTATGCTCCAATGTTCCTAGATGCGCGAGACGTCGAGTCTTGCCGGGCCGGATCCCCGTGCCTCCGCCCCTTGTGGTGGATGCAGAAATTTGGAGACTGGTGGGGCATATTGTCGGAGCTGTCATCAGAAGTCATATCTGTTGGCCCTCATGCTTCTGTATCTCTCCCTCGAGGCCACTCGATGGTGCGGGTATGCGGCGGCGGCTCCCACCTAGGATCATGCGGGTATTACCCCTGGGGTCCCCATGAGGGGTGAGGCCATGCTGCCTAGAACACTGGTGTAGGCTGTGGCTGTGGCTGTGAGGCGTGAAGTAGGGGCCGTGGGAGGAGGGATCCGACCTCGGTCTCGACAGCTGCGTGAAAAGGCGATGGGGGTGTCTTTCTGCGCAAGCTATCAACGATCTCGAGCTTAAATGTTAGTACACGGCTTTTTATACAATGTAAGTGGGTTGATAACCGAACTATAGTTGCATAGCCGAGAAAAAAAGATGACCAAGCTCGCCGGATAAATTAGAACCTTAACTAAATGCCCCTGTACAAGGCTGGCACTTAGCGGTCCCGATAATCCTGGGTGTGGAAATGTACTCTATCTGGCGATCTTCCAAAGCCCTGTCGCGAGAAGCCGGAGGCGTGTGATAAAGAGATGTGGGGTTACAGGAGGCGGCAACTTTTGTGATAATATGTAAAAGTTCTGCACATCTCTACCCTTTGGAGCTACCTTTACCTTGTGGACAACGGCATAGGTAATTTTTTAATTCAACCTCATTTCACCCATCTAACCCGTGTCAGGAAACAAAGTCAGAGATCAGCGGTGGTGGGATAAATCTAAGTTTTGATGAGTCTTTGGATCACAATGGTAAGTGGCAAGGTTTGAGTACCGGTCTCATGAGCACGGATATCTCCTCCTAAAAGTGGTTTTCGACAAAGCGGGGAGAAGCGGCATCTATGTTTATTGCACATCTATAAGCTTGAAACCCGATGATAACGAGCTAGGTCCGCCATACGTAACATGATAAAGTGTACCAAAGAGCGCGGAAAGAAATTCTAAGCTGGTCCTCTACTAGTGTGCATAAAACTGCGGGTGTTAGGAGGCGAGAACCTTCCTCCTCGAGAGGGCAATGTCACGCCATATTTGCTCTCCAAAGGATAGGGAGTTCATCGTCCATACTGTCGGTCGAGGAGGTCGGGTCGATTCGGGGCGTGTGTTGGACACCGCGATCCTTAGTAGGAGTACCTTCTTTGCATCTCCGTCCTTCCGCGAGGTCGAGGAGTGCAGTAGCGTCGGCCGTCGATTGTCGGGGGCTTGAGCTTCTTCCTCCCGGCGGGTGCGGCATCTTCTTGCATGGGAGAGTCCTTCAAGGTCGTCGAAGTCGGCGGTGCTTGTGCTGCTATACGCCCGTGGTACGTGTCTTGATGACCGCCCTCAACGGAAAGATCTTTGACTTTCTTCATGGCGCTCTTGCAAAAGCGATCGAGTTGAGACCTCTCGGGTGTGCAAAGGGTTAGATGAAAGTATAAACTTTCACACCCGTGATCTTGCTCGGCACAATGTTTTTGGTGGAGAAAATGGGTGTAGAACAAGTGAGAAAGAGTGTGAGTGAGAAAGAGTGAAAATGAGAGAGGTGTATGCTCTCACAGATTCTTTCGGGCTGCCCCTTAGCCGGAGCCAACGGCCGTGGGACCGCTCCACTGGCAACGTCTAGGAGCCGTTGGCGGCGGGCCAGGATAGCGCTGGCACGGTGCGACCACACCTTGGGGTCTTGTAGCGCGCACCACCTTTAAGGTCACTTCTTATTTCGGCTTTTGGGGAGGCGTGTCAACGGTCCGCGAAAGTTCGTGGCCGTTGTTTGCTCGCTAGTTCGACCGTTTTCTCCCTTTTGAATTTCTCCAAAGATTTTGAAATATAAATTTATTTTGAATAGAAAAATTATTTTAAAATATTTTTATTTATAGTTTTTTTTATGTAGAAAATATTTTCTTTATAAAGAATTTATTTTATTTATAGAAAACTTTTTTTATTTTAGTTTTCAAAAATATTTTTGTTTGTTTTGATAATAAAATATTTTATATATAGATAAATATATATATATAAAAATATAATAATTAATTTTTTTGGATATACCCCATTTTTTTTCTTTTTGGATATACCTCATTTTTTTTTTTGAATAAACGGGTTATTTATAGTCGGCTTGTCGACTTTCCTACTCACTTGCGGAGGGTATCTGCGCTGGGGGTTTTAGTCCGGATCCTTCCAACATTCCACATAGGCCTTGATGATGTTGATTCTTAGGGTGTGTTGTTGCTTGTACCAATGAATGGGCACTTTACGCTTTGTCTTTTGATGTGGAAGGCGATGAAACCCTTCCCAGACTGATGCCGGCCTTGGCAGTATAAAGCAGTCTCCCCGGGAGGGAGAGACACATCATCCTTTGGGCCCATGTCCGGGACCACAAAGTGCGGGGATGTATTCATCTTGGATTTTAATTAGCATGTCTTCCCGATTCCCTCGGCCACCTTGTTGATTGATACGCCATTTGGAGGGACGAAGTTGGCGAGGAGTAAGTGTCCCTCCATGGATTTTGTTGAAGGTGATCTTGGACATCATGTTGATCTTTGGTCCCAGTCCACGAGAATGCATTAAGCGAAGTTGTAGGGGCCAATAGCCACGGTGATGATCGGGCGCCGGGATCTCCCTTCTTGGCAATGAATGGCAAGTCCACAGGGATCTTCTTCGGCTCTCTGGGTTGACCGAACCTTAGAATATCATGTTAACCGACTCGTGTGGGACCTCGAGGTTGCCACGGGATCCTTCGAGTGGATTAAGCTGGCATGGCGACAATGCGGGCGGTTGTGTCTCTATCATCTTGTTGAAACGAGTTGGTTTTCACGGCGGCGTCAACCCTTCAAGCTTGTTATTCACGCCCTCAAGATCTTGTCTTGGTGGCTCATATTTTGGTAAGATTTTCGTTAATTTTACCTTTGGCCTGATGCAGATCGCCGGTGACGGTTGACGAGGGGGTTATAGTTGAGTTGTACCCTGGTTGCGCTGGAATGGTGCTGGACTGGTTGTTCCGACCCTGCGAGGGTTGGCGATACCGTTCTTTATTTGATGAAGGCGGCTTCTTCACGAGGTCTTAGAGCTGATTATCCCACAGTGGCCAACTTCACCCGCATGTCTCACATGTCATGTAGGCGTCGTGGCGTGAACTGGGCGTTCTTTGGGCAGTAGCATACGTATTTCGGCTCCTCGGTCTCGGCGGTGAAGATCCATTTTTGCGGCAAGCATATCCGCCTCCCTTCCGGTATGCATGCCTTTTTGTGTTTGGCGGGGGCTCATCTTACGCCCTGACTCTGATTTACCCACCATTTTGTCAATCGAGGCTGTTGCATTGATGGTGGCGATATAGAATGCACCACGGCGTGTCGAGCCCTTGCTGATATGGCGTTAGACCATTGTAGGTGCGGAGCACCCGGCGTTCTCCCATCGGTGATCTTGGGCATGCGGAAATGTATTCTCTGACCTCTCCCGCGCCTCGGGATGGGTTCTATTGATCTGGCGGAAATTGGCGATTCTCCCCCCCTTAGGGCATTGGTTTTGCCCCTTGGGGAAGAACTTAGCGAGCGCCCTTGAGCACTTATTGCGATCTTGACGACTTCTTGTCCTTGCGGGAACCTTTGTTTCACCTTCCCCACGAGGGGAGAAGGGGAGCGAGCGGAGCGATGGCGTCTGCGTGAGCATCTTTGATGGCGATTGTATCGCCCCGCAGCTCAAAGGAAGTGCTGGAGATGAGCATTTCGTCCTCGCTCGGCGTCCACCGGAATGAATTTGGACTGCACCATGGTGTCAGCCCGATCTGAAGCTCAAAGTTTTTATCCATGCGTTCACGTCGGCCCGATTGGACGCGTTGGTGACAGCGGGGTGAAAATCGCGGTGACGACCGGGCCATGGCTTGAGTTACGGTTGGTGCGGGGATGTCGGTCTCGAGATAGCCGGTTGTTAGGAAATTTGAAGAAGCGGCACGAGACGGTTCTTCCTTAGGAGTGCCTTTGGATCGGAGGTAAAGTTTTTCGCGGCGGGGAGAGCGACATACACTATCTGTTTTCATCCAGCGGGGGAAAACATAAAAGATCTTTGTATGAGCAAATGGTAGCCTTTGCAGTTCATATTCATAGCGACTATTTATTATATAATTTTATTTTTATTATTTTTCACAATGCCTTCCCAGAAAAGCGGCGCCGAAATGCTTGTTGGCATTTCTTAAGCGCAATCAAAGAAAGCGGTATAAAACCCATCCCAATAAAGGCGTCGAAATGCGCGCGGACATTCCCGATAAACCACCATGTCGGTGATCCGTAAGGTACATCCAGCGGGATAGATCTTGCCATCTTAGATATTCATCATCTTAAGCGCCGCGGATCTATCATTGTAGCATTTCATAGGAAAGTATTGAGTATCGTTATTTATATTTTCCCAAAGGAAGGCATGTGAATAATAAATTAGCATGGCATCTGAATAGAGGAACATGTGTTTGCTTAGACCAAATTGTTCATAACAGGGGTAAGCAATACGGTTTATGGATAGTGTGACACACACTTAGAATCCACCGACAAAAGGATAAAGAAAATAGATAAAGAATAAATGAATAAATAAATAACCTAATGGAGTAGTTCTAATGTATCTAGTCATGGCCATACAATTGAATAGTTAGGATCATATGCAAGCTGATTTAATCATGGTTAGGTCTAGGATAACGGGGAGACTCCAGCGGATACCATACTGGCCCGATGGGAAGCATTTGAACTCCTGACACGAGCGTGGGGATTTCAAGGGACGGTCAAGGCTTGTCACGACCAACCGCCTACCCCCTCAACCGTGGCGTGCACTCATATCCGCAGGTGTCATAATACCCGGGCACCATGCGCATATTAGAAACACTACTCTTGTCCCCGGGATCCCCACTCGTCGAATGGACGGACTAGAACAGAGCAAACCGAAGGAACAACGAACCGATATCCACCTCTAATCAAGTTAGGCATATGATGATCGATGATGAAATGTAATAGACATGTCAAGATTATGATATGTAAACTATATGCTAGTTCATATACCAACACAAGAACATGAACAAGACTATACTCTAGTTCATAAGTTAGGCCAAAGAACATAGATATAAGACTTGCAAATAGAAGAATGCTCCATAGAGTAGATGTATTACCAAAGCACTTTCTTCTGGGAGACAAGCCCTCCTTGTAGCTCTTCTACTCCAAGTACTAACCAAGAACTAAAGAAGAAGAAGAAAGTAGAAGAAGAAAGAAGAAGTAGAGAAGAAGAGAGAGAGAGTAGAGGTAGTAGAGAGAGAAGATTCTTTGGTTTCTTTGGACTCAAGTGGTGTGTGTTGAGAGAGAGGGAGAGAGGGGGCCTACTTATACACTTGGAGGAGGGGCCTAAATGCTAAATTACACCAAAACCGACTGGAAAACCTTCATACGTGTGCAAACCGACCAACTAAGGCGGGAAACCCCCGTTGGAAGGTGCACGAACCGCCTCCAGAAAGGCTGGGGCCGAAACGCCTCGAGGGAGGGGTGCGGCCGGCCGGCTAGTCTTGTAGCGCACCCCACAGGCTCGGCTTTGGCGGGGTCTTGGCGGGGTGTAGATCCTTTGAAAAGTTGTGGGTAGGACTTTGCGGCGTGAACTTGGTTTTTAGGTCGATTTGCTCTGGGCTTGGATTTTTGCAATAATCGCTTTCAGGAAGGTGTACTTTGGTGATTTCACACTTGTTTTATTATAAAACGCAAAATAAAATACAAGACACTACAAGTGGAATTTATTAGTGATAAATGTATATGAGTATAAAAAGGCTTAATTTTACTCCTTTATGGTAGTAAGTTGGCGGGAAAAATATGTCGTTGGTTAGTCAACGGTCGCGTTGTCCTCGACCCACGGCTCGGCGTCAAACACCTCCTTCGCACCATCGCGCGACAGTTAGCCATGGATGGCGTGGAGATGAGGAACGACAACGGCTTAACAGATTCACGAGCACAAGGCAAGTGAATCTCGCCCTCGATCTCTAGCACTCTTTCTCTCTATCTCTTGATTCTTTGCAGCAACAAGGCAAGAAAAAGCGATGGCAAGAGCAAAAAGAGCAACTATCCACCGCCTTGGCGACCCCCCATATTTATAGGGAAGGGAAGGCAAACCGCCGGCACAGGCACCGAACCGACTCTGGAATGGGCGGCCACGATGGCATGGAAACCGCTCATCCAGCGGCTCGGCCGTGCGGTGGAGCCGTCGGGAGCGTATGCGCCTTGGCGGTGCCCTCAATCCTCACCCACGACAAGCCACGGGGCCCGTCCCATCAGTTTTGGAGCAGTAGCGCCCGCTTTGGGCGCCAATGAAAGAGACGCCTCGCCTTCCGGCTGTTCATATCCAGCGGGCGCCCGACCTAAGAGGCAAAAAGTCAGTCCGGCAGCGGTTCCCGCCCCTGGCGGAAGCAAAGCAATTTCGGGCTGGCCTTGCCGCGGCGTGCACCCTACATCGAAGGTTGCCGAAATTTGGGCCCACATGGGTTTTCTGATCGCCTCGGATAACTTAGAACCCGGGGACAGAATGGAAATGCACAACCCGGCTATACCGAGCCCACAGGGCCGGGATTTCTAAATGTGTTTAAGACCGAGGTCTTTGCTTATAAGATCCCCATCCGTGCAAATTTACAGGGCCCTCGGGGTTGGTCGCCCAAACCCGGGATCTGCTAAGCGGTCCGTAGGTTCTCATGGGTGAATCCTAGATGCATAGCCGACCCTTGCCCGGCAGAGGTACGGGCACAGCTTAAACTTACGCTTCTAGCGTTCAAATGGAGGCACCATGAGGTCGGCTTTCAGGGCTTGGGGGTGTATCTCCCTCACCCCTCCCTCTCGGAGGGCGACAGAGGAAGCGTACAATCCGTCGAGGAAGCCAGGGTCGACCTTGCGCACATAAGCGCGGGCCTCCAGGTACCCACGCAACCACCGAGCGATTTCCACTTTAACAAAAGCGCGAATTTAAGAACATTTCGGTCTTTATAGCGTCTGCGAGATTCAAAAAGACCTCAAAAGGAATACGCCATTCCATTTCGAGGCCTCGGGGGCTACACCCAACGGGTGCGCTCGCGCACCCATTATAAACGAACCACCCTGAGAAGAAATAAAGCGGCGGGATGGCATAAACCCCGGCGAGTCTATACTGCTTCGAGGGGGCTTTCGAGGGCTTTCTTGTCCGGGGTCTAAATATTGGGCCCGAAGTTCTCGGAACAGCGAGAAATCCTGCCGGCCCATCGGGGGCCTAGTAGAAACCTAGCCTGCCATCATCCCGCATAGAAGGGCGGCCCGGAGCAAGCGATGGACGAGGCCAATGGCCCGCGGCGCGCCACACAGCCGGGGACGACCCACGAGATGACCCAAAGCGGAGTCACCACGGCGAAAAAAGAGCTCACCATGCTCACCCGCGGAGTTTGTTACGCTCTAGGAGGACAAGGTCATAGACCTTCTACGAGCGACGAACCATGGCGTTTCATGGTGACATCGGCCAAAGCAAGGCATGGGCCAAGCCCCAAAATCTTAGATTTCACCAGGGGCGGCCTAGCTCACCGGCCGGGAGAAATCTCGCCTCGCCCGAGGGTGACCTAGCTCACCACCCACCAGGCGCATAAGCTTCGCCTCGCAGGGGAGGCGGGCCCTCCATCCTCGGCAGCGGTAGCCCAAGCCCCGACTCACCCGGGGGCCAGCGCCCCCGGGCATGGGAGGTTCAGATCCGGGAGGAAGGGAAACGCCGCCGCATTCAATGCGGTAGCACGGCAGGCGAGGCGCCAGCGCATCCGATTCGCCCAGTCAAATCAAAGCGCGAATGCGTCTCCACAATCCGGTGATGGGACACAAAGCTGAACCCGATGATGTATTACGCCGCGCGTAGGAAACCGAGCGACCGCTGTACATTTCTAAACGCCTCGCAAAGATGCCACGTTGGGCCAGACCGCCGGGCTCGACACGAACAGCCAAGCGGCTGGGGCCAGGCCCTGCGCCATGCGGCGTGAGGGGCGCCTCCGCGGCTTCGCGAGGGCCCCACCAGCGACGGCATGTCCACCGGATCGGGGCCAGCGTGTCTTCATCAAGTGACATCCAAGCGGCCAAGCCCTCGGTGGCGCACATGCAGCCGGTGCGGCCTGGGGAATTAGCCACCTAGGCATCTACATATAAACATTACCTCTCTCTTCCCTATAAAGGGAGGGTAATGCCTCATTAGAAAGGGATAGAGATCATTACTTGTCACGAAACCACCACTCCCACCACTACCACCACGATCGTGGGGCTTGAGAACGCATCTCTCCCCACACGCTTGTAACCCCTACTACAAGCTCACCTTTGGCCTTGAGTAACACGGCGGGGACCACCCCGGGCGTAGGGCCCGTTGGGCTGAACGGGATAAACCCGCGTGTTAGGTGTCCATCTCGCTCGCCATCGAGGGGGAGGCCGCGCGGCATACAAATTCTTTATGCCGGTTCTCGAAACAGGCGAACAACCATGCTTTCAGCGTACTAGAGCACTACTCTTGTCCCGCGGGATCCCACCCCTACGGATGGACGGACTAAGACAAGAAACAAACCGAAAAAACGGCGAACCGTTATCCCATCTATAATCATGTTAAGCATCGATGATCGATGAAGAACAAATATGAACCGCGTAAAGATTATGATATACAAACTATATGCTAGTTCATATACCAACACTATAACATGAACAAGACTATACTCTAATTCATATGTTAAACCATGATCATAGAAATAGAACTTTACTGTCGAGAAAGATCCATGGAAGATATATATTACCAAAGCTCACTTTGCTCCAAGATTACAAGTCCTCCTCTTGTTGCTCTTCTACTCCAATGGTAACCAAGTAAGAAGAAGAAGAAGATGATGGTGGTAGGAGAGGTAGGGAGAGTGTGTGTCTTTGGTGTGGTGACTCCAAGTGTGGTGTGTGTGGAATGGGAAAGGGAGGGAGCTACTTATACACATGGAAGAGGTGGCCAAATGACCTAATACCCCTAAGCCGACCTCAGGACCGTCTAGATACAGTGAATCGGCCATCCAAGCACCGCACCGCCCTCTGGTCATTGAATGTGTAGGACCTGCCGAAAGGCGGGCTCGAGCGCGCCTTGGCGCGAGGCGCACCTTGAATGCGACCGCTACCTCTTTGGGCTCGGCGGCCAGTCTTAGGTGGATTGCGTCGTCTTACGTTGCGAAGTGTGTAGGCGATGTTGGCAGCCCAATTCGACAATTAGGTCCATTTCCTCCACGGGTTTGATATCCTTGAGAATGCGCTTTCGGGATGGAGTACTTTGGGCGTATTTCCACACTGTATTTATTATAAATACTACAAAATACATTTGAACACTACAAGTGGAAATATGTTAGTAATAAATGTATATGAGTATAGAAATGTATAGTTTCACTCCTTTATGGTCGTAAGTTGGCGGGGGAAAAATATGCCGATAGCGGTAGTCAACAAACTCCCCAAGCTTACCCTTTCGCGGCGTCCTCGAGCAAAAGATAAATACTTAGTTGTTGTCGGGGAGTTGCTACAATGCGATTATGTTTCACAAGTGCGAGGGTTATAATAAGATTTTCTACTATAGTTTTGAATAAAATGGCATATCTTTTTCTCACCCTTTATTACCTTTCATCGTAGCGGGGCTTTTTAGCTTTTTCGAGCCTTTGGCGGTTGCGGATAGAAGCGGCTATAGCAATGCTTTTTCATTCATCCTTACGATCAACTTTCTCATCGGGATTTATTTAGATTAAGATTGTATTTGGTTTTCAAGAAAGTATGGGCTTTATTGCTATAAAAAATTTTTTTTTGGAGAGGTGGGCTACGCTTTCGCCCTAGACTTTTGTCTTTTATTTCCTCTCTTTTTCTTTTCTTCTCTCTTTTTTTTTTTTTTTTGGAGATGTGGGCTCTTCTCGCCCTCGGACACATGTCCATTTTCATCTCTTTTTTCTTTTTTTTTTTTTTTTTTAGCATAGCCCATAGCATTTCTCTTTTCTTTTCAATTTAGATTCAGGATGTCAAGTCTCACTTTTGGGCGAAATCATAGCAAATCTATTTGTACCATATCATACTTGGCAACAACCTAGATTTGGATAGAGCTTATGCAACCCACATGAATCAGGTTTTTAGGGATGATATTTTTAGTTTTAGCTACTAAACCCAAACTCTAGAAATTCGAATTATAAACTAGGCACATGCAAAGCGTAAAGGCAGAGCAACTATTCATCATTTCAACAAGGGATTAAAACTAAACACTTTTATAGCTCATATGTATAATCATGAAAGCACAAGAAGAGCTACTTATTCTATTTTTTTGGATTTTTTTTTTTTTGAATGCAATATTGCTGGAATTTAAACATGCTAAAATAAAATTTTTGAAAACAAATATGCAATGCAATGATACACGTGGGGGTTCTCCCCAAGCTATCTGGAGGCCTACGCGATCACGGATCAAAGCCACAGTACCTCGAATGCTTCCTGCATGGCTGGCGTTAGCGGTAGCCATGTTTTGCCTCGGTGATCCCATCGTTGCTTGTTACGGTATTCCCGGTTTTCTTTTGCCAGCGATGGGTGTTACGCATGAGTGTTAAGTGTATGCTCAATATTACGTGCAAACGAACCGAGGGTTTGCGGTATGTCGTTGATAGCCTCCGGTCCATATACTGATGGTCTTGGTTGGACTTACTGGGGGCATACCCTCGGGGCTGCTAGAAAGATCCATGTTGGCTCTCCATGCTTACGAGATCTCCTTTAGGCCACTCACGATGGTCGAGGCGTCATGGGCGGAGGTTCCCACCTTGGATCATGCGGGTGTGACCCCGGGGTCCCCAATGGATAGAACCTCCGGCTGGGTTATGCGCATATCTTTGTGGTGGTGGCGTGAAGTATGCCGTGAGCTTGAGCCAACCTCGGTCTCGACGCTGCCCAGTGGAGGCGCACAGGGGCCTCTTTCCCTCACGTACACTATCGGCGATCTCGAGCTCAAGGTCAAAAGGCGGCTTTTATACCTGGCTATTAGATCAGGGTTAGGTAGCGGAATCCACGGTCGATATAGCGAGGAAAGTATCGCGCCAAGCTCTCACATGCATTAATGTCTTTGCGTGCCCAACTACTAAGCTGTGCGGCGATCGATTACTCACGGGGGTGTGGATATGTACTCTACATGCTCGTTGTCAATGCTGATCGCGAAGCGTCGTGTGATAATCGATGTGCGGTGACTGGAGCGGCCACTTTGGTGATAATATGGTGAAGGTTCACGCATCTCTACCCTTTGGGGCTACTTTCACCTTATTGACAGCGGCATAGAGGAGTTTAAGCTTCGGTTTCGTTCACCCCATCTAACCCCCGTGCCTTGGAAAAGCGCCAAAAGATATCCGGCGATGAATGAATCTAAGTGATGGGTCTTTGGATTTGTGAGTGGCGAGGCTTGAAGGTACGGTTTAGGTATTACTGCAGGTAATCTCTTCCCAAAAGCTGGGGTCGAGCGAAGCGGGGCAAAGCGGCATCCACATCCTAGTGCACATCTATAACTAAAGCCCAAGTGACTCGCTAGTTCGCCCAAGTGATATGATAAAAACGCCCGAAAAGCGGGCGAAATGCCTAACTTGTCCTCTACCAAAGTGCATAAGCTGGCGGATGGGTTAGGGCTGAGGCCCTCCTCCTCGAGAGGAGGATAGTCTGCCACCCGGCTTTCCAAATAATCACGAGTTCATCGTCCATACCTGTTTGTTCAAGAAGTTCAGGGTCGATCGGGCGTGTGTTGGAACCCACGATCCTTGAGTAGGAGATATGCTTGTATCTCGGGTTCCCACGATGTCAGGTATGGGCGTCGGCTTCGTCGAGTCGGGAGCTTGAGCTTCTTCCTCCCCGACTGGTGCAGCATCTTCTTGCATGGGGAGCTTTCTTGCTCGTCGAGGGTTGAAGGGGCTTCGTGCTTATTGTGCCTCGAGCTATGCCTTGATGATCGCCTCAACCCTTTTGAAAATCTTTAAGAAACTTTCTTCATAAAGCTGCAAAAGCGATTGAGCAAAAACCTGGTGTGCAAGGGTTAGTTGAAAGTATGAACTTTCACACCGTGATCTTGCTTGACAAAAATATTTTTGGTGGAGAAATTTGAGTGTAGTGCAAAGTGGGAGGAGTGTGAGAGTGAGAAGAGTGAAGAATGGAAGGTGGGTACTCTCACCGGTGTCCAAGCTATATATAGTAGAGCAACCGACCGGTAGCGTCATACAGCGGATAGGAGCCCGTTGGCAAAGCGGGGGCCAGCCCTCGGCAGTCTTGTAGCGCACCTTGGCGATGCGGCCCACTGGCTGCCAGAAGCTATTTGCCGTTTGGATTTTGGCCGGGCGTGCTAGCGGTCATGAGAAGATTATGGCCGTTGATTGTTTGCTCCGCTGGTTCGGCCGTTTTCTCCCTTTTGATTTTCCCCAAAAGTTTTCAAAATTTTGCTTTTTCATAGAAAATTCATTTTATTTATAAAGATCTTTGTTTTGGTTTTCGAAAATATTTACTTATAGATTTAATAAATATTTTTGTTTTTTCATCAAATAATAAAATATTTTAGAAAACATATATATATATATTTTTTAAATATACCCCATTTTTTAGAGGGAGTTATTTATAGTGTACTGCCGACTTTTCCCACGATCCTTGGCCGAGGTATCTGTTCAGGGGGTTTCCGGAATCGGATCCTAAACACACCCTGCTTGGTCTTGATGTTGATACCTTGGTGTCTTTGTTTCTTGTACCCGATGAATGGGCGCCTTCTACCTTATCTAGGACATGGAAGATGATGCAAACCCCCCCGTGCTCTCGGCCTTGGCGGTGTAAATGGTCTCCCGGAAGGGAGACACATCCTCCTTCGGGCCCATGTGCAGGACCACGAAGTCGCGGGATGTATTCATCTTTGATTTTGATCGGCATGTCCTGGCGAGGGAATTCCTCGAGGTAGGCGTGTTGTTTGATCACGCCATTTGGAGGACAAAACTTGCGAGAACAAGTGTCCCACCATGGTCTGATGAAGAGTAGCCTTGGACATCACGTAATCTTGGCCCCCAAGTCACAAAATGCATTGGCCGAATATGTAGGGGCCAATGGCTTTTAGCCCGATCGGACGCCGGTGAGGTCTCCCTTCTTGGCAATGAGCGAGAGTCCGAAGAGGATCTTTGCGATTCTTTGGGTTGACTAAGCCCCGGTGATATCATGTTAATGATTTCGTGCGGGACCTCGAGGGTTGCCACAGGATCCTACACCGAGTGGATTGGCTGGCGCATGAGGCGCAATTTGGGCTATTTGTGTTTCCATCATCTTGTGAAGCTCAATTGATTTTTCGCGGCCGATGTCACCCCTTCCGGCTTGTTATTCACCCCTTCTAGAGGATTTTATCTTGATGGCTCATCTTTTTGGTGAGGTTTTCGTTGATCTTGGCTTGGCCTAACACCAGGTCCTTGAGTGAGGGTTGGGAAGTAGGCGTAATTGGGATTATAGCCCTGGTTACCTTGGAATGGTGGGCCGGAATTTGGCGGTTTGTTCAAGAATTTGAGGTTAGCGATACCGTTGTTGTTTATGAAGGCTACTTCCTCTCCACGGGTCTGAGGGGCAATTATCCCTGGTGGCCAACTTCACCCACCCAGTCCTCACTTGTCATATGAGTCACGTAGAAGAAGAAGAAGAAGAAGAAGTAAAGGCGGGCGGCTGTTGGTGGTTGGAGTGCAGGCTGCGCTCATCCGGCTTCTTCAACAATAGATCCATTTTGCGGCAAGCCGTCACTTGCCTCCTTCACGCGGGATGCATGCCTTTTTGTGTTTTAGCTGGGTTACGTCTTCCCCGACTACAGTTTGCTACCATCTTGTCGTCCCGTGCATTTGCCCGCATTAATGGTGGCGACAAGAATGCGCCACCAGCCGGCGGCGTCGAGGTGCCCTTTCGATATGGTAGTGAGACCATTATAGGATTTTTGGAGCACCGCAATTTTCCATTCGTGGTGTGGGCATGCTTGAATGTATTCACTGCGGCGACCTCCCCGCCTCCGGGGATGGAGTTCCATCCCGGAACTACAGCGGGAAGTTGCGCTGATCCTGCACCTCGAGGGCATTGGTTTTGCCCATAGAAAGGAACTTAGCTAAGAGCAGTACAGTGGAGCATTTTGCCCATGTGTGGCTAGGCATTCCTTTGTCGCTGTAGAACCAGCGTTTAGAAACTGCCTTTCACAAGGGGAGAGCGTGGCCCGAGGCGGAAGCCAACGTGGGTTCGGCGTCGCCCGTTGGCAATGCATCGCCATACGGCTGACAGAGTGTGTGTGCGATGTGCGTTGCCTTCGCTAGGCGGTCCAGGAAGCTGCACCTGGTGAGCTAGCCGGTCGAGCTGCGAGTTCTTGGCAGCCATAGCGTTGACCCGCACTTGCCCAGGCGGTGGGCACATTGCTTGCTTGGCGAGGCCGCGGAGAAAATCGGCGGGCGGCGCGAGCCATATGGCTTTACTTGATTGTTAGTGCGAGGTGCCACGTCTCAAGCTGTAGAGGTTCGGTGAAGAAGAAGATGCGAGACTTTGTTCTTCCTTAGGAGTGCCCTCGGGATTCTCGATGAAGTTTAGTCAGCGGTTGGAAACGACATACACTATCTGTTTTCATCCACAACGAGGAAAACATAGATTGACTTTGTATGAGTAAGTGGATTTATCCGCATGCACATTTCATATTCATAGCGGCTAGTGATTTTATGAAATGCCCTTCCCGACAGCGGCGCCCGAAATGCTTGACATGGCATTTCTTAAGCGTCAGTCACTAAGATGAAACCTATTCCCGTGCGGCGTCGAGAAATGTTCTGGGTTTCTTGCATAATCATTAGAATGAGGTTTTAGAGGGCAACCACGGCGACTATACTAGGTGACCGTCCCGTCGTACTCCTCATTAAAGTGGAGACGCTGCACGTGGCCGGTGATTATGCACTTTCAATCCAGCGGTGATAGATCTTTGCCATGGTTGATATTTCATCCCGCATAGCGCCGCGGCGGATCTCTGACTGGCAGCACATTTCGCCGGTAGTATTAGGGTATGGGTTATTTATATTTTCCCAAAGGAAGGCATGTTGTAGCCTAAAAGTGCCATGGCATCTGGACGATGAAATGCGTGCTCGCGTAGAGCCCAGCTTCGTTCACTAACGCGAGTAAACAATCGCGGTTTTATATGATAGTAGCGAGCACACACATTGGAAATCCACCAGGTGAAAGGATAAAGAAAATAGATAAGGAGACCATAGAAATAAATGTCCTATGGAGTAATCTAGAGTGTATTCACAGTCGCCCGAGTGCTTACGATGATAATGGGTTAGGATGTCATATCTTGGCACCGCGATACCTTGAGGCATGGTTATGTCTGGGATCGCGAGAGAGACTTCGTACCATCCAAGGCCCAATGGAAAGCATTCACGAACTCCACATCCGCATCATGCGAGCGTGCGGAGGGATTACAAGGGGCCAGGGCGGGGCTGTCGTCACAACCGCTGCGCCTACCCTCACGGCACGTAGCATGCTCATATTCGCATTGTAGTCGTAATACCCACGGGCACCCATGCCGCAGTCGCCACGAAACACTACTCGCGTCGAGGATCCCACTACGGATGGGGCGGGGACTAGGACACCGAGGCAAAGCCGAGAAAACGACGAACGCAGCATACCGCAATCATGTGGCCCAAAGCGCCGCATTGATGCGATGAAGAGGAGACATATGAGCAAAAGACACGTAAAGAGGTATGATACTTTACAAACTATATGCTGGATTCATATACCAACACTATAAACATGAACAGAGACTATACTCCTACAATTCATATAGGTTTAGACCACTGAGTCGCATAGAAATAGGAACTTGCACAATGGAGAAAAGATCCATGGAAAGATATATATATTACCAAAAGCTCACTTTTGCTCCAAGATTGCAAGTCCCTCCCTCTTGTTGCTCTTCTACTCCAATGTACTAGCCAAGTAAGAAGAAGAAGATGAAGATGGGTGTAGGAGGTAGGTAGAAGGGAGTAGTGTGTGCAATGTGGTGTGTGAGTGACTCAGGAGGTGTGCTGGTGTGTACGTGGAATGAGGGAGAGGGAGGAGCTACTTATACACATGGAAGAGGTGGCCAAATGACCCTAAT